>JAWLRI010000215.1:1451951-1508491 GCA_034781795.1 Crypturellus tataupa
GTAGCGCAGCCCTCTGGGCCGTCAGCTACTCCTCCCACCTTCGTATCACCAGCAAACTTGCTGAGGGAGCACTCTGTGCCTTCATCCAGGTCATTGATGAACAAATTGAACAGGACTGAATCAAGGACTGACCCCTGGGGAACGCCGCTCGCCACAGGCCTCCAACTAGACTCCGCACTGCTGATCACCACCCTCTGAGCTCTGCCACACAGCCAATTCCCAATCCACCTCACTATCCAAAGAAGTCCATTTTCAACCTGTTTTAGTCCGATGTGTCTGAACTGCTCAAAATATTGCACCATACCTCCTTCATTTAAACAAGCAACAGGATTAGAGACTCAGAAAACACAGTACCTTACAAAGAAGTTCAACTACAAGATCCAAAGTAGACAAATACGTAACTTGTTTCACAGTTGTTCAAGCACAGCAGTATGGGGGATTCTGCTACAGTTCATCACTAACCGAAGTAGTTCAATTCACGTAAGAAAATAGAAAATTTACGAGGAGACAGCCAAGTCAATCATCTAAATTATCATTTGATCATCAGAACCCGAATGTTTGTCTTTCTTTCACTGTTTATTTTTAATTCACAACACAGATTGCCAGCAGCATAGGGCCCATTAGAGGGACACAAAAGAAAGAGCATGCTGCCATTTTCTGCAGCATCCAGTACTTTCCTGGAAAGTCTTCCACCCCGTGATGAACCTGCCGCTGCAGCACTGTCATTCTGTGCCTGTGCTCCCTGCTGCCCCGACCACACAGCAACCAGCACCTGAACCGGCACATTTCAAGCTAGAACAGCTCTTCCTATGTGAATTGCCCCTCATTGCTGACACTAATTTAAGTGTACGTCCAGCTCTGCTTATCCTGCAGGATGAAGCAAGGCTACATCTTTCAGCCAGCTATATATCAAACACATACCTTTTGTTGCGTTCACTGACTTGTCTTTTTTTCCTTTATCAGCTGAAGATGCTGAGCCCCATGGTCCCCCCCAGCTACTCCATCAGCCCAGGAGGAGGTGCGCAGACCCATCCCTTCATATGGTCCCATCTTCACCAAGCCAACCAGAAAGGACAAAAGGCAGAGGGAAAGGCAGTGACATCTGGATACTTCCCAGGCTTTTTTTCTTTCAGGTGGTCTCGGACAAACAATTTAATATGTTTTCTTTTCTTTCTTCTTCCCAAGCCTTGCCTTTTTTTAAAGAGCATTTAATTAAGTAATGATAAAGTGCTCTTTGTTTTTGTTTTTCCTTCCCCCCCACTTAAAAAAAAAAACAAAACCAGTGATCTTTGGGGAATATAAGCAATATATTTTCAGACATATACCCAAAGGAAGCAGCTTAAGGAATTTAGCTGTAAACGTCACTGAGCTATGAAATTCACAGGTCACAACCCAAGCGGCTTTCATCTCTGGCAGCCATCTCTGCCTTCACCATGGTTTCTAAGCAGGTCCCAGGGGACAAACCTGCATTCAGCCCCAAGGATTCCTCCTCTCTTACCAGGAGGAGACATCTGACCCCCAAAAGCTAAGCTACCAGGGCAAAAGCAGCATAAAAGACCAGAAAAGCAAGACCATGTCTGTGAGAACACACCAGAGGTTTGTAAAATTCAGACAGTATCATTTTTCTCAAGTACTAAGGCAACAAACTGAGAAGAGAGGAAAATCCACCCAAGGGACCACAGCGCCTGAGAAAGGCTTCTGAGTAAATGCAACAGCCACACAAGCTCTGAGGCCTGCCAGCAGCCTCAGATTGATGCCAGGTTTTAACTCCCAGCTCAGATATCTACACCTGCAAATATCTACAACTTTCTGATAAAGGTCTCTGCAAAATATTCAGAGCTACCCCAGCCCATTATATTCACTCACTTTACCTCACTAGCCTAATTCCACAAGCAAGAAGAAAGATCAGGCCTTAGAGTGTAAAACCCCAGTAGCAAAGTACCTCTTCCCTCCTTGGCCTGCATAGCAAACTGTGGACCACAAATTCAACTGCTGTATCCAATAAACCATTAGAGGGTGGGAATTGAGTGTTGACAGGAGTTAACAGGAAGAGAAATACAGCAAGAAGTTTTTAGCTCTTCTTTCAGTGCCTTCAAAACACATTTGCTAGCTTTGGGCTAATTAAACCACTGAGAAACTTCTCAAAGGGCTTTATTCTCTGTTGTCCTGTATTATACACAATCATTTATACAAGAATGCTACCACCTTGCTCTAGTAGCCTTTATACTCTTTTTGCTTTTTGTGATAACACAAGGTCACTGTGAGAATCAGATCCAGACAGTGGAAGGGGCCAGCCTGGCAGCAGCAGTCTGGGCAGAGCAAGAGGCAGACAAGGCAAGTCTCTGTGGGCAGAAAAACATTTGAGCAGCACCCAGGGTTCACTACGGTGTGCATCTGTGGAGCAATCAGTGCAGCACATGGGACAGAGGTGAGAAAGCAGCTGAAAACTCTCTCCTTCCTTCCTCCCCTCCTTCGTGGCTAGACACCGGGAGCGCCCAGCAGCGCAGCCCACACACCATGGCCCTCCATGGGGAAGGGGCCGTGCTGCACGGGGCAAAACATTTACATATTCAGATACAATACATGTGTGTATGCTTGTGTGTATATAAAATATATATACCCACATACATGTAGCTCTATTATCGTCATGCACAAGCACGTAAGATTCTTAATGCTTGAGACAGGCTGCATATTTCAGATAGGGAAACTGTGACACAGAGCAAAACCAAGTGAATACCTCCTGCAAAGTGAGTTTAGGTGATTCAATCTTGAATCATTTAGCTTGCCAGCAAATCACCCAATGGACACACAAAGCCATCAGCAGAAGTGGAAATTAGTCTTAGATACTGAGATAACACTCTCATGTCTATATTCCCCCCCCCCCTCCTTTTTTTTTCTCTCTCTCTCTTTTGCCAGGAATAGAAGTTCTGCTGCCCAAATCCACTGCCAGAAAGATGGTGTAGGAAGTACATGTGCAAGTATGGTGTATGGTGTATCCAGCTGAAACAGTATTATTAGCAGTGCTGTTGAAAACACAGAACATCTGGCATACTCAGGTCCCAGCCTAATTTCAGAATAAACCCATTCAAATACAAAACAGCCCTGGTCCTAGCAGCCTGTGAAACCCTCTCCTTCCCCTTCACTCTCATCCCCACCTCGGCCAGGCCTTTGGCTGTTTCACCCGCTGCTGTTCGCTCCTGGGCTTGAGGCAGAGCAAGGTAAGTGCTTTGTTTGGCAGGGAGGGCTTTAACGGGGGCAAGCATGTCTGCAATGAAGGATTGTAGGAGGAATGCACACATACACCCAAACATCACATTGCTGTGTCAGAACAGCAATAACACGGCAACTGCCTTGTTTTCCACAGGTAGAGAAAGAGGTTTTGCTGTCCATCCAGTCCTGAGGTGCTCAGCAAAAGAACGAGAGGCAAAAAGTGAGATGAGAAGCTTGGCCAGGCCCGGGGGCCGCTCCGGCATCCCGCCGCATGGATTACCGCCTTCTCCCCAGCGCCGGTCTGTGTGAGGGCTCGTTCTCCTCTGAGCTCATCCTCGGGGTGGACATGTTCCTCCTCTGCTTCTTCTCTTGCGGTTTGTCACTCCACCCTTCCCAGAGCACAGGTTCCAGCGGCCTCGAGGTGTTTGGGAGGATTTTCCCTCCCTTTTTTTCCACCAGAAATTCACAAGATCATCCTCTGGCAAGTAACCTGCCTACATCCATCCTAGAGTAAGGATAAAAGCAAGGGTACCACATGTGCTGTCTTGCTTGGGGCAGTGTGTACTGCAGACTGACCTTCATGACAGGCTGCCTAGCTCAGTCTGGGCAGTAATAATGGGCCAACTTTCTCCTTTTTTCTCACCCTCCCCCACTCTTTTTTTTTTTTTAAGGAAAGAAGGAAAAACAAATGCAAAACCAAATCATATTCCTGCTATAAGTCATTTGGAAAGAGAAAATTCTACCTCCAATCACTTTCACAACTATTAACAGTTATTTATATTTTGAATGGTTATTTACTACCAGCCAAAAATCCTCTCTAGATCATAGCTGTGTACACTTTGGGACAAAGCAGGAGAGAGCAAACTAGTCTACAGGCTGATAGAGTGCTCTGGTATTCAGAGTCTAGCTAGATTCAGTCCTCTAGGAGCTCACTCAGCCCATTAAAATGTATTCTTTTAGATAGCCAAGAAATGCTCTCCTGTACAATCAGGCAGCTAGAACAAAAACTGAGTAGCTGCTGTAAACAGCCTGCATTGATGCATGAGCTTTGGCTTACCTGTATCAAAAAGCAGCTTTTCCACCCTGTGGTTTACCAGGCCTACCTCCCTCTTGCCTGCAATTTGCTCTAAGCTTCTACCAGTCCCCCCTCACACCAAAGGGTGCTACTGGTTTGGGCCCAGCCTGGTTTTAGGAAAAGGAGATGTCCAAGCTTTGCCTAACTTAGGGCTACAATTTGTCTGCCGCCTGAGGGCTGCAGCTGATCTGCAATCAAGCAGAGAAGGTTTGTAGCCTCATGGTCATCTATAATACAGGAGAGTGAAAGAAGAAGAATATAGCTGTCAGCATGGATTGCAGCCAGACTATCTGAATCAACAGCACACTCTACACAGGGCCTGCGATCAGCATGCGGTTCCTCTGCACTAAGAGATGCAGAGGCTATGGAGCAGAGCCAGCAAGATCTGGAGCTGCGGACAGGCCTCTTTGAGTCATCAGGGCAAGGGGAGATGGATCCTAGTCCCTTTCTATGGAGGCCTTTGTTGGCTCGAAACTGAAGTTTTGCAGCTCCAGCTCCTTTTCAGTGCTTACTGTTAACAAAGAGAAGCAATGCTTGTAGTGCACTTTGGAATTCCAAAGCCCTTTGGAAGCATTAATTAATATCGTAACACATCATCTTACTCTGGTGCTCATCTAACATTGCATCAAAAAATACAACCAGAAAATATTATTTTAAATGGGCCCAAAGTGACTTAATCCACACAAGGAAGAGATGGGGAAAACAAAAATGCTGGAAAAACAGACATAGCAAAACTAAGCCATGAGCAGGTCTCATGCCAGCCTTCTTCCAGAAGCCAGAGGTGGAATATAGGACATGGCACGAGACAGCGGGACTCCACTCTCGCAGTATTTACTCCACACTGTCAGGCAGCAGCAGTGCCAGGGTTTGCACTGGCAGGTGAAGGGCTGAACCTCTCGCCGGGTGCCCCAGGGCTGCCCGCTGTCCTCAGCAGCAGCAGACCCAAAGGCAAAGTGCAGGGTCTGCAGCTGTTTACTGCTGGTGAATTCAACAACCTCCAATTTATATTCATCTATCAAGGAATATGCAAGTGAAAGCAAATATTATGGTCATGTTCATTTGTTTCTGATTACAAAATGTATGTAAATGCATATGCAAATTAAGTACAGCCATCAGGCTTATGGCAAAGTGCCAAATTAGCCCTTAGTGCTAAAAAGTTGGGGGCAGAGGGCAGGGATCACTGATTGCAAGGAAGGGTAGGCATTCCTTTTTAAATGGAGCCAAAATGGGAAAGCTGGGCGGCTCCAGAGGGGCAGGCGGAGGATGAATCTTGCAATATCTTGTCTCTTTAAATGAAACTGAGGGGCTATAGAAAAATCTGTTCCTGCTGCAGTTTAAAGTGTTATAATTACAGAGTAACTGGCTTCTCTGTCATTCAGCAGGCAGCATCCCCAGGAAATCTTGCTCTGTAATCAAGGGAAGAGGTGCAATCAGGCCCCTATTCAGGCTCCGTTTAGAAACAGCCCCTGCAGGCAACACAAAGGCTTCAGCATGGTGCTTTGTGAAGCTGGTGATCACAGCAGCCTCTTGCCTCTGCACCTACACGCACTGTTCATGTCATTTCTAAGCACCTCTTTAGTCCACCTTCACCCCCAAAATCCAGAAGAGGCCTAAGGAGAGGAATGAGATCTTGGGCCAAGATATTACCGAGTATAAAACACTGCACTCGGACTGTTGCCTATGACTGAACTCACTCCCTACACCTTGACACTGGTGGAAAAGGAAATGCCTATAGGACTGAGCAAGACAGCATGATCCTGAAGGGTGCTGGTGAGCACATGCATCACGCTACGCAGGCTGTTACAGCAGCACTGTTCGCAAAATTAGCGTGGGAAGACTTTTTCTTTTTTTTTTCCTTTACAATGACATGAACATATCTATTCTGATGCCTAAATTCTACAGGAGCCTTATTTGCTTGGCAGCAGCCTGATCCCACAGAGACTGGTGAGCTTTATTGGAGGGGAAGGTGTCTCTGACTTCAGCTTTCATGTCTAATGCTACTATTGCTCAGGAACGTACAAATTAATTGCTACTCAAATCAGCCAGCCTTTGTACCCTACAGAGATGTCAGATTCAATGAACCAGCTTACTCCAACTGCAATGAAAATAGGATCACGTTTTATTCAAACAGTCAGATCTTCCCTAGTGTGCACATATTTGCACACCCATTGTATACACTCAAAGAAATTGTATTATCGGTGACCAATGATGACCAGGTCAGCTACTCATTTGGACATAGGGCTACCATGACATACACAGTCCTGGTATCTTGGCATGCATGTTAACTGCCAAAAAACTTTCACACAGCACAGAAGGGCAAGCTCTGCAGAGGATTTATAGTTTTGTCTCTCTGCAGAATGGTTTGTTCTCTGCTGAGGTTCACTATAACTGGAACTGCACTTTGCATTACAATAACCCCTAATACTGTAAATGGAGCTTCACTCCGTCACAGTTCATGATCAGCAGGTTCCACTTTCTATTTATTTTTTTTATTTCTTTGGCCACAGAATAAATGAGATTGTTGTGGTTTTACCATCTACAGATGTAGGTATCAGTCAATAGCCAAGTAATGGCCTGGACCCTGTCAAGAGAACTCATTATTAAAAGGGCATATATTGCATTTAGCTGTTCAAACAGAAACTGTTATTGATTGGATCCCATCAGTCCCCAGTAAAAAAGCCAATACCAGTGACCAACTGAAAATACACATATAAAAGGACAAGAAAATTGTGCAACAGGGTTAAGGATCCACAAAGGCAGTTTCTAATACCAGTTGAAAGGGCACGTCTCTTTGAAAGGAAAGAGTCAGTCTGAGAATTAAATAACCATTGAACAACATTTCTGCAAATATGCAAAAGCTGGGTAAGAAAAAGAAACAAATGGGAACAGTTCTTTAAAAAAAAAAAAAAAAAATCAATCTCCTGAGAAAAAAAAATGAACGAACAAAATACAATCTGATTAACGGCTGATCGCACCACAGGCAGGAAGAGCTTGCATCCAGCCCTGACATTCCTACCACATCCAACTGTCCACCAGTGGAAGTTTTGCCAAATCCAGAATATTGGAAGAAAATCCTTTGAAGCTTGGTAAGATTTTTAAAAGTCATACAGCTATATTTTTTACTTTTCCTTTTTTGTTTCTTTGCCACTTTTCTTTGTGTGCTTGTATCAACTTACTAGAAAGCTTTTCTTCTGTTTTCCCCCATTTTCTCTGAATCTTCAGGGACATTGTAACATTTTTAGGTGACATCATGCAGTGCACAGAAATCACCACTTTTGAAGAATAAAGGAAACAGAAAACAAGGTTGATTATAAAATTCTAACATAAACCAAATATGTATCATGAAGTAACAGGAAAGAAACAGAAGGACTAGTTAAATGACTGTGGAAATCTCTGCATTTGTTCAACAGAATAGTTCTCTGCACAATATTGTTAGGTGTGAGTAAACAGACCACAACCAACAAAGAGCTAAAAATGTTTATTAAAAAAGGTACATCATGACAAGCTTCTTTGCTCAACCTTAATAGAAGGTTGGGCTGGGAAGTGATGAATCATTGTAGGAAACAAACAGCAATGGTGACGCATGACTTCCAAAGACAACAATAGCACTGCTTGATCCATGATGTCTACAACAGAAATATTCCTGGTTTCATTAGGAGATGCATTTCATATTGCTCCACCTACCCTGGAAACAGGGAGCCCAACCCCCAGCCCTGCCTATAGCTGTCCTGTGGGTATAAAGACATTTTGCTCACTGTGTTTTTTCATGGTATTTGGAGAAAACCATACGTTGGTAATGTCCTTAGCAGCTTTCTGTGGTGTCTGGATCCATTAACCCAGCAGAAGAGAATTTTTCTTAACGTTGTGTGGGTAGCTCCTACAATCTTCCATCACCCTAAACTTCAGTTTAGGCACAAGATGTCCTTGTTCTGCAAGGGTATGAGGGAGAGGCCAGTGGCCATGCTACAAACTGCTCACCCCTGCCTAGCGCGCTCTTGAGCTCCAGATGATTCAAGTACTGAAAATTGTTGCTTCTCATTTTTGGTTTGGGCCTGATGGGTGCTAAGCAAAAAGTCAGGAAGAGTTTTGGTACTCAGCACCTCTCAGGCTCATACCTCTTTTCTGATGCAACTTCCTACCAGGACTTCACACACTCTGTCCAGACTTTGCTCAAAGAGGATGGAAAGGAGGCGATCACACCTCAGAGTCTATAAGAATTTACAGTTATGTTATATCCACAATGTCTTATGGAGTCTAAAGATGTTTGAATCCAAAAAAAAAGAAAAAGAGGCATTTGCTGGAACAAACTCTTTCCTTCTGTTTTCCTCTGAAATCTAGTTCAGAAGAGTTGAAAATTTGGAGAAAAATGGGGAAAAATAACTTTAGACAGTCTCTAATTGGTCATTCTAAAAGTGATTTTATTGGTGCACTTCAAATCTGCCAAGTGTTATTTATAATTAATATACTTCAAATGTTATTACTGTAGCTGAAAACTTGCAAAATTAAGGAGCTCTGTCTTCAGTACACTGTAGACCTCTATAGCACATATACCTGATGTCATCCCAGGAGGCATATTAGTCTTGTCTGCAAGATGGCTAATTTGGTCAAGAATAAAATACTGTGTGCAGTGATCATGTATTGTTACTGTTAACATCTGCATATGAAGCCAATTTTTCTGTTATCGTTAACATCACATTGAAATAAACACATAGAAGAGATTGTGTTTATTTTCCCAACCCTCCCCTCCTACAGGAACAGGTTTTCTTCTCCATATATATCATAAAATTGGATCTGTATTTACACAGTAATTCCGAGGGGTGCTGACTTCCTTTTTGGTTACATATCAACAGTATTGAGAGTTTACTTTCATCACTTCTCACATTTTATGTAGTGAATTCTGCATGGCACATTTTTATTCCCCAAGGAATTAAATAAATGTTAGCTTTGATTAGATAAGGTATTATTGCAAATATTTCCATTTTAACATTGTGAGGGTTTTTTTGTTGTTGTTGTTGTTTTTCCCGAAGATTGGACATTTCTTCCTCCAATTCCACCTTGGTTCCGGTTGTGTTTTAACTCAAATGTCAAAAAAAAAAAAAAAAAAAAAGGTTGTGTTGCAATTTGCAAATTCACACTGTGATTTCCAGTGAACTGACTTCAGACATACACAGTCAATTACCATGACGCTGCTAAAGTTCAAGGAGAAAACCCTGAGATTTGCCTCATTAGGTGGTTTACATTATTTAAAACTTTTGGACTGAAATTTTAAAAGCGTAGAAACACTCAAATTCATCTTTCTCACTATAAAGCAAGATCTTTCAGGAGATCTCAAAGCAGTTTAGTCAAAGATGCTAAATCCATGCAAGGGCTGCTTGGCGATCAGTGCGCGTGCAGCTTAGTGGGGCACTGGGCTTTCAGAGCCCAGCAACAACCCCCACCAACAATGCCTTCCCTTGGCCGTGTCAGCTGGGTTTGCCACACACACATGGATCCCATTCACCTACGTAAGGAGGTAAACCTTCACTAGGTGCTTAGAGGCAAATGGCAGTGGAATTCACCCAGAAAGCTAAGGCAATTTCTTATTTCTCAGTTTGGTTTACCAACACTCAGTACTCTTATATTCAACACTTTATGTTCTCCACCTTTATTAATAAGTTGCTGATGACATTTTTTCTATGCTGTAAATGCAGCATGCCTTCAGAAAGTTACTTTTTTGCAACTGCACATGTTTCTATTCCCATTTCATTATCTCCAGCTGGGAAAAGGATGATGGAATTTTAATTCCTCTGATAACCACCAGCAGGGATAAGAACTCTCCCATAGTCCTGCTAAGTGACAGACTAATAGTTGGGATGGATAGTATAAACATCAATGGGGAGCAGGAAAGTGCTTCTCTTACCTTCAGAACAGAGTTTGCCAGCATGTCCAGTGGCTGAGCAGTCACAGTGTGGCTCGCCATCCAGAAGAAAGCAAGTGCCACCATTTTCACAGGGGTTTTCTGCACAGAGCCCCTCCATGTCCAGACGGACCCCTTGGCTGCCCAGGAGCTGTGGCTCAGAGTTCCCATATTTCAGATCCAGGATAAATCCTTGAAACGGAGGCTCATTCAGAACACCATCGAGGGTCAGGGCAGCAGGACGGATGTCTAAGGGGACTCCACCCAGAAAAAGGTCACTGACGATGTTCATGTACTGGCGCTGCGGACGCACTTCACCTGGTTTGGCTTCGCCATCCAGCACGAGCACCGTTCGAAGGTGGTTGCGGCTGATCATCAGGAAGTGCCAGTTGCTGTCGTTGACCTGCTTGTCTGTGATAACCGTAGTCTCAGCACAGTCCACACTGAACTGGAGCTGGATGCGCCCATCCACAAGGGACAGACACAGGAAGTCACAGACACCGCCGTCATCGAAGTAGAGAAGCAGCCCAGCCGAGACATTGGTCTTGAACTGGAAGCTGAGCTCACTCCTGGTGCTGGCATCCCAGCGGAGATAGCGAGCCCACTGGTTAGGGATGCCCATGAACTCCAGACCCAAGCAGAGACCCAGCAAGGAGCCCAGCAGCAAACTCACCTTCAAGGTGAAGTAGATAGAGTGGAGAGTGAAGCCCATTGTTTCAAGAACCTCCTCTTCCTTAGGAGGAAAACAAAAGCCACACTACTGCGAGGATAACCCCAGCAGTCAACACCAAAGATGATAAATTCCACAGGAGAAGGAGGAAAGCAGAAAGAGACAGAGAAAGGGAGAGTAGGTGGAAAGAGAGATAGTAATGCACGCAGATGAGAGAAAATGTCTCCTCTTCAGGGAAAGATTTCAACTGTCCTTTAATATCTGGAGGCCTTTATCCCAGAAGAAAAGGGGATATGAAGTGATTCCTCCAGGTGGTGTGCTTTGTGAAGGACAAAACAACCCACAGGGATTTGTTTTGGTAGAACACAAACGTGATACTGGTTGTTCCAAGCAGAGAGAAGAGGCTGAGTTGAAGGCAAGGCCCCAAGTTCGGTTTTCCTAGAAGTGGTAACAATATTGATGGAAGCAGCAGTGAGATGGAGGAGACGGTGAATTCATAAGATATGTGATCCTTGGGAGAGCAAAAACAAAGTCAGTCTTCATGATGCACTGGTAGCACTCCAGCCCATAATTCAGTGTTTGGCACTCACAGAACTGGCTGGACCTGTGGGGTCAAGAAAAGAAGAGAAAGGAAAAAGTTAACCTCACTATTCACCATATCATTACCACGAAGTTTATCAGTATCTTGTCCTGTTTATCAGTATCCTGTAAATGTAACTTGGGTTACATTTGCTGATACACTGGACACTTCTTCATGCCTGCAGGTGGGCATACAGTCCTCCAGAACTGCAGGGATATTTATGTCACCAGAACTAGGGGAACCAGAGAGAAACCCCACCAGGCAACCTGCACACCCTGGCACACTGAGAAATGTGAAAATACACAATATTTAACTCTTTTTATGAAGAATCTTATCAACTTATTAAGAAAAATGATGCTGAAGCTTCCCCAGTAACAACTACCGGTCAGAGAAATGTGTGAGACAAAGCTGAGAATTCCTCAGAGCATAAGGATGCAGAACAAGGAAAGACATTATCCAAACAGACCATTCCCCTGCTTTCATTATGCTTCCTAGTACACCAAACCAAGCAGGCACTAGAGAAGATATCCCTGCTGTCAACCTGTCATTAGTCTTTTATTTTGCATGTCTTTCACACTTCAGAGGGCCTAATTGGGGCCCCTTACAGACTGAAAATGGATGCTGTACAAATTATATATGGCAGCCTCTAGCTTATGTGATAAGAAGTGCCTAAGCACTTATCACTTACCGTGATCTTGTGGTTTGCCTAACACACCCCATTCACCCCTAGCTAACAGGGAGCAATTCAGTGAGCAGAAGTTACACCTCTTAGCATTAAGATTTAATTCACTTCTAACTATTTGCGTGTGGGTGACTGCATGCCTGGGGTGGGAGGATGTTTTAAGATGACAAGTAAAGGCAGCAAAAAACTGAATTCACTCTTTGAAATTCTCGTTTGAAAAAAAAAAAAAGAGAGAGAGAGAGAAAGAAAGAAAGTTTTTCACTAGCACAGGCATTTGTTCACAGAGATGGCCTGAGCAAGAGAATGGCTCTGCTGCATATAGCCAATCCTAGCACAGATACAAGACAGGAAGGCAAGTGACAAGAGCTGAGATTCAGCCTTCAGCCTCCCAGCTGCCAGTTCAAGCACTTAGGTCACAAACCATGTCACCAGCACAGGGGCAAAATACTTGCTTGAGGTGAGTATTTTGTGATGGGTGTGATGGCAGCTGATGCTCCTAGTGCAGAGATGGGCAGCACCAGGAAAGTCACTGCCTGGCCCGGGCAGAAGTTGGGCTGCAAGAGAAGCACCAGGCACAGGTGCCCACAGCCCGGGCGCCACATGCCCCAGGGACCTGCAGAAGCCATAATCTCCAGGCTGTCAATCCGGCAAATTTAGTCAGCACTACAAAAAAGTCACTTTTAGATCAATTAAGAAAGAACCCGCAAGCTAGAGAAATGGGAGCTTTCAATGCCCAGTGGAAGCCATGCCCACTCCCTGCAGCTGCCTGACTGGAGCTTGTTAGCTAAACTGCTATAAACACAAATACAATCAAGTCAAAACCAGAGGGAAGATAATTCCTTTTAATTGTTAAGAGCTTGGCTCAGGAGAATGGAAGGAGGAAAAAAGGAAGTGTTAGGAGAGGTATAAACCAAAAAAGGAAAAAAAAGAGAGAGAAAAGAAAAAATCGTCTCAAATCGTCTGTCTTCCCGATAATCAGGATATTGGCTCAGTCAGGGCAGGCGTTGGAAGAGGAGGATGATGTTAAGGACTTGAAAATCAACTGGAGGAAAAGTACATGGCCCTTGGCCGTTTACCTTCCTCCTCTGTGTTCCCTGGTGGCTCCACTAAAATAGCCAATGATTTATGGAGAAGGAGAATAGAGTGAGAGGGAGTGAAGAGAGAAAGTGATGATCCAAGCCTGGAATTATTGATGAGATGGGAATAGGAATATAATAATGTGTGTAAATGAGCCAGCAGCGTGCTCCCAGCAGCTCCTGTCTCCCTGCAACACTTAGCACCAGTGTAGCAAAACTCCCTGCTAGGCCAGATATCCTGGAGCTAGGGAGGGAGGGAGCCCGGGAGCCCAAGCACAGGGGCTCTCGCAGCAGCTCTGCATTCTCTCAGGCAAGGCGGGTTACTTCGTTTGCATGGGAAGCAGCCCTCAGTCTTGCTGCTCTTCTTGCCCTGTTTTAAAAAACTAACTCTTTGGGCACGAGGGGAAGGCACTAGGTGTGAATACCTCTTAGGCAGCCACATATGTGATGTAACCAGGTACAGCCCGAGTGCATGGCCAGACAGCCAGATCTCTTACAGCCCCAGCCTGCTGACATGGTTTTATACATGTGAGAAGATATCTCAGTCCCTGCAGGTCCTTCAGTTTGTGGGATATTTCAAAGGAAGAGTGAAGGCAGCAGGCAGTACAGACTTCTGTAACTTGACTACCTGCTCCTCCAGAGACAGGCTGGTATCACCAATGCACTCCATCCTAAACGTCGCAGTTGGTGAGGAAAATGAGTCAGAAAATGTTGGACTAGACTAGCACTGCTGGCTGGGGGAACCAAGGCAACCCCTCTCTGTCTGTTTTTGAAAGACAGGGTCAGGGTTCGGATTCAATGGAGGAAGGCGGCGCATTAAGGTACGCAATAGAGGGGTCGTTTCTGGATGCTTCATTTCCTTTTGGTCATGCCAGAGGAGCTGTTGGGAAGGCTGCCTGTCCCCTGCCACCAGGAGCGTGGCGCTGTCCAGGGCTCCTCCAGGGCTCTGCCAATCCTGTCTGGTGGCATCTCCCGCTACTTGAGTTTTGCATCCCATGCAGCTCTGGCAGTGCTAGCAAACCTCAGCACACAGCACGGCTGAGAGGAAAACTCAGACCATACAGTGTCCATTAGGCCAAGATGTGAACCTGAGCCTTGACAGTGTAAATCCTGACACTGTAAGTCCTGACACTGTAAATCTGTGCCTTACCCGGTGCCTGAAATGATCCTCCAAGACACAAAGAGAACAAATCATTTTCTGCTCTAACCATTTTATTTTTAGATTAAGTACTACCCTTGCATCTTACATGGTACACTGGTAGCAATGCGTTACAGTTTGGGACAATAACTATACAATCCCATAGTAATTTCTTATATATATTATCTCTGAGAACTTTAACTTCTTCACAGCATGAAAACTTCTGATAGAGAAGGGCTTCATGACGGACAGAGCTTCTCCCAGTCACAAACTCGCAACACCTGCCTTCCAGTTCCACCTACTACTGCTCACAAGGAAAAGCAAAGTACCAAGTATTTCCCACACACTGTTTTTACCTCAGCGTGATTTAGCAGTACAAAACAAGAGGGCCAGGCGCATGCAGCCAGCCCCTAGGAGAAACCGAGCAAGTCTTAGAGGAGCGTTTTGAGGCCTCCTTACGAGCACTGCGACGGTGCGGACGCCACAGGGTCACTCAGAGCCACCGCAGGGAACGTGCCCACCGGTGCCACTCAAACTTCCCGCCCTGGACCCAGAGCTGCACAGCTCTGAACAGGGGCGAGGGAGGCAGCCACAGCCAAGCGCCACCCACCACCACCACCCTCCCGAGCAGAGGGCAGCCCATTAATGCCAGGAGGTCAGAGCCGTCTGCTTAGCGGCCCCAGGAGGGGGTCTCACCCTTGCTATGGAGTGGCTCTCAACTGCTTATCAGCTGTATGAGGAGAGTGAGTGACATTATCTAATTGCCGCTCATTTCCATAATTACAGACTGGCACACTCTGTACGTGGGGTTAACGTCCTCGCAGGCACCTCGCAGTGCACCTGCCTGGGAAGCAGCAAGGGGCTGGCGCACGCTCCTGCTCGGCTCGCTTAGCCCGCCACGCACGGAGGCTGCAGGAGAGGGGCAGTTGGCTGCTCTGCCCTCCCTCCTTCGCTTCCTCCCTCCCTGACTGCGCTTTGCTTAGCAATGAATCCCTACCCCTTTCCTTTTTTCCTTTAAGTGTCATTTTAATCAATTCCTATTGCAGGAGGAATAAGAGAGTTAGATGAAGCCAGGTACAGGCTGGCATCTCTCACAGACTCCATCCACTCAGCCCAGGACAGGCTCCCTTCAGTGAAGGATGCCGATCACAGCAGCCCCGATATGATGACTCTGCTGCATTGGGCCGACAGCTTTCCTGCTCCTCCACCACCCCGACTTCTTGTTCTGCCCAGCTTCAGTGTAGAGGGGGAAAAGAACCCCACATACCTCAGTGACCTAATTCCCATGCATTTATAACACATGCAACTTAACCCTCATCCTTGTCCTCACCAAAACAAAAGGAAGGAATGGTTTCCCAGGCCCTGCAGAAGCAGGGGAGTTTTTAGAAGGGGTAAGAGAAGCTCTCATTTGTCTCTGCTTCAACGCGTGTTCCCGCAGCAAGCCCAAGGCCGAGCAATCAGATCGTTACAGCTCCGTGACACACTATGCTTGAAATGATCCAGTGAGATTCACAATCAATAACTGATATTAAATGCAGGCTTGCCAGTGCTGGAAAAATGGGGAATTCATAGTATTTATTCAGCCCCTCTTCACTCATCTTGTTTTCTGGTGAGCAACAGGCTCTTTTTGGATGATTTCTTGAGTGTGGGTCTCCACAGAGACTGCTATCTCTTAAAAGCAGAAATCTTCCTACCTCCTCTAATGTCCAACTGAGCTGTGGCTAAAAAAGGTGAAAAAAAAAAAAAAAGAAATTAAACCTTCCAATGAAAAATGCAGATGTGAAAATTGTGAGTTGCTGCTGTCACTGGGGAAAAAAAAAAGGAACACAAAAATCCTCCCATCTCACAGCCTTCTCAGCAAGGATGCCTGGTTAAGATGCTTACAGAGAATTGAGAGGACAGGGAGGCTTTGAAATTCAAGAGACTAGAGAAAGGCACATGGATTAATTTAGTTTTTCACTCGTCTAGCAGAGTTTGCATGCTATAAATCTGCTCTGGCATCACGCCCTTGC
Source organism: Crypturellus tataupa (assembly GCA_034781795.1). Lineage (NCBI taxonomy): Eukaryota > Metazoa > Chordata > Aves > Tinamiformes > Tinamidae > Crypturellus > Crypturellus tataupa. Next base: position 1,468,291 of record JAWLRI010000215.1, read on the forward strand.
TGGGCTGGAGAGGACTATGCCGGTTGAGCTAAAAAGGGGTCTGGAGATAGAAGTGGGCACTTACACTCAGAGAAGAGTTTGGGGGTGCTACACTGCTCATGGGGGACTGGGGTAAGGCATGCAAAAACATGAAATGGCCCACCAGTGCCCTTGCAAGTCATCTTGCAAAGAGCTGAACATGTGCAGCTCCTGTTGACGTCACAGAACTTCACAGAATGTAGCGTCTCATAGGGTCTGCTGATGGGTCTTGGACACAGAGAGCTAAGGATGAACACCAGCATCTATAAGTGGAAGGAGGATGGTGGCACAGGCCACTTTGCTTTCCAAGGATATAATATTCATACAGATCTTAAGCAGCAAAAGCACAGAGTTGCACAAGCACCTTTTCCACCCACCCTACTTCTCACAAGCCCCAGGAGACAACACACTCTCCTGTGTTCATTGGTTCCTCCCAGCACAGACGTATTCTGTGGGCCTAGCTTCTCCATGGAGCATGGAGTTGCTCAGTCCTCCTTTCCCAAACTCAGCACAAAGCTCCACAGGAGACAGTAGCAAACACCCTCTATCAAAGTAAAACAAAAGGAGATGGTACTATTCAAGGAACCTCTCAAAAATAAAAAAAAACTCCCTTCTTTCCTCTCTCCTAGAGCAAATCAGGGCATACACATATCCAAAAATACACTGCCAGTCATGACCTGCAAGTAGTTTGCAGGTTTCCTGGTACCCTGGGCTCAAGCAGGTTATGACCTGCTTCTTGCAGTCCTCCTTTGGGTAGGGCAAGAGCAACTGTTTATTACAGACCTACTCTCTGGGCTCACCTCAATAAACAAAGTCATTCATCTGGATTTTTGCAGCACCCAAACTGAGCAGCTGAGATCATATGCACTCATTTCATGCAAGACAACACAGAAGGGGCATGACCAGGCTACCGATATTCCCAGTTCAGCGACAGGCATGAGAGCACAGAGCACGGCCTCACACACCGGAGCCAGCAGGCTAGGGAGCCAGCTGGCTGCTGGAAGAGTTAATATTTTATAATGAAGATAATCACCCTTCAAGGTCCTTGCCTCCTGGGACTATTAAATTCAATTCTGAACTAGGCTGGAAGAAAGAGGGTTAAAAAGAGCCGTGAGGGACAGAGTGACTCCCTTCTTAAACACTCTCCACAGCCCACAAGAGGAGGCCATGTAGCCCAGAGAGTGACCTTTAACTAGCCTACCTAGCCCAAGCTCAGCGTGAAGGCAATTTACAGGCCATTTCTGCTCTCCAGCTTTCTTAACACAAAGAAGGAAAATCAAAACCCAAGCACAATAGAAAAGAAAGAAAGAGAGAAAATAACCCTGCAGAGCAATCATGTCTGGGGCTGCTCTGATGGCTTTCTGTTCCTTCCAGGACACAGAAATGACTCCCAGTGTGTTAATTACTCCCATTACCACAAACTCTCCACTAACAAGAACTAGCTAAAAGGAAGCGTTGGCAGCAGCTGAGCAGTTATTGCTCTGTACCGCCACGCAGAAGAAGCCAGGCTCCCCCATCCGAGCTGCTCCGATCCAGGCGAGCAATTTCTGCAAAACTCAGCAGCCTTTATTGTAATTCCCGCGGCAGCCAGGCTGGGAACGCTGGCCTTCCTCGAGTCCACCTTCTCTCAAATGGAATGACAAATACCTGCTTTTCTAACGACTTTAAGTTCAACAAAATGTTATTGTTTATTTTATTCTTACTGTAGCCTGTCCACCTCCATCACTGCATCCTCTCCTTTCTGCCCTTCCAGAAGCCTGGATGGATCTGTAGCACTGTTTATGCCACTGTTTATGTTCAGTGCATCCAATGCAAAGAAGGGAGATGAATACACCGCAGCAGGGAACGCTAGCAGGGAAGTCTGTGAATTTACAATGTTGTCACTACTGATAACTGGCAAGGCTTCTTTCAGATCCCATATCTGGCACATACATTGTCCTTCCTTTTTTTTTTTAATAAAAATAAAGTCTTATTAAAATTGTAGTTCTCACTACTGGTAATTCAAGTTTGAGCATGTCATCAGCGCCTGAAAACAAGGCCATTTGTAAGAAAATTTTCATAGGAGTGAGAGACTGGAATGAGTTTGGTTTTCTCCCAATTGGATTTGTTTCTACACAGAGTCAGGTTTGCAGTAGACATTCTCTAGATCATGCAGCTGGGAGATGGAGGGCTACTGCTGTTGAGCAAGGAAATGAAAATAAGTCAGTTTTATCAAGTGTTTGGAATTAGAAAAAGGTACAAAGAATGAAAAGTGACAAGGAAATAAACTAGTATCTAGCATATAATTAATAATACCTTGATTTTCCTATCTCTGTCTACTCATCTGCTTCACTTTTTTGAAGTTCTTCAAGAGCAAGAACAGGTTTTTTTTCTATGCTCATATAGAATCTAGCACAATGCAGTCAGGAATAGACCTCCTAGGCATGACCTAGTACAAATAAATAATAACTGTGATTTTCTCTATTTGAGATAGTACTAAAGTGTTTCTGAATTCCACCTGGGTTACAGTAGTCCCTAAAAACAAAAAATACATGCAACAGGGCTAGCCAAAGAGTAAGAACAAAGGTTAAATTAATTCTTTCCTTCATTAATAGACACAGTGAATTTCTATCATGTTCAACATGCTTTTTTACACTCATGAAACTGAATCTTTTAAGTCAGTTAGGTTTGGGTGTTTTTAAATGACATGATAGCATGTTACTGAGAGGGGAGACCAATGCAGTCAGCTTAGCTCTTCCACTGAAACACCACGGCATCGAGGGGCCCGGTACTTGGCCAGAACTCTGTCCTTTGTATGAACAGTAATTCATTTAGGTCAGTCATTATAACCTACTGGCTCATAGAAAAACAAGCAGCATCCACTTTAAAAAGCAAACAAAGGGTCTGTAGACGTCTGTGGAAATTAACAGTGTTTTTTTCCCCATTATATAAAAAGTAGAGAGAATGCTCCATGCTACTGCATCTTCCTAATTTCACACAAAATTTCTACTGAGCTTCCCACGAAACAAATCCTCACAACACACAAGCCTACCACGCTGTCTGCAGCCCAGGGAACCTTCAGTTCAGTTCCTAAGCATCTTCCATAGCTTATGTTGTGCCTGTGGACCAGATGGGACACGCTTTCAGGGAGCCTAGTTAAACACAGAGATCCACGCTCATGCGCATCTTGAGTCACCAATGTTCCCCGGCAAGGGTGAGCAAAGACATTGGCCAGCTGGAAAACACTGTAAAAGCCTAGAGACAGAGCGAGTTTAGGTGTTTGCTTTCCAAAACACATTCCTCTTTGGCACTAAATCCAGAAACGCATTCCCTTTTGTGGTAAATGGGAACAGCAGGCTAGGAATCCTCCGCTGGAGGAACTCACTGCCTTCCTCCAGCTGGAGGAGGGCAGCTCTGACATGAGGAGATAAGGTCCTCAGTTCTGGAGTGCTGGAGAAGGAAGCAGAAACATTACAGAGAGAGACTGCCAGCAAAAATCTTTAAATATTGGTGTCTTGATTGGTCTTGGTCCTTGAAATGGCTTGGGATATTGAAAATTTTCCAGATTATCAAGGAAATGGCTTGTAGCTTTGCATGACAAGGGGCAGTTTCCAAATTACTCAGCATTTATGCGACAGATGAGGGATCCTTTAAGCTCCCTGCACTGGTGGGGAGCTGACTGCAGCCTGGCGGGTCCCCCCTATCTGGCAGCAGCCAGATAGGTCTGCCAAGCAATCCTCTGCCCAGGACAGCTTGCTGGCAAGGCCAGACGAGCAAAATCGTTGCCCTGCCACAGCAGTGACTACACTACCAAGGACCACAAGCCTCTCTGGTAAAGGCCACCTTGCAGTCCTACGCTGCAAGAAGATATCTCTCTCTCAAAATAGAGAAGAATTATGATGCTCTTTGCAGTATATCTTCTGAAAGGGAGCCTAGATCTGTGCCCAAGTGTTCTATAACTCCACCAGCCTGGAGAGCAGGAGGAGCTGTATGCAGGATGGGATTTCTTTTTAATTCATGTACATCTTCCTGGATTATATATTTGTGCTTCACACTATTTTGCCCTATAACTTTTCTCTCTAGTTGTGCCTTTTCCTCAGAGACTTGCTTCTGCAAAATGCAGAAATAAATGCGAGGCTATGTAAAATAAAAAGAGCTTTGCAAAGTTCAAGTATCCAGGAACTGTTTACTTCAATGAAAACACCTAATGGTGAGATAATGACATTTCTCCAAGCAAGTGAAAAATGACTAGTCAAAAAACCATGGAAAGAGCACTCAGAGCAAAGAGGAAGAGCAACCATAGGGTGGCAAAGAGGCAGGCAAGAGCTAAAACAAGAAGTCCAAGAGTATTCTGGGCAGCCAGAAACACTTGTGCAAATGTGCGGGGAGGTGGCGAGCGAACTCTGTTGCCGAATGTATTTTCAAATGAACCAGGATAAAAACAGGAGGAAATAGCATAACAGGGAATAACCTTACCCACCTGAGATATAGACGGCATGGCACTGCACCAGCAGAGATGTGTTCCCTGCCTGTATTTTATGTTTATGACTCACTGCTGAAAACGCAAAACGAGGCAGTGCTATGCCAGGGCCACGGACCCAAAAAGCAAAATTCATCAGTCAACTCTGTATCTCAGATGAGTCAAGGGAAAAGAGCAACACCATGGTAATTAACAATTTTGAAAATTATTTCAAATTTTGTTGTAAAACCACTAGAGAAGACACTTCTCTTTATTTAAGCATTAGTTGTTACATATTGGTAAATCAATCACACTTCATAGATTCAGAAATAGCTGAAAGACAGATATTCTTCTGCAAATATTCCTTTAAAAGTCAGATGGTCTTTTAAAGAGCTCCCAGTCTTGGGACTCACAGTGCACTGCCCTGGAAGACAATTGACATTCTGAGTGACTGGGCTGCGAATTCAAAATCCCAGCTCGACCTGCTCAAGTCAGGTCCAAGCTCACATAATTTAAAAATAGGGGAAAAAAAAGAAAAATAAAGAAGCAGAAAAGATGAAAAAAAGAGGAAAGGGAAAAAAAAAAAGAGAGAGAGAGAGGAAATCACTTGAATTACAACTGTCCAGGAGAAAATCTCTCAGTGTAAAACTTTGCAGTAGTGGATCGCTGAACAAACACCTTGCATGGATACATTTTCTGCTCTGACATACTAAACGTGAATCTCTATAATCTTAGCAGTATATTTGACAAAGGGCAATTGCTTGTATGAAAAGAAGTAGTTAAAAAATGTTATGTGAAGGCATTTTCACTCAATTTTCTGTCAGTTTTCTGTTTTTAATTCAAAAATATTCTGTCTAATTAACTGGCTTTTGTTAGAATAACTTTTGGTCATTGTTGCTGCTATTTCCTCTTCTAATTTATTCCGGAAAGAGGAACAGAAGACTAAAAGTAGGAAAACTGAGACTTGGTATAAAAATAGCTTCATTCTTAGCAATTGCATAACTTTTCATTTCAAATCAAATTTAAATGTATTTCCCTCCCTTTCAACAAGAAATCCGAACATTTTGAATAATACATCCTTTCTGCTAACACTGTTTTCACAGTCTGAAAAGCCATTATTTTGACAAAAACATTTTGAGCAATTCTTGCTAACAGCGCCCACTTTTCTCCCTTCACTCTGAGGCCTGCGCTGTGCTTGGTGCCTGCCTGGGAGGTGCTGGGGAGACTGCTGATGAGTCAGCGAGGGGCCTCTCGCCTCTCTGGCACCAATTTCTATGCCCTCCTTCCAGGTAAATTGGTATGAAACGTTTTGCTAGCTGGTAGCGATAGGTAGCCAATGAGAAATGCTATGAGATTAGCTCCAGTATCTAAATTAAGCATGAAAAAACCTCTCACCAGCAACAAGGATTTCTCTACCAAGTAGAGCAAGCAAGAAAAGAATAAAACAATAAAACTCCTCTCTCCACCTACATAGTCATTCTGCCTCAGCTGCGGCTGAAATATGTGGGCATCGAATTAATAAATAAATAAATTCCTGGGTAGACGGAGCACTCCAGTCTCCCACCTCACACCTGTCACAAGCACAAAAATACGTCTGTGAGTAACAGAGGGAAAAGCTCCTCTAATCAACACTTAAACGGAAGATACCTGAAGTGTTTGTGATAACTTGGCAGAACTTCTGCTCCAAAATTGTGTTGAGTAACGGAGATTTAGAAGTAACTATGGAAAATGATTACTTGGTACTTTGGGCAACAGATGGTTCCTGAAACCTGCCAGTTGTCAGACTCTAGGCCAAACTTATCCCCCGTGTAACTTCACCACAGATTAATTTAACTCATTGTATCTGTAGTACCTAGCAAAGCCCTGCCAATATTTTGCTGTTCAGTAGTTCCTCACGCACACAGGATCCATGTCCTAGCCGCCAGGGTATTCGCCTGAGTCAGGGTAAGTCTTGTGACCTGTTTGTGTAGCCTCAGGCAAAGTGCTCTTTCAGGGAATAGCGCTGGCACTGGCATGACAGCAGCCCCTTTGTAAAGTTTAATTAGTGATTGTGAAGTGCTCGACCCACTCAAAAGACAAGCCCGCATAAGAGCAACCTGTTTTCCTTTATGACATGAATAGTTAGTTGCCTTTCGCATTAAGCAAGGGAAGAGGCGGCTACACAACACAAGGCAGCAGGTTCTCCTCAGTGAGCTCTGGGGGCTTGGAGGGAAGAGGAGCCCTCACCTGTGAAAGCCACGGGGAGGGGGAGGCACAGCCGCCTCTCCCGGGCCCTGTCCCCAGGTGTCCAGGCACAGCACGGGGGCACACGGTGCTCCGGAGCACCACGGGCTGCGCAGCGGGGCCCGGAAGAGTCCAGCCATACGATAGGGCATCGTGTGACACACCGTGGGAACCCGGACGCTCACCTTCCCCATTTACATGGCACTTGCTTACAAATCAAGTAAACCTATCCACTGGCCGCAGGGGATTTTAAACAGGAATCACAGCCCACATTTGATGCGTTGGTCAGGCAGAAGATGAGCAACTCTTGTTCTCCCACAAGCCTCCTGAAGGAAGAATTGGTTTTTGTCTTTATAAAGACAGGCAGAGACAGAAAAAAAAATGGGTAGTTTCAACTACAGATGCTCCAGGGGTCATTTAAAGCGCTTGAAAGCCTCAGAGGAAGGAAAAGGTGCAAAGCCAGGCAAGTATCATCCATGTAGCTTTATAGATTCCGTGCCCCCTATATATTTAAATATCTAAATAAAGAAGAAAAAGCTACTCGGGCCATATTTGTAGAGTTAAATTAGTCTTTTGAGAAAATAAACCATTTAGTTACAAATATTGGCTCAAAAAAGTAGGGAAAAGTTTGTTTCAAAACAGCCAGTTTTCAACCATGTGAAGTGTGCACTACTGCAAAAAGTAGAACTGCCTCCACAGTTCACCGGGAGGAGAAGACACACACCACTGCAAACCGCTTTTGAAGAATCCTCAGTGCAGGATTTCCTATTAACAAGAAGGGGGAAGGCTATGGGAAAGCCCATCCCCAAAAACCCGTCAGCCTCCCAACGGCATCGCAGACACAGGCTAGCGAGGGGAGTAGAGTTACCGCGCGCTGCCTGGGGCTGCAGCTCGCGGCTGCCTCTCGCTCAGATGCCTCCCCGGAGAATCCCGCACAGCCGCTCCATGACAAGCGTGGCTCATCCCGGAGAGCAGAACTGGAGGCGTTCAAAGGATATCCCCTAAAATACCCATTCCCAATAGCCTCTTCCGTCTAGCGGGAGAGATTAAGATGGCAACTACACCAAATTGCGCCTGACACACACTAGGCAACTAGTAGATTTTAAGGCATGGGACCGCCGGCAGTTTGGCGGTGAGGAAAATAAAGCCTGAGGTAATGGCGCCACAGCGGTGAGTGTGACACAGCGGCTGAGACGGGAGGGTGGCCCAGTGGTGTTCAGCACAATATTTGCTATTAAGGTAGCTAAGAGAAATAAAGCCAGAAAAAAAGCTTTAAGCAGCATTGCTGTAAAACAAACCTGGATTCAACTGACTTCACGGATTTCTTTTAACCTGGACACCAGTCAAAGCTACAAATCCCAAATCCCCTGAGGACAGTCTACTCTCCAAAGAAATTCATCCCCAACAGGCTCACCAGCAACTCCTCTGCATAGGACTGGGAAAACTCAGTTCCCGAAGGCTTTGCCCAGGAGTTGGCTCGACGCAGGTGCCTCCAGACTCGCATTCAGACCCAGGCAAGGCCCCTGCGGCCCCTCCGCACTCAGGGCACAAGGCTCCCTCCGGCGGAAAGCGGTCCCTCCCTGCATTGGGACCCTGCAGTGAGAGGGGTTCTTCTTCCTCACATCGTGCACCACAGCACGTGGACACCCCCCTGGACCCGAGCAGTCCTTGTGGGCACTCCTCAGAGGCAGCTCCCGCAGGCTCCCGGGGGCTCACAGCGCTCACGGCTCCTCTGCCCCAGGCCTCTTCCCTCTAGCTGGACAGTCTCGGCCTTCCCACCGCTGCTCGTGGAAGGGCCGCTGGGCAGCTCATCAGCCTCCACACGTCTTCTGGTGAGATGCCCCATATGCAGGAGCTACCTCACACTGGGGTGGGATCATGGCAAGTTTTATAACACACAAAAGAGTCCCATTCATTTATGAACAGGAGATCTCCAAAGAGCAATGCAAGGTATTACAAGGCACCATGTAGCAGCGCTCAGCAGACCCTGCTAACCCGGGTTGTCCTCTGATTCCTTGACAGCTCACCCCTCAGATGGGCAAGTGCATAACACATTAGCAATGTGATTAGAATTGATCCAGGATGAGTCTCTCATGCTGCCCCACGGGAGTAATTACGCTATTTTTAAAGAACAAAATGCTACCATTTCATTCTGATCCGAGGAGCCACACAGGACAAGCTCTGCTCCCATCCTCATATTAAACCTTCCCACCACAAAGTGTTGGTCCATACATACAGTATAAAAATCATTAAAAGCATATAGTAATCTGCCACAAGGGTGACTGGCAGGACGTATGAAATCACAAGGGTAGTAGGAAAAAAAAAAAAAAAAAGGCGGGGGAGAGAGAGAAAAAAGGTAGCCAGTGCTAGAGCAGGTGGAAGCTACAGTAAGGGGATGGTCTGCATTTTGCCCAATTACCAGAAAGAAAACATTCACAACCAATTCAAACTGAAGATTTTTCATCTTTTTTTTTATTATTCTTTTTTTAATAAGGAATTAAATAAGTTAAAGATTTTTCTTTGACCAGGACAGTCTTGCCTCAGGAAAATGGGCCTGCTTTGCACTACTGAGAGAGAATTAAAAAGAGAAGTCCAAAGTGGCAAATGATAAGGAAAATGTGAGTCCCTAGAACAGAAGGTTTGGAAAGGCCAAAGCTACAGTAAGGTGGGGAAGTGAAGGTGAGAAGGGTGTCAACTTGGATCAACCCCAATCACATGGAAAATAAAATATTAAAATTATTTTACTCATCATCAAGATCTGTCCTCAATGCCAATGGCCCAGAAAAGAAATTGGCTGCTTTTTTTATTTTTTTTTTTTTTTTTTTTTTTTTTTTCCCTAAGACTGTGTTTGGCTGTAATTACTTTTACACTTACTTTGGAAATCAAACTTCACTCTCAAGAGGGGAAAGGAAAGAGAAAAAATGGGAAGAGAAATAAATAGAGAAAGAAGAGACAAGAGTTAGTTTGGATGCACCCAATTAAAAATTTCTAAGCTCTTTTCCCTGAAGTTTTAGCAGTGTGTGTGAGGGAAGGCAAGAGGGAGGTAAAATTTTACCAGTCATCAAGTCAAAACCTTCCTGATATTATTTTTAAAGTAGACATGGTTATCAATGATCAGAAGATACTTTTATCTGTTGCTGCTCATGAGAAGTTAAAGACTTTCCAAGATGAATGCAGTGTTGAAGGCTGGTAGTTCAAGGGAAAGAAAGGACTGGAGAGAAAACAAAGAACTGAACATGAGGAAAGTGTTTACTTCTACTTCCCTTTCAATTATTATTCAAGACTGAAAAACAAAAGATGCTGCAGTGACGAGCAAAACTGGCTAAGAAGCCATTACAACCAAATGACCTTTCCATGAAAAATAATTTTGCTTTTTAAATTTTTCCTCAACTTGGTTTTTTATCATAGGGTTTCTTTATATTGCTTTCCCAAACTGTACCCATGAGTGCCAAAATATTTATTCCTTGGTGATTATTCTAGAGCTGCCAATCAGTACTCATCAACATGGACAAACCTTCACCTTCCACTCCTTTCCTCCTCTCCTTCAGTCCCTTCCTCCTCCTCCTCCTTCTCCCAGCCTTTCATTCCTCTACCATTACCCCTCTTCACTCCATTTTAATCAAGGTTCTTTCCTAATTAAAACAAACAAATATGAGGAAGCAATTAACATCTTGAAGGAAGCAGATGGTGGAATAGTGCTATTTCATTATTACATTAAGCCTTAACTTGCTATCACTTTAAACTTTCTGCACTTTAATTAAGCACTGTTACAGGCAAGTTCAATGGCTCTAGAGGAAGGTTATCCAGTTAGTCCCTGGAAAGCTGCCGGCTCACAGTGGCAGGCTGAGCATGCAGCATGGTATGCAGCTGCTCAGGGCAACCCAGGGGCATGGGGGCTACAACCCCTTCCTTACGCTTGCATAAGGCAAGAAAAGGAGCAGGGAGGAATATAATGTCAGCGATATGACAAAGAAATAAACTCAACCCTGCTCTTCCATGTCCTGGCTGAAAGTTCTTGATGGGTCCAGGCTGCAGGACTGCATGATCTCAAATTCAACATGCAGGCACTGCAAGGGGCCGCAGTGGCTTTTACTGTCTGTGCCATCTTCCCAGACCCAGGGAAGAAGTGACAAGGACCTCACACACATCAGAGATACAACCAAAAGCTTGCAGACCCTTTATCACCCTACCATCTCCTGCATTCCCTCTATTTCAATCTTTGGCTTCTACTACACCACTTCTACATCCTAGGCATAATGGACCAATGAAAAATTGGCATTAAGGAGACGTCTAGAAACGTCTAGAAAATGTCACGCACGAACAGGAAAGTATTCCTCACACACACCCCTTTGTTTCTGGAGTTAGCTTGGTATTGAGGAACACAGGCCGTAGCAGAAGAAGCAAGGACTAGTTGTGTTAGGCAGGGACATCCTCTCACTTGGCCTCCACATATGCACACCACAGCAATTCATGCTATCAAAAGATACCCATAAGTTACCCAATTTACCTCTGCCCTACCACATTCTGGCAAATAAGCCCTCACTGTTTAACACCTCTGAGTGTCTCTGTATCCTACTTGTTCACATTTAAGAGCAGAAGAGCCCCCAGAATGACTCAGATGGACATGGCTCTATAGAACCCAAACTTTTTTATACACCATCATTTCCATTCTGTACACCTAGATGAGGAAGATATATTACATCCATTTAGTAGACAGAAACAAGAGTCACAGACAGGCTTTGTGATTCCCAGTGTCTCACAGGGACTATGTGGAGGAAACACGTATCAAACCTGTCTTTTCTGTTTCTCTCAACCACGAAGATCATCTTATTTTTGTATAACCAAGGTTGGAATATGACTCATCGAGGACTCACAAATTACAAAGCCTGAGAACATCCCTAGGGTCATCTGGTCTGAGAACTTCTCTGATTCAATTTCTGTCTGAAGGGGGAAATAAAAAATAAAGATTTAAGATTTCTATTAATGGAGGCTTCATCACAACTCATAGAACAATTTTTCAGCAAGTAATTATAATAGTTGCTAAAGTTGTGCACCTTATTTCTAGTGTAAATTTGTTTATTCCAGCTTCTAACTTCTTGAACTTGTTGTATACCTTCACCTACTTAACTAAAGAACTGTCTATTGAAATAAATTCCGTAGTTCTCACGTAATAATAAAAAACAATATCCAATGTGCATATTTGCTCAGAGACGAGACTCATCTCATAGTGTCCTGACATTTCTTCATTCATTTCAGTTTCAAAGTCAGGCAAGGAAAAAGCTGAATAAAACAACACTAAGAAATGCAACCACAACATCCTATAAATAATAATGTTTTCCATATAGGCCTCTTCCACAATTGTACCATCTACAATGCAAATGTCTTTATTATGCTGAGTATTTAAGTGTGTAAAATTCAGAGATTATAAACATACAGACTCTATAACCATGATTTAGCATGAAGTACACATGTATGATTTTGTGTTTTGCTGTAGATGATATCACAATTATGGCTTAAAAACAGCCTACTGGGAAAAGATCATTGTAGTTTTATGGGGACAGTATCTCCAAATATTGTAATTTCAGATATTTAAATTCTCGGCTATATTATCACCCTATAGGATGGTGTGCACACACACCAGTTGTGTTCTCTGGATCTTCCCTTCCCTTGGGAAACTCTAAATGGACACAGATGTGATTGCTTATTTCAACACAAGATTCAGATACATTTTTATATGTATATATAGTCTGACATTAAAAGTGTATTTATATATAATTATTCATTTACTGGGAATGATTATTTACCGTAGATTCAGATACAATATTATCAGCAAATAATGTTACCTTCTGTTGTGCTAAAGAAGGCCTCGTTTTGTGCTAAGTGTATTCTCTAACTGACTATTTGCACATGTAAATTAATTTGGCTGTGCAATTACATAAAGTAGATGTCTAAGACAGATGCACTAACAAGGAAAAGTGGAATGTTGGACTAAATCTGACCTTCTCAGTTCTACTTCATCCCCAGCTGGCAGCACATGAGCAGCATCTGAGTCCATGTTGCCTCACAGACCAGCACTCATAATCCTTGTCATCAAAACCACAACCTCTGCTCTGCAGGTGAGCAGCCTTCCCCAAACAGACAAAGCAGACCACACAGGGGTTTCCAACAGGTGGATCCACGCACGCACCTTACAGCAGGCTCCATTACAGCTGTACCCAGAGACCCTGACCAGCTCCGAGTATTGCCTGAAGGCCACTGTGGCAGACACCGGTGAGACCTGCCCTGCACAGTGTGTGCAGCTCTGGGCACCTGTGCTCGCAAAGGACAACTCCAAACTAGGACAATCCTAGAGAAAGGGGCCACGTATGAACTGGAGAATCTAGAACCAATTTTTCAAGAAGATACTAAGGCAAGCTGGCACTTTTATTCTAGGAAGACAAAGACCAAGAGGAGAGATGATGACCATCTATAAATACTTTGGGGAGGGGGAAGAAGAGGTATCTAAGCCGAAGGGCAATACTGGCACCAGAGCAAAGGCCATGCGCATAAGTCAGCTATGAGTACACTGGAAATTAAAATAGCATTTCTACTCATCAGCAGACTGAAGTTCTGGAACAGCCATCCATCCGGAAAAGTACCAGACACTGCAAAATTAACTGGTTTATTTTCTTTAGGTGATACACAACTGCATGTCACAAGACTCAGAAGATCCTTTGCAGATCCGTGTTCCTGCATTTATCAAGGTGTACATCGTAAAAAAAGTACGAGAAGGCACAAGTTAAACTGTAAAGGACCAATAAATTTTAGAAAGAGTTTAAGATGAAGCAACAGAATCATCCAGGAGAGAAACTGTCCCCACTGTATTTTCCCAGATACACCTAGCAGATTTTTTTAAGCCTCCAAAATAGCTTCACTGGGCATTAGAATATGTTACAATTCATATAGCAGCCCGAATTAAACAGGTGACTGGAGCAGATTATTACAATGGCCACACTTTTGGCCTTTAAAATTCACATTTTACAAGCCAAGGCAAAAATGGTACAAACATTGCTATCTTAAATAGCTTCCTGTCCAGGAAACACAGGTTGGTCTAGGCATCATATGAAGCTGAAATGCAAACTCCAAACACCTGATCTACATGTGGTAAAAGCCTAGAGACACCTACACAATATTTGTTGTTGCATTTATTTGCCATCATTTAACATAATCTGGAAACCAGATTCCAAGTCACTAGATAAAATAAGACACACCACTAAAAAGATGTAAAGTAAATATAGTTTAACACAAGGATAAGTTTCTTCATTCTAAGAAAGTGTAAATATAATCAGAGTCTTTCAGATGACTTCCAAAAGCAAAATAGCGACTACAGCTTTCTGGAAGATCTTCCACAGGAATATGGCGGACAAAAATCTGTGCCCCAGCCACATTCCACCAGCTGCAGCTGCTCTGCATATTATGAAACAGCCTCTGCACAATTAGCTGACGTTCTCCAGCCAGACAGCCCTGCTGCCCAGCTCCACGAGTGAAATACACTGAACCCTCAAGAAACAAGAGCCTAGTTTAGCTTCCTCTCGGAAATCTCACAGGGGAGCAGCAGTGTTGACTAAGTAGGCAAATAAGATGGGACAGACAAGGGCCAAAGCAGGCACACAACATTAATCCAATGGATCTTCCTTTCTGCCCTCCCAGATGAAGTTAAACCTTCCCTGCCCAGCAGTACCCACGGGGAGAGAATTTATGCCATGGCTCTTACATACACTTTACATGAGCACAAGCCACCATCCTCAATTTTATCTGGCTGAACAGATTTTAATTCTGAGAGGAACTTTGGGGACCTTCAGATGAGAGTCAGTATCTAAAGCCTGCACAAAACAAATATTTATATTCTGTGAATACACACAGGCACAATCCTCTCCTATCCATGCAGCAGGGATTCCCACTACAAAGTGCCTTGCAACAACGCATCAGACATATTGACAAAGCAAGCAGAGGTTTGGTTTTTTTCCTTTGCTCCGCATACAAGACCATGTTCTTTATTCCTGCTCCTCTGATATTTATCCCTCCCTTTCTTCTCCATCTTCTGCCTCAAGCAAGAGGCTTGTCTGCTGTCTCTTCATATTGGAAACATGCAAGCTTGTTTGGTTTAAAAGGTCAATCGCAGCTTTTTTGTACTCGGGCTTTCTCTGATGCAGAAATCTCTTAGTATAAGCTAGCAAAAGCACTGGAATATAGGCTAGGAAAAACACTGGGAAAAAAAATAAAATAAAAAAAAAACTGGATGGAGAAGCCTAAGATCCCAGCAACATATTAGGGACTTAGACAAACAGTTAAGACGGTGGCTTACTTAGACAGCACACAGCAACTTAGAGGTCCTCGGGTGTATGTTCCTGGTCAACAACAAATCATAGAGTCACCGAATCACAGAATGCTTGAGGTTGGAAGGGACCTCTAGACATCATCTAGTCCAACTCCCCTGCTCCAGCAGGGACACCCAGAGCACAAATACGTCCCAGTTCAGCTCAGCTCACAACAAGAAAGGCTTAAGCTGAGTGAAACTACACCATACTCATCATGAGCTAACAGGGTCCACATGGAAGGCAACCATCAGACCAATGAATGCCCCATAATTTGTTAAGCCAAAGTAATCGACCGAGGGTCACAAAATTGAGCTCAACATCAGGAAAGGGACTAAACCAGAAGGAGAATGGATACAAGGCTATCACCTCCATGAGCGTGGGCCACACTGCAGCCATGTCATCTAGGGGAGCTCTATGGACCCTATTCCCACTCACTCTGGTTAATGGTTACATTGTATCGGTACAAACTATCTGCCACATCAGTTAATTTAAAAATCAAATTCTGCAGTTGTTTCCTGTCTTCTTGTGTGTTTTTGTGTTGACAGCTAAATGCCAGTGTTAAGGCAACTCCATGTACATTAGTGAGCAAGAACATGAAGAACACAACCGATGCCACTGAGGAAGATGCAGAATTCCAGAGTTCGGTACCAGCAGATAAAAAGCAAATAATGAAGTACCATAAATGCCATCCCCTAGGGTCACACCATACCCCAAGAACAGCTTTATTCTTATTTCGGCACTCTCTTTTCAGTACCTCATGGGATTCATTCCCTCTCTCTTCTCCACTGCCACAATAAATAAGTGAAAAATTTTTTCTAATCTCAGGCCTTCGTCTTTCCCATCCCTCATCGTTTCCTCATCCCTCCTGGGTTGACCTCACCCAGGTCATTCCAGAACTTAAAATGAAAGCCAAACCTAACCGAAACCAGACAAGTCCCTACCAGTTCATAGACAGGTTTTACTTCTAACTGGATGTAATAGGGATCATGTCTGGGTACATAATTTCCAGCAGTTATTGATGGCCTTTCATAACCTACTTAGGCTCCACTCTTCTCTGCTACTGGAGAGTTACAAGGTCATCAATAACCAGAGGAAAAAAAAGACACACCGAGAGTGGCCGAGCACAGAGCCGCCCTCTCCAAAGGCGTTTTTCCCTGTGCGGTACAGGGTGAACATCGAGTAGCTCTGTCACACAAGCTGCAGCGGGCGCCCACGCACCAGTGAGGAGAGCGCTCCTTTTCTGTAAGTCAGCATGTTCACAGCAAAAGAGAGAGAAAAAAAAAATCCACCAAGGAAGCTACTACAGTTTTGTTGCTGTTCAGAGTGAAAAAGTGCAAGTCCCTATCCCATATAATCAGAGAAAGCCTTGGAGCAAACACCCACACAGCACCCTGCTGCTATTCATTAATCGCTCCAGCAGCTCACAATGTATTCCCTAGAGAGATTTTATAGCCTTCTTGTACCTCTGTGCATAGTCTGTTCGCAGAGACCCCAAACAGACATACACACAGGGATCTATCACACACCACAAGACATTGGTCCCTATGGAGGATCAGGAAAGTGCCACAGACCCTGCTCCCACAACAGATGACAGAGGAAAACCAGAGACCTCCACTTCCTTGCTGTACATGGTGAAATGCAACTGTGTGCAAACTGTACCTGTCTGTACAGGGTATCAATAAATATATTGGACACTTGGGAAATTCCAGTGAGATATCTGATATCTGGGGAGAAAAAAAGAATGGATATTTTGTTGGGGTAAGAAAGTGGTTGATATCCTAAGAACTAGAGGAAATAAAGCATCATTCAGCTCTACTAAATCAGTGGCACTTTTCATTGACTTTGTTAAAACCAGAAGGTATTTTCTATACTGATTTTTTTTATTAGATGTTTGCAACAGGGAATACTTTGCAATAAAAGACACAACGTGCCCCTAAACATGGAATTCAGAACTGTTCATTTTTCCCAAAGTTTGATCTAGGCATTTTCCACAGGTATTTGAACATCCTCTGAATTCTGCTGAGATTTACAGCACAGGACAAAGCCTCAAGGATGCCCAGGTGACAGCAGACACGAACTGCCACAGAAACCTACACTTCTCAACTCTTCAGTCCAGCGTCCTCCCGTTCTGGTTCTGATCAATCCTCTGTGAGCTGTTTCAGAAACTGTAATTGTAGATAAAGGCATAACCCTGGCCAACCCTACCAGCTCTACAACATCATGTCACAAAACGTCACCTCAGTTTCTACTGCTGTCGATTTATGCTACAGCCCTTCTGGCCTTGGTTCCTCTTGCTCATCCCATTCAACCTGACCCAGATTCACACTGGGAGCTGCAGCCTTCAGAGCTCCCCACCTCACCTGTGCACAAGCACTCTAAATTTTTTCATGAAAATTACATGCAGCTGCATTTGCAGAAAAGAATACATTAAGTCCTATATTTTTAATGTCGCTTTAGCATGCCTATAAAAAGACACTATACAAAAGATCGGATTATGTATTTTTGTACTGCACGAGGATTGGATACAAACCAGGGAGGTAGCAACCAGGAACACTCTTAACCAGGTGTGGCAGCCTTTGGCAAGCAGCATCTGGAAGGGATTTGCAAAGAAAGCTCTAAGACATGTCTTCCTTCGTACAGGCACCACAGCTAGTTGAATCCATAGGATATTTCCATCTCAGGAGGTTTTCGAGGGATAGCACATTAAACGGGCCAGTGAATGCCATCCCGCTGCAATGTGTGGACAACGTACTACACTTCTATTTCTCTGTAGCCAACTCAAGAATGCCTGTCAGATGCTCTTAGCACTATTTCATGATATTTGGAGTCTTCTCTCATATTTCCCCTTACTCAAACTAAATAGCTAAATAAACTAAAACATGAGAGCTTCCTAGTGTCCTGCCTTCCTCTGCATTAGTGCATACTTCAGTTCTGGCCTGGAAAGACTTCTCAAAAGGCAAGTGAGCATTTAGCCTCAACAATCCTTGCAGCTTTTGGTTTCCTTGAGACAGCAAAAATGCAAAACAAGCTGGACTACAGAAGGGGCACTTTAAAACAGGGATAGCTGAGATTACCGCAAGCTGTTTTTCCCCTGACACCACATACATGCCAAGACTGACGCTCTATTACAGGTACAATTTTCTAACACCACTTCCACCAAATAACAGAGAAACTTACTTGGGAATTAGGCCATTAAAACAGAAGGGCTGATCCACAATGGCAGAAGGATCAATAAGAGACCTTTGGTGGACTGGAGCCACTGATCAATGGTTACTTTTTTATTAAACCATTCTTCTCCTGTGCCAGCAAGGACCCTTTCCCTCACACACAGCATTAACATTAACCTTTGCTGCAGAAGAATTAAAGGAGACTACACACCAGGGACTGTCAGTGAAGGAGTAGGAGAGAGGAAAGAAAGCAAAAAAGCAGCTCAACCAAGGAACCTCATTTTCTCCCTCTACTTTGAGAGTTGGCTCATGCTGCCCAACTTCACTACCACTCTCCACCCTCCTCTGTTTTTTGTATTATGTACACACTGAGACAGCAGGTCAGCCAGAGGAAGGCAGCTCTCAACGTGATTAATATCTTGGGAAACAAGGGATATCTCAGCAAGGTAAATGGTGCAAGGTGAGACCCAACATGGCCATAACAGCCTAAGTAAATTAGCAATTGAACCCAAGTGAAAACCAATGTCCACAATTCAAAAGCAAACCTTACAGACGCACGGCTCTCAGGCCTTAGCTGATGACTGTCCCAGTCCTGAAGTCTTTCTATTTAACCCCATGGCTCCATCCCAAAACATCTGCCTCTATCCATGCCACCCTGTTTGACTCCAGATCACTTGCTTCTCCTGAGTGGATATATGTCATCAGTCACAGGGATCTGCAAGAGATCTCTGTGTGAGAGGGGAAAAATAAAAGCCCTTTGGGAAAAGGGCACAGTTTATCACATGTGCTGTGCCAAGAGGAGGATGGAGGAACAGGAAAACCCCACAAATGGCAGAGAAGGTTTGTGAGACAGGCAGTTTCCAGCATGGCTTTCACTAAGATAGCTCTGCTGGCTTCTCCTCCTATCTCTTTAGCTGATACATCTCATGGGAGCTGCAGGGAGGATCATATCCCCCACAGTCTGACTTCACTACTTCTAGTAAACATTGTACCATGGTGCTCAATGAAGCAAAGTGTCCTTGTCTTGGCCTAATGCCAAGAAGCTGAGTGTCATTTGAACCTTAGAAGAGAAACACGCTATAAGGCAGCTCAGCCCTTGGGAAAACAAACCATTTGTCTAAAAGGGAGAAACGTGGAAACTAGAAAGCAATATGACAATGAGCATCTACTTCAACTTTACTTCATACATCTTGCATGTGTATGACCACAGCCATACGTTACAACAACAGACACACAAGGAGAGCTCAGACAAATCCAAAGTGTCCCCTTACACTCCCAAAGAAAGAGGAGACATGCTCAGCTGCAGTCCACCTAACCTAGATGTTACCAACACACACACAAAAGCTGTACTTGTAGCAAAGAGCATTCCTTGATCCTCTTTCTCAGGGAAGGTTAATTGTTGATTTTAAGCCACTAGTCTGATGTATCAACCAAAAACACTACATGAGATCTTCCTGCTAGAATGCAGTGAATGCCCAGATATCTCCAGAACAGGGACACATCTTGATGATGAAAAGTCACATTGGTTCTTCACACAGAGATAAAGGAAATAGAGTAGGGAAAAATACATAGCACCTGAAAACAAACCACAGCCACTAAATAAGAGAAGACTGAAAAGAGATCAGAGAACTGAATACTACTGAACAGCAGAGATCTGGATTGCTAGGAAGACAATAGGAGGCTGCACAGATTTGCACAGAATAATCCCATCAGGTATGACAAAGATCTCTCAGTTGAAGAGGATAGCAGGCATTTTCCCTTAGTCTTGTTTCAAGGACAAGTTCCTTGTTTTTTCAGGTCTCATTTTTTCAACATGGTATGTACTTACCTCCTCACTGATGCCTACAAGATTTCAATCTACATGCAAACATGTGCTCCATTGGATGTTTAGCTTCCTCTGCATCTCATCAGAGCAGTCAGGCAAGGGATCACAAAATTAAGTAGATCTTATATTTTAAACCTAATTAAACATACCACAAACCAAGAAAATACTGGATGATACTAACTGTTTTCAAGCCATTCCAATGTTGTGCCACCCCTAGTGGAGCCCTGAACTTCACTCCTTCCCTCTCCTCACAAATGCGCTCCTTGGGGTCTGGCAGGCCTCCATCTCCTGGCGCCAGCCAGCAGGCATCAGTGGCCATGGCAGTGTCAGGGCCTTGAGACACCTTCTGCTGCCACAAGGAGCTGGGAAAGCAAAGAAAGCTCCTCTGAGGGCCAGCAACAACCTCTCCTTCCATGCAGACAGGGCACAGGGAGGGCTGAGGAGACACAATTAGATTCCAGTCTCAGGCTGGACATTTGATAGCTCTTACTCCTAGTTTTATCCAACCAAAGAGTAATTAAGGGCTTTGAAGAATGCAGAAGTGTTCCCTTTCCAACTCCACAGGTTTCCCTCTCATTGGAAGGAGGGAAATACCCATGAGCAGAGGTGGCCAGGCCCCAGGAGAAAGGCAGGTCCGCAGGGAAGACAAACGCGAGGCAGGCCCAACATGCACAGCATGACATGTGGGCAGCGCTGCCACGGGGCAGTGTCCAGGCCCTCGGTACTCTCTCTCTGCCCAACCTATAGCTCCCTGCTTCACCTTTCCAATCCAAGCTGCAAACTGAGCCTCTCCAAGGAATGTGGAGGGTCTGTAGCCTTAGCAGAGACAGGATAATCCAAAAGGAGGAATTTCATCCCTTATCCCACACCTACCTGCATCATCACCCCATTTCTTCGTGACACCTTTCCATGTTCTTCATTTCCTGCAAACCTCTATGTGGCTGACCCATGTTGTTCACCTCACTATCAATTATTAGCCTGTACCATACTTCTACCTTTTCTATGTAATGCTGTGTGCTCAGAGTAAAAAAACAAAACAACAACAACATGCAAAAACATACTGAGTGGGATCGAGGCAGTTTACAATAACCAAGTGAAAAATGGCATCTTGTGGCTCCTCTCTAGTAGGCTTTACAAAACAAGTGCAAGTTTCTAAATTTTAGCAGATCCTACACTGTGATTTTAGGCACATTTAAAAATAACAATGAAAATCCACAAAGCTTTCTTGCTATTTGTCTTGGATCCAAAATAAGCTGTCAAAGGCAAATTATGTTCCATTAAAGGATATCACCAATTAAAAAAAAATCACAGTTTTATCTGAATTCTTTTTTATTTGCTATTGTTACAAATGATACCTCAGATTAATAAAACTGAAGGATTAGGAGGAAAAATGCTTTTCTCCTAAGTGCTTCCTCCATATATTTGACAGCGTTTTGTGTCAAGTCAGTTTTCCTGTTTATTGTAAGGAATCATAAGTTCCCTTGTTAGTTGAGCTGGATAAGACCCATAGAAATAGGGAAAGAAATATGGAAATGTAACTGAAGAAACTCAAATATTAGTCAGTGAAGCCCAAGGAGGGCACTTTTTTTTTTTTCAGCTAAGTAAAATGAAGCTTCTAGGCACCCCTTAAACAACACACAAGCACTGAAAATCCTCTGCCTCAAATAAACACACATTTCCTATCAGGCACAATAACATATTCAACATTCAACAGACAGTGTCAATATTGGGTACGGTTTCTTTTTTCCTCATTTCTCTAAAGCAAGTGATCTGCTTCTTCACACACTTTACCTAGAAACATGAGACGTCCGTAATTCACGCTGCAATATTCCTCTCCAGTCACAGCACCTTGGGGAAGGCAGGTTGAATGTCCTGTGGCTTTTTTTAATATCAAAGAATAATATCGTGCTTGTTCTAAGGTTTTATTCCTCCTTAAAAGGCACTTTTCACTTAATTCTACCCTTCCATATTTCCTTGTGCTTCCCATCTCCATTGCCTGGCATTCCTTCTTTCCCCAGAGGTTGGCTCCTTTCCTATCTGGAGTCTCTGGATATGCCCTTCCAGGTGCTGCCCTTCCCTTTTATTCCCTGCCTAGTGTCTTCTGCTGCTTCTGCCAGTGGTGGACAGCACATACCCCAGGTGCCACTGGATGCATGCTTCATAAAATAAAAAAGTTGCCTTTCATTCTCCTCATTTTCTTCATTTAAAGATTATTTCTCTGGTTCTTGACCTTCTTTTCCTCCGTACTCTTTCCCTTCACTCAAATCTTGGCAATTTTCTTATAGTTTCTCTCTCTTGCTCTTAAAGTTTTGGCTTTCTATCTCTTTTCTACTTCTCCCCCCGGCAATCGCCTCCTTCGTTACCCCCCACCTCCTTCTCTGTCCTACCTTCTCCATCTACTTCTCTGCTATCTCCAGCTACTTCCTCTGGTTCCTTTTGTTCCCAGAATATGACCCAACCTGTCTCCATGTCTCCAATACCTTTCCAGTTCAGTTGTTTGTTAGGCTGCAACTTGCTTTTTGAGCTCCAGCATCTTCTGCCCCCAGCCACATTAACATACAGCCTCTCCCACTTCTCAAACAGCAAATAGTCTTCCACTCGGATCGACTCCTCATACAGGAAGTTATCACTGACTCCTTTTGTAGAGATGCATAAGACACTGCTGTTGAAAGGGTGGCTAACTGATTGGAAGAGGTAAGTGAAGCTCTGAAAACATAAGGTGACTGTTTCATGTTTAAAAGTTTCGGCTGACTGTTCTGGGGAAACATCCCTCGAGACCTACAAGGAAAGAAGATTCAGCCAAGACATTCTGGCCAGTGACAGAGTTCAGCAAGGATATCCAGAAGTTCCAAGGCAAGAGGAATTAAATTACCATCTTCAGCTATATCTAGCAGCCAAATAACTGACTAGCCATTTACCTCTTCAGAGTCCAAACTCTACACGCAGTCAGCAGGCAATGTGTAAGGCTTTCCAGCTACTTCA
Organism: Crypturellus tataupa; assembly: GCA_034781795.1. Lineage (NCBI taxonomy): Eukaryota > Metazoa > Chordata > Aves > Tinamiformes > Tinamidae > Crypturellus > Crypturellus tataupa. Next base: position 1,491,301 of record JAWLRI010000215.1, read on the forward strand.
GCAAGTTAAGGGCAATGAGCTACAGGAGGTAGCACTTACGGCACTATGAGTTTCACATGGAACATGAGAGGAGGAGAGCAGCTCTTGCTCAGTGGTGCATCTGGGGACAAAGACTCCCAAGCAGTGAGGTGAGATGGAGTTTTTCAAAGACTAATGCGTGACCCTCTCTCCATGTGGAGACTGGCTGCCATGCCCTGTTACTCCCACACTTCACAGGAAGGTCTCCCCTAGAGGCAGCTCAGAGCTTCCAGCAGGCCAAGCTGTGACATGACACAGTACCCAGCCTGATGCAAAGGTGTGTGCATGATTGGGAGAGGGGAGGGCAGGCAGAGGGGCACATGAACAGGCAGCTGTGACTGAAAACTCAGAAAGTTTAAGGTCTCTGCAAACACCCGAGTTAAAAGCAGAGGCAGCCTCCTGGATCGATTATGCATGCACACCACTAAAAACACAGGCTGCTAAAGTGCCAGAGCCTTGCTGGATAATTTATAGGCTGGTGTTAGTATTCACAGAGTTAGGCAGAGTTCAAAGGAACGAGGTGGAGAATAGAAGTTTGAGCCTTATGAACACACTGTCACACTCGGCATAGGCTTCAGCTCCGCAAAGGGCTTCACTTGAGTTGGGTATGGGCAGAAACTAGGAGACATCAGCACAGCAGGAATCGTCTTGGCACAGGGACAAGCACAACCTGAGTGCACTAACGTGCAAACCCGGTGAGCGTGCGAGCACACACCTGCCCAGCTTTGGGAAAGCGTGGGGAGCAGTCTGCCAGGCAGCCTGCGACTATCTCCCCCTGTGGTCCTCACAAGCTCCTGGAGTCTCCTAGTCCTGCTTACTCCAAACTTCCTGGGCAACTTCTACAGTGGGGATAAATAGTAATCTGGGACTAAGCAGAGCACTCAATACTCCTTTTTCACTTAGGACTTTGCCAGGATTTGAAGGTAGGACTTCAAGGAAGAAATTAATCATACTAAGCCACCCAAAAACTGGGCTTTATTTGGGTGAGCTTGAGTCTTCCAGCTTTATCATTGCCTGAGCCTCTTAGTCATCTAAGTTATCAGAAGAGAACGATGACAAGACAGTGAGGTCACACATTTACCAAGCCCTATGTCTGCTCACGTCTGAGATTAGGCACAACACCAACGGCATTAGAATAAGTACTGCAGGGTTCACTTCAGCAGGGAGGTGAAGCAACAGCTGTCTCCTCCATCTTCTCCCTCTGTGCAAGGCTGCTACAAAGACAGCTTCTACAGACACACAGGGCACACTGCAGGCTACCACTGCTCACTGTCAACAGGCAAGCACGGAACAGTACAAGTACAGGACAGAATCTGGTACAGACAGGTGGAAGAAGAAGGGCTTAGCCAACATTTTGCCAGCAACTAGAATACCACATTATCTCTATGTCCAGGTACTGCCTTACAATCCCATTCTCACAGCACTTCTGTACAGCATTCTGCATACCACTCTCCAGCCTTAATCATCCAAGAAGATTTCCCCAAAGGTGTGGGTAATTTTCAAATTTAGGTACATTCCTAAGTAGTCCTCCTTGCAATACGCATCTCAGCTGGGAACAATCCAAGGAATTTAATATCACACAGTTCGCCGTCAGTCTACCAACAAGGGCTTGTCCCACTCGCTGCTCCCTATAGCACAGAGTCTCCCAGGGGGGTTGGGCTGGGGTGCAGTACAACAAAGCTCAATCAATTATAGAAATATATCTTCTTTAGGGGCCACGTAGGCTCTATTCTTTAATGAAAAGTTTTAATTCTACATTTTAACAACACCAAGCACAACAGGATTCTTGTGTATAACCAGGGAATACAGTAATTAAACAGGCAATAGTCACTTCAACTACTCTCCTCTCTACGTAATTACAGCATGAAGTAGGATTTTTCTCCATAGAGTCTCGAGGATTGGAATATTGATGGATGCACTTTGTTTTAATCATGAGCGACTTTTGTTTTGTTTTTCGTTTTTCTTTTCCTGAAACAAAATAGTTGTGACTTTACTCTCTTGAGCAATGGCCCAGACTCTCCTAATCAAGGACTGGCAATACTATTCCTTGCACTACTCAAAACCTCTACTGCTCAGTTTGTAAATACCTGGTGATTGACAGGGACCTGATAATTAACCTACAGCTAGTCTACAATACCATTTTAGGTGGAGTTTCAATAGCAGTGTTATTAAAATTTGGAGGATAAAGGTACATGGTTCAGAGTATAGGATTTAAGGCTGTCAGCATCTGCTGATAAATTTGACAGCCATTAACTTAAGGAACAGTTTGGGATAGAATCTTAAACCAACCCTATGATGAAGAGCATACTAAATGTGATTACATAAAACAGTCTGTTGTCTGTGATCTTCAGCAAGAAGAATTTAAACTCCTTCTATTGAATTTGAGACCCATTTTGGAGATAAGAAGGAGATAGCAATTTGCTGTTGTCGTGAAATTATTCAGTGGCAGAATGGGAAAAAAGTTTGTGCCTCCTACCGTTTCTACTTTATTATTTACCTCTGCAAGTATAATAAATGGAAGCTTCGGGAAAACAAAATGCATAAAAGTGCATGAAAACATCTGGACAAAGTCTGACAGAAAGAAACTGTAAAGGTTTCTGTTATTACATGGAAATAAAGAGAAGAGATATAATATGTTTAACATGAAGAGGAACAAAAATTACAGAGAAGAATAACCAAATCTGAAATGATACATAAATCAGTTTACAAGCAGAACCATTTTCCCAGCTCAATTATGGTGACAGAAGAATCACTGGAGAGCTTTAAGAAATCATACTCTGAGCACTTACATGGGATAATCTAGCAAAGGGGCCCAAGAGACCTGGTTGATCTTCAAGAACAACCTCCTCAAAACACAAAAAAATGGTCTGATTCCATGTGCAGAAAGTCAAGCAGATGTGGAAAGAAGCAAGCAGCTGAATGGGAAACTCCTGGCTGAGCTCAAACAAGAAAGGAGGCATAAAGAAAGCGAAGGTGGAGAAGGGCTCCTCAAAAGGAACAGAGGAACTCTGCCTTGGCATGTAGGGTTGAAACTAGGAAAGTGGAAGCTCAGCTGAAGTTCAAAATGCCAAGGGGTGTGAAAGGCAACAAGAAGGGCTTCCGTTCCCATATTGGTAACAAAAAGACGACTAAGGAAAACATGGGTCCAAATATAAGGGACTTGGTAAAAAAAGGACATGGGAAAACAAACAAACAAACAAACTCCGGTAATTTGTACTATCTTTTTTTCTCAATCTTTACTTGCAAGACCTGTTTTTAGACCTCTCCAGTTCCATGTGCCCAGGGATGGGCTACAGAATAGAGTGCTACCTGCTGCAGAGGAAGACTGAACAGGAACCACTTACTTATACTACGAGTCCCTGGGACCAGACAAGGGCACTGAAGGATGCACCAATTGCTGCTGTCACTGTGAGGTCACTCTCTACATGTGGTAAAGGTCAGGGTGATTGCAGAAGGATTGGCTGACTGGAACAAAAGTTAAACAGTATCTTCATTAGCAACCTCAGTGATGGGATACAGTGCATCTTCAGCAAATTAGTCCATGACATTACATTGGGCAATGTATTTGATATGCTAGTAGGTAGGTTTCCTATTCAGAGAAACTTCAAAAGCTTGGAGAAGTGGGCTAGCAAGAACCTCATAAAATTTAACAAAAGCAAATGTAAAGTCACACATGGGAAGTGGTAACTCAATGCAATGCAGACTGGGCCCTGCCTGAAAAGAGCAGAGCTCTGCAGAAAAGGACATAGGACAAGTTAACAAGTCAAACTTGAGTCAGTAACTTTCACCACTCTTCTGGTGGTGAAAGCTAGCCCTGTATTGAACTGCATTGTCAAGAACATAGACAGCAAGCCAAGGGATAGGATTATTTCCCTATATTAAGGGCTAGGGAGGCAACATCTGGTTATTGCATCCAGTTGTGGGCAGTTTAGTACAAGATAGGCATTGACAAACTGCACAGAGTCCAGCAAAGGTCCATCATGGCAGCTGGGGGCTGAAGCACATGACATGCAAAAGAAAGTTGCAACAGCTGAGTTCCTTCAGCCTCAAGAAGAAAAGGTTGAGAATGTAACAGGGATATAACCGCTGGCTTCAGCTTCCTAATAGGAGGTTATAGAGGAGACAGTCAGATTCTTCCCAGAAGTGCACAGGGAAAACACTGGATACAGCAGAAGCTGATGCTGATGCTTTCCAATCAGGAAAGAAAAACAATCTTTCCATGAGGGTGGTCAAGTCTTTGAACAGGTTTTCTAGAGAGGCTGTAGAATCTCTATGCTTGGAGATACTCAAAACCTCACCTCGACAAGGCTCTAAGCAATGTAAGCCAACTTCAAAGTGAAAGTTGGTCCTGACTTAAGCCAGGGGTTAGAAGCAGATGACCTCCTGAGGTTCCTTTCCAACCTAACTATATTCTGTGATTTGAAGACTAAAGATGAAAATAAGAAGGGGATGGGAGGAAAATACCAGCAATATTTCATCCTCATTTCCTATACTCTTCAGCTCTGAACCTAAAACCTCTACAAGTAGTTCAAAATCTCAGAACCTCAACATCCACCAGGTATAAAAGATTAATTGAAACATGGAGACACTAAAGGCCAAAAAACACAGCACTCAATTACTTGTTTCCAAAAGTACAGAGAAGTTTGTAAAAGAGCCAGGAATAACCCCAAAAATAGCCAATTCACTTTTCCATCAATGCTTACCCTAAAAATAGGTTCTAGCACAAATGGTCCAGAAATGTGCAAGATTCCAGGAATCCATTTCACCAGCAGAAGTTAAATAAGACTTGATGGGGTTGTTCAAGCTTTAACTACTGGCTATTAAACTCTGTAAAACATGCCAGTTATCTCTAATATTCCACAACCACTACTGGGCTGCTGAAGAACAATAAATGGCATGGCAGGCCAAAGAGGAAAGGAGATGTGGGCCAACGATATAAAGGTTTATAGCAGCCACACTGGTGACACTCCTGGACTTGGCATAGTGCACAAAGAAAACAAATCACACAGTAAGGGACAGCACAGCACAGCACTCGAAGTTACCAGATGCACTACTGATAAAGGATATCTTAAAAATACCTGCTGTCTATGCTGCCTTTTGTGGCCCCCTCAACTGAACACCCAAAACCAGACAACTGAAGAAGTGCAGCCAGTGGCAGAGGCAGCATCCCTAAGGTCAAGCGCGCCCGAGTTCCCCAGGTGCGCGATGCAGCCGCGCACTGGGAAAGGCTGCTCAGCTCACAGCGCCGCCGAGTCCAAGCCCGGATGCTTCTGGACACGCTCACCCCCACCAGCATACAGCACCATAGGCCTGTGCTATATGCACGTCATTTCTGCCTATGAATGGTATGATACAATCTTTTCATCACGCCAATAAGATACAACTGTGACCACACATCTCGTTTTATTCCCCCTATCTTGCAGGTTCTGCTGGGATCTGTCACTTCTATTCTCCATGCACTCTTTTAAAAACTTGAAATCAAAACCCTCGGCATACTCTCGCATTCTCTTTCATAATGAAAAACTGTTTTCTTTAAAAACTGCAGTGGACACTTCACTGCTGGACCAGTATGTCTCCCTCCCCACATAAGGCGGATGATGGGAAGTTTGGGGACAGAAAAATCTCATCGAGTAAGAATTAAGCTGTTTAAATAAAACAGATGGAAGATGCACACACAACACCACCAAAGCAAGTACTGCAGCTTGAATTATTATTGTAATCCATCGCCACATGCCTACAGAAAACTTGACAACAGCTAAACTGTCAATGTGCTATCGTATCACCCAGTCTGCTGACCAATCACTGTTTTTCTGTCCTCCCCCAGTTATCTGTGTCCATCTGTTGCCTCTTGTCTCATCCTTAGATTGCTTATTCTTTGGGGCAGGGAACATTTTTTTGCCCTGTGTTTCATCCAGAATTGTGCAGGTGCAACCACAATGGGCAGGCATAATCCTAACAACAATAATTAGGTTATGTCTTGCAATCACCTTGGATTGGAATGTTTCCCTCCTGACTTCATGGCAGTGTTCATAAACAATTATTACTTGGTACAATATGGGGCCTCGTAAACAAATAATTACATCCTAACCTACCTTCGACCATTTCACCAGTCATCCCTCGAGGCCCAAATCTGCTGAGCTCTCCATATGCTCCAAATGGCAAGTGTGTGAGTTCAGCTCCAGAGGAAGATATGAGCCTCGCAGTGCAGTAGGGCTATGCCCTGCACATAACCCTTCGTCATATTTTCCCTGGACAGAACAAGCTTCCTACACACAAACTGTGGCCTCCTACTTTTATGTGTCAACCCTGATGCTCTTCTAGTGCCAAGAAGTGGAGGACAGGGTCTCCATCCTCCACTGTCTCTGAAGAATGGCAAGAGGCTGCAATTATGAGTTCATGTACAGCAGGAGAAAATAGTTATGAGCTGCACAAAGTGGCCAAGTCCAATACTGGTATAGTTCAGCAATCATATTTTCCTAGATATTCTGATAAACCAAAAGGAAGAAATTTTCTTCTCTTAAGAAGATTTGTTAAAGAATCTGTATCTCCACACAAGATGCTCAGAAATTTCCTGCAATGCCAAATCCTCTCCACTTTGTATATCCAAAAGAAGAAATTCTTATGTAGATGAAACTCTTTACCCTTCAAGACTTTGGTTCACCACACTTTACATAAGAGCACAGAATAATCATCTTATGGTAACTGTCACACCCCATGCAACCCTGAAGTGGATTTTAACTGCTGAAAGCAATGCTAGAAGTTTTCTTTCCCATCTGTAAATAATTTTTCCCAATCTTGTCAGTATAAATTAATCAATAACGGGAACAAAAACCTCTAATAACTTTCATCTCCTAGTTACAGGCCCTAGAAAGCTGGCCCAGCTCTCTGCTTTATCTGCAGAACTAGAAGGATTTACAGTGCTGGATGCTAACATGACCCCGCTGAGGCCCACAGACTCCCTCAGGAAGTCCAGGGAGGCAGTCGTGCACACGGAGTGCTGCACAGGGAGCGCTTGGCTCCAGCCTGGCCTCGCAGCTCTACGAAGACACTGTCCGCAGGGCCCTAATGGGGGCAGCAACAGGACACGGGCCCTGGGCACTCTCCTCCCTCCCCAAGCATCCAGCTGCAGACAAGGCAACCTGGACAAAACCTGGCAGACATCTGTCCAATCTGCTCTTAAAACCACCAGCAACGGGAACGCCACAGCCTTTGTCAGGAAGCTGTTTCGTGCTTAGCTATCCAAACAGTCACAAAGCTCTTCCTCTTACCTAACTTACACCTTCCTTGCTATTAAGGAAGCTGAAATTAAGCTGATTACTTCTTGTCCTACCCCCAGTGGACATGGAGAACAATTAATCACTGTCTTCTTAAAACAACCTTTTAAATATTGGAGTTTTTTTCAAGTCCCTCCTCAGCCTTCTCCTCTGCAGCCTAAACAAATGCAGTTCTTGGAGGCTGTCCTCGTAGGTTATGCTCACCGCTCCGGCTGCCCTCGCGTCGTCTCCGCGCTCTGTCTCCGGCTGCACCACTCCCAGTGCTCTGCTGTGGCCTCAGCAGGGGCTGCTGGAGTAGCACAACTACTGCCTGCGTGCTACACGTGACATTCATGTTAAATATACCCTAAAATGAGATTTGCTTTTTTGCAGTGTCACCACACTGTTGACTCACATTCAGTCTCTGACTCACTATAGTGCCTCCCTGATCCTTTTCTGCAGCACCGTTGCCTGGCTGGTTATTCCCCATTCTGCATGTAGGCATTTATTTTACCTTCCTAAATGCAGTTCTGTCCATTTATCTTTAATGAATTTCTTCTTATCAAATGCAGACCATTTGCAGTTCAAGCATATGGCCTACGTTGTGCCAAGAAAGCAGACCGCCTTCCTGCCTCACATTACACACAGACAACAAAGCAAGCATGGAAAGAAGAACTGCTACATTCAGGTAAACTTCTTAAAAGAGTTACTATCTTATCAAAGTCTCTCAATTTGTAACTTCCTTTTCTCTCTGCATTTCTATCTGATGCACTATGGTCTTAGGAAGCAAACAGTGGCTCTGTCCTGACTAATAAAATACATTTATTTCACGAAATTATTATCCACTGCCAACTGCAGCATCACAGTCGACACGTCACTGTGTGACCCATGGTGACAGGAGACAGAACTGCTGGCGACTCATTAACTAGGTCACGTTAACCCACAAGGAAGACAAAGGGCACATTTAAAAAGGTAATTATATTGAGCCAAATCCTTAAGATCCAACACAAAAAAATATGCATCTGGCCCACTGTTGTTAGACACACCATCAAATATATTTGATGAATGATGGATGAAATCACAACAGTGATTCATTTCCTTGTGTTTTCCAATAAGCCCTTAATGTTCAGCTTCCAGAGATGCAGCAGGCATCTTAAATGAATATACTTGACCATCACAGTGTCTCTTCAAACACTGCACAAGCTAACCAGGCAAACCAGCAGATTTTAATGCTACATCAATGCAATACTAGGCATACAGAGTCCCATGAGAATGCTGGCCCCAGGTCCATTTTAGAGTTCCTATATTCATTAACTCTATCTCAAAACAAGCTACAACAGTCAATAATTTAAGATTTCTTCTGTCCATGAGCTACAAAAAGAAGAGTAGTGTCAGATAGGGTAGTAGAAAGCTAAAGGAACTGGAATCTTTTTCTCAGATACACAAAGCCTTCTTTTCAATAAATTCCTAATGCTTCACAAATTATAATTCTAAAGTTTCCATGGAAGGAGAAAATGGGGACAGGTATGAAAAACTGGTTTGAGGCACCCCAGGAAAGAATGCCAGACTTCTCTCTCCTAAGTTAATATTTTAACTGCAGGGGCATTCTGTCTCCGTTGCTGATGCTTCATACCATTGCAATGAGGTCCATGGGTTTCACCAGCTGTCAACAGATCAAAATTCTTCCTAGAAAGTAATTCTTCCATGGTTTAGTCTGGTTCTTCTTACATCTGCCCTGGTACTAGAGCACATCCTCATGTAGCCTGATGTTGGATGGTGCAGAAAGTAAGTCAGCCACCAGGATGGTTTCCTTCTCAGGACAGTGCTGTTGTTTTGATTTTTGGAAGAACTGGCCAAGACCTTTGTCAGATCACATCAATTCTGATGTGCAATACTCAGAAAGGGCAGACAGGTTATTCCCTCATCCCCATTATTTCCCAGAACCACTAAAGACAGAAACCACACTGGTCAGAATCATTCAAATCAAGTTGTTTAATGCCATAAGAAAGCACCGCTCTTATGAGCCAAGAGGTTTATTCCAGATAAGATCTCCGACTAAAACAAGGACTTTTATCTTTCATACACCTCCCCAACACCTGGAAGCAGGAAAAGAGGGTGGCATGGCTTCCCACAGGCTTTCCCAGTCTAAAGCATGGAAGAGCTCAGCTGAGCAGGGGAGGAAGACATTACCACCCCACCACATGCCCAGTACTCTGAGGCTCAAAAGAGAACATGTTAAGTGCACACAACACATTTTTTACTTACATTCAGTGACTGACATATTGTATATGGTACTAGGTACTTGAAAGTAATAAGACCAAGCACATCATGACAACTGGCACCAATGTTTAATTAATTTAGAGATACAACAGTATCTACAAGAGGAGAAAAAGGGAAGTATGTCAAGCTTATCAGAAAGACACTTGAAATCTATCATACCTCGAATATCATTCCTTTTTTTTTTTGCTTTTTAACAGAAATTAAGCATTTTGTCCAAGTGGTTACCTGGCAATTCATTAGCACACAACAACTGAAAACTGAGCAGTTGTAGAACAAGGTTCCTCCTTAGGACAAGTGAAGGACTCTAAACATTCAGTGAACAGATTTTTCTCCAGCCCCTTCCTTGCTTCCTTCCATGATCAGTCATGAAGACAGCTGACAGAAGGTCTTTCCATGCATCCCTCACCAGATCCCGTTCTTCCTCACTCCATTTAGTTTTTGCAGCTTGAGCAGATTCCTTTTTGCCCTGAAATCAATGTTTAATTAACACATTACAAGGGGGAAAAAAAAGCGGGCTGTAACAGCAGACTGAAATGAAGCCAGCACCTCCCTGCTCTGCAGATGCAGCCGGTCCCATCAGACAGTTACCTCGCTAGAGAGTTCTTCCTCTCCTCATCCTCCTTCAGCTGCCAGCAAACATCATCTTCTTGCATGGTTACCTTCCTTTCCATCCCCATGAGATTCTTCCCCTCTGCAGAAGTGGCGCACAAGAGCAGGAAAGACAGGATTATGCTGCAGAAAGTAGAGGGTAACAAGTGCTCTCCACATAGCATCACAGTATGACTGATGCACCACCTTTAATCCTGTCATTCCCAGGGGAGGAGCACACTGATCTCCTTGATAGCCACTCTCCTTTCAAAAGATCCACCTCTCCCTATCAGCAGAACTACAAGAGGAGCTGTGAGGCAGGGATAGGACAGTACCCTCTGCCATGAGCACAGGATGCTCCCGGTCAAAGCGGCCGAAGGCTTCCAGGACTATGCACAGCTACGTGGTCCCCAAAACAGCAGAGAGGCTACCAGCAGCTTCCCAAGGTTTACATCATACCTTCTACTGCCTCCTCCCAGCTCAGCAATTATTATTCTATCCCACTCCCTGGCTCTCATCTGGCTGTGGGGAGGTACTTGGATGCAGGGGATGCTGCAGCACTGTCAAGGGCATTACGAGGCAGGCAGGTCCTAGGCCTCAGGCACCCTCTTGCCAAACACACAAGCACAGTCGGCAAGAGGCAACGGAGCCCATGAACTCCCGGGCTGGGCTGCACTAGTTATGAAAAGAGCATCTTTGAAAGAGTCGCCTATCCCGGCACTGTCATTCCCAGGATCTAAAGTTACTGGTGTTAATTAGCTCCCGTGATGTGATGGATGACAAGCGGCTGGACCAGGAATGACACAGGCAGATTGTGCTCAAAATCATCCGTTCCTCACCATCAAGGGCAGAGGAAGGGAATCTGGGAAGGACAGGAGCTTAGCACAGCGCTGAGATAAGAGAGGCACTGCTACAGCCCCTCTCCTCCCTGGCACCCCACTCCAGCTCGTTCTTGCTGCCACAGATAAGGACCATTGGAGAGAATTCGGCATGGAGCTGCAATACATGAAAGGAACATTCTAAGAGAAAAGGGGATGCAAGGCTGACCCAGGGCTAACACCCTCCATGGCAAGGAGGCCATTTCAGAGTCTTGAAGCTCTGACTGCAGGCACAACTCCACTGCCTGCCCCAGTGCCATGCAGTGACACTGGCCACTGCCCAGGGCAGCTGCCTGGCTGAGTCCAGAGGCTCTGCTGAGGTGGCTACTGGGCGTCCACTGTCCAACAGCAGCCTGCCACGCAGAGAGCCCTTCTGCCAACTCTCCTCAGTGCTCCTCCTGCTGTGCCTCTGCCCCAGGACACTTCCACACCAAAGTGAGGTACACAGAGCAAGCAAGCAGACCCACAGGCGCACACACCATTCACTTCACTGGAGGCATCTTGCTGCAGACCATTGCTGGCAAAGGTTTTCTGTGAATGGCAAAATGGAAAATTTTATTCCCACCTTTCCTTCAAAAAGGAAGCCAGGCTCTTCCAACACCACACTGGCATATCTCAGAAGCCTTATTGCTCAGCTTCTCAAGAACACCGTTATAGAAACACTCCATTTCATCCCCAGTAGACTTCAATAAAGCCATGCCTGGACTAGCCCAGCTCAAAGTCATGATTTTCCCAAACCAAAAAAGAAAAAAAGTGCAAACACACAGCACTAAAAATACCACTCACTGCCCATAACAAGGAGATAGGCAGAATAAACTTCTCCTATGTAATGTTTCTACAAACTTGGCCTAGCCTGGCTGCTCCAACTACAAGTAGAGGGGTCAAAACACCATCTTTTGTGCTCAGAGCCCCTTTCACACATGAATTGTGCTGGTTTGTGTCTGCGTGAAAGGAAACCAAAGCAAACAGAAGGGAACTGACCTGACCCTAAATTACGATGTGTGCTGGTTACAAGAACTCAACAATCTTACTAGCATCCTAGTACTCAATATGTAAAATATGCCCACTTGCTGTTTGAATTAAAAGCTGACTCTGCTGGATTGACAGACTCTGCTATTAACTGGAAAAGAGGGAGAAGAGAGCTGATAGAAATTTGCAAATTTCTACCAAAATTTGTATAATTTCTGGCTCCAGCTGCATTGGCAGTAGTCCCAAGTAAAGTCTATGTCCTCTCAATGGTGAGAGTGTGGAGACAGATAAAGTTAAAAGCATGTTCTTTTTAATTTAAACTCTGGGTCTCTTGAATCACTATCAGAGGTTATCTCTGATTCTGGCTTTCAGTCACTGCAAAGCTCCTGGCTCATTCCTTTTATGTTTCTTCCTTTTCCTTTTGTTCGTAGCCACACTACTCTGCATCCTTACACTCAGTATGGTGTATCACAACTCAACTAGTATCTACACTTCCACTTGTACACTCACAAAGTACAGAGCCTGTTGCAAGAGGAGAGGGCAAGGGGAAAAAAAAAAATCAGAAAAAGGCACACTGCTTAAGACAAATAAACAGGAGCCTTGGAGGAGATACAATCAAGAAGTTCTGCAAATACTTTGAAATACCAGCCAGTATAATAAATGAGGGACAAAATTCAGCCTTCCCAGGAATATGCAAGAGGAAGAGCCAGAAGATTTTGTGCAATCTCAAGTCACAGGCTTAAATCTAACCCTAACACAAAGCGCAAATGTTACCTGTATCTGACGACTCAGTAACTCGCTTGAGAAGAGGTGGGGGGCACAGAGAATCCCACCATTTCCTACCTGCACAGGGATTTGGGTTGTAAAATTGGGTCAATTTGGGTCACTGCTGCTGTTTATTACCCCTGGCAGCGCCATCTCTCATGCTGGCAGTTCCACGGGGCCGGGTCCCCTCTCACCTGAAGGATGAGACTCGTTTAGGGTCGGAGCAGGCTCCTTCTCCCAGCGCAGCTCGTCCTGTGTCGGCTGTGCAAGCTCAGGGCAGGACGGCACACCACAGCTTGCGACCGCCAGCTTACAAAACTCACTTTGCAATCATTGAAGCTTACCTCCTACAATGCCTTTTCTTCCCCTCCAACCTCCTCTGTTCTCACTAACAAATAATTCATAAACCAAGGCTGCCTGTGCCTGGAGAGCGCGACGTGCTGCACCTTAGTCACCGGGGAAATGGAGGAGCCACAAAGCCAGCTCGCCACACGGCAGAGCAGGGAGGCCATCTCCACTGGGGCCGGAGCGGGGCCTGCAGCACCCTCTGCCTGTTGCTCTGCCAGCCACCAAGTCGCCTCCCCGGCAGCGGCCATGGCCAGCACTCACCATGGCCAGCGCTCACGCGCCGCCCTGTAAGTCACCACAGCCGCTTGTGAAGGGCCGGAGACAGCGGAGGGCGGGAGAGAGCGAGACCAAACACGCTGCGGACCCGGGCAGCGGAGCCGGGTGGCGGAGGCTGGGCCGACTCCAGTGAGTGCGAGGCAGGAGCTGGAAGGTGCGTCTCTCCCGGCCGTGGCGGCAGCGGGTGGCCCACAGCCCGGTCCGTCCCCGTGGCTGCGGTTCGCCCTTCTGCCTCAAGGTCAGGGAGAACAGGGACAGAGCAAAAGGCAAACAACAATAGGCCCAAACACGTCTCTGTAGCCGGCTTTTACTAGCGCTCTGCGATGCGGAAAGATCCAGAAAGAGGGAGATGTCGGAACAGGCACGGAGGAAGGCCGGCACACGCCAGAGGTGAGGAGAGCCATCCTCCCCTAACCGAGCGGCTCAATCCCGCAGGATGCCGCCACTGTCAGAGGAGAAGGAAAGGGATAGCAGGCCAAGGCGACCAGCCACGCTAGACACGCAGTAAAACCTCCCGCTCGCTGCCTCGGCTCCCCCACGCCTGCCGGCGGTGACCACCCTGGCCCTGGCAGAGCAAAGGACAGGAGGAGGGAAGGAATCACATCTTCCTTTCCTCGGCCCCCATCTCCCCGCTCAGAGCCAAAAAGCCTGCGCTAGGATGTGCAGGAGAGGAAGGGAACGCAGGGCGTTATCCTCCTCCCCTCTCCATCGCCACCCTCCAGCCTCGCCGCCGGCGGAGCCGGCTGCGCGCAAATGGCAATATCGCGCGGACCTAAGACGGGGACGGCTCGAGGAGGGCACGGCGGGATGGCACGGCAGGACGAGCGCGAAGGCTTTGTTCAGCCCGCTCCGGCGCAGCCCGCCCCCTCGCGCGCCGCCATCGCCATGCCCTCCAGCGCGGACACGGCCGCGAGGGAGGGGGCCTGAGCGCCCGTGGATTTTGTGTCCCCGACCAAGCAGGCGGCCGGCTCCCTCGAGCGCACCCGGCTCAGCCGGCGCTCCCTGGAGTAACCTCTATTCCAATGCGTCGCAAGCGTGTATTTCACGGATGGTTACACTGAATCATTATCACCAGACGTTCATTTGACCAAAATAATGTTATTAGCTTCGTCAGGTCCATTTTCCTCCCCCTACCCCCCTCCCCGGCGTATACGCACTCCCTCCCACCCCCAGGCCCCTGCGATCCACATACGGCACATCCCTCCGTGACACAAAATCTCATGATGTGTGACACAACGTCCTGGAAAAGAGAGCGGCGAGATGGGCTGGCGAAATGGATGGACGTGCCTTTGGCATTTACTGCGTCCCCGACCCTCCGCCAGTGTTTATCAGCCGTGCACACACGCTCGCACAAAGAGGCGCACGCAAGAAATCGGAATTAAATCACGGCCCGTCCTAGGTACGTGACTACGGATGTATGAGCGCGTGCACGTGTGCCCAAGTCGCGGTCACAGTCCCTATCGGGAGCCTGAATCTGCATGGCATCAAGCAAAGGTCATCATGCCACTGTTGTGATGCACTAAAAAAAAAAGCCGCAGAGCCATCAGGATGTAACACAGAATTTTCTCGTCAAGGGACAAGAAACCTTCGGGGGGGGTGGGGGCTGGGATGAGGAAAGAGGGTGTGCGGATGGGGGGGATGGGGTGGAATGGCAGAAAATGGGGAGGAAAATGAAGAACACAAAGCTCCACTCGGCTAATCCAAGATAGACAATCCATCCCTTCCCCCCGCTGTACGCCCTCCCTCCCCCCGAAATGTTGGTGCAGATGGATTTCTGTATCTTGGTTTTGCAGCAGTGGGTCTCGCGACTCCCATATTAAGCCCCCTCGCCATGATAACCCCTCCCACTATTTTTTTTTAGACCAGGCTGAAGAATAATGTGTTTTTAGAGATAATGGGTTTTAAAAAAAGAAAAGAAAAGGGGACGCAGCACAGACATTATGCGAATAAGCTGGTCCCCGCATCACCTCCATCTTCCCCCAACCGCGCATCCCGATTTCGCCCCCTCCGATCGTTCTCCAGCCTTCCCCCACCAACTCCCCCAAGGAAAGAGAAAAAATCCACAACGATCTGGGTAGCCGATCTCAAAATCCCAAGCACTAATCCGCTTGAATTTGTTCTTCCCCTTATATAAGCAGCAGCACGTCAACATGTTCAGTGGAAACGCAGCGTAAAATGAGGCCAGGCTACAGCCATGGAAGAAGGCTGATATCGGCAGATATCGGTTCTATCGAGAAACCATCACCACTGGCACAAAGAAATCAAGTATTAGGCTTTTAGCCATTCCTTCCTTTATTTATTTATTTTTCAACGCTTACTCTAATTTTATTTCATTTTTTTTTAAACAATAAAAGTGAAATAAATAATTAAAAGCCTAAAGACATACACCACTGGAAGGTGCCCGAATGCTCCAGAAAGAAAATCCTCACCTCTCAACTTTTTTTTTTTTTAATTAAATAAACACAGCCCTGTTGCTCCCGTTATCCCCAACTTCCTACATCCCAAGCTGCACCTCCCTATTCCACAAAAAACAGACACTTTGTCAGAGACAGACAGATGTTTAAGAAACTGCCAAAGATCGAGAAGGAACCGGCAGAGAAATGGAAAATTATCTCTATACAATGCTCGAGCTCGTTCAGCTAATAAAGTGCGTTCAGCCCCAAAAAGCAATAGTCTCTGCAACCTACTCCCCTAAAAATACTAGTAATCCATAGATAAACTTGCCCAACTTAACATCGGTAACCATTTTAACTTAAACCAACGATAGAGGTAACACCCTTCTGGTACACGCTACGATTAATAACCGACTGTATCACGCTGGCAAACAAAACCTTTTACGGTCAAATTTTCCCCCACCTCCTCAACATCTCTCTTTGACTTTTCACCAGGCTAGCTAGGAGTTCGCCCCCGCAAAAAACAGCCCCCTCAAAATATACAATAACCAGATGTTGGCGAGCGGTCATGTCGATATTCACCTCCTTCGGAAGCCTGCGTGCTTAACACAGAACAATTCCGTGCAGGAAAAATAGCAGAAGGAACAATTAATATTTAGGAAAAAAATAATAATAATTCCGTAAAACTATTAGCAACGAAGTGTTGAGCAGCTCAGCCATGGAAAGGTGGAAAGAAATAAAGCTTGGAAAAAGCGAAAGGCTAAAAGTGTCCTTTTATTAATGATTTCAATTTTTTAGCCTGGACTCAGCCTCCCCAATCCTTTCATTTTTCTGTCAATGATCTCATGCCCAAATATTGTTACTGTTTCCTTTTTTTTTTTTTTTTGAGAGTGCAAGAAATTTTTGGTTGAGAAAAAAAGATTAAAATTTTCCTCAAAATGTGCCTTCAAAGAGTGCTGTTTAAATATGTTACTTCCTAGTTACAAAAGACCGCAATTAAAATAAATTTAAAGAGTAAGCAAAAGACAAGTCACCAGAGTCGATGCCCTTAGGTAGGAGAATTACATCACTCTCTAACTAAAGGATGTTTTCTTTTAAATTGAAAAGCAGGTAGATTTTTTTTTTTTTTTTTTTTACGGAAGAAGAAAAGAAAACTGTGGGTATTACACACACATCTCGCCCGAAGAAAGCATCGAACCAACCTTTAAGGTCACTCGCTGCCTGAAAACCCACAGCAGTCGCTCACGGTGGAAGTTTTCAGGCAAGACTGCTACTAAATCATTAATACAAACAAATGGAAGGCGGGGAGGAAAGGCGCTACTGTAATAGATCCAAGGGCTCAGAAGGGGGAAAAAATAATACCAAAAAAAAAAAAAAAAAAAAAAAAAAAAAAACTTTAGTCTTCGGTGTCTTCCCCATTTGC
>JAWLRI010000215.1:1508965-1571669 GCA_034781795.1 Crypturellus tataupa
GGGCGCGGGGCGCGGTCCCTGCGCGGGACAGCCGCTCTCCCCGGGCACCATCCGCCCGCTCGCGGCTCGCAAACAGTCCGCGCCGCAGCAACGCTCCCCGTCCGCCCGATCTTCCCGTTCTTGTTACCCACCGCCCCATGCCCGCTCCCGGTAAACCGGCTGCGGAGTTGCCGTGCTGCCTTGCACAGGTCTCACAAACTTTTTACCCGTTTAGCCGTTCACTTTCCCACATGCAGAAGCAGAGATAATGGCGCTGCCTTGCACCATTGACTGCACAGGGTCAGGGTTTTATCCACAGTGTCTGTCCTAAGTGTTGCTAGTTTACGTTTTTATCATCATTAGCACAGCAAACAACATAGTAATTCAGTGCCTTCTGCTGAGCGCATTATAGAGAAGGTTTCAAGTGTGTTCCCATGTCCAAAGCCAATCTCACTGAACAAGAGCAGAAGGGACCATTACAGTGCACACAAAGCCAAAAGTCAGCAACCCACCCTTCCAGCCCCTTTGCACCTTCTGTCATCTTGCAAAATTTGTGTGTGATGCTCATACTGCAACACAAGCCACTTAGAAATGCATTTGCCCTAGGGATAAACTGGAAAGCTATTTTCCTTTCCTTCCTTTTCTGATCATGTATTCAAAGGTTTTTCTCCTTTTCTACATTTTGCATAGCAGAGAGCCTATTCACAGCACTTGATAAATAATAAATAATTATTATTTTATACATACATATTGGTCACTTTCCCCACTATCAAATGCAGCTGTGTCTGACGTGTACAGAAACATAGCCATACAGAAACACTAAATAATAGTTTCAAGTAGTATTAGGAGCCCCCTGGGAAGTTTCTCTGGAAAACACAGTCCTTCACATGCCCTAACAAATTCAGATGCATGCACAGAGAGGATAATGGAGACCTATTTCAACAAGGTGACAATGGTCCAGCAAGGAGGCATCCTCTTGACTCAAAATCAGAGTCCCCGGAGCAAGAATTTATCCCTTAAGATGTCCGTGCAAAAGCAGGTTATTGTTCAGCTTCCTGTTTTATATGGACAACATAACAGCAGTGAGAACTATCAATCCCTCCTCAGGGCATGGGATTAGATCCTGGTCTCAGTTACTGCGCAGAAAATCAGGTATTACTTCATTTACTTCAATAGTTAACTCCAGATTTAAAATGTGCAACTGGCAATAAAATGTGCCTCCTGGTACCTTTTTCCCCTGCTGATAGTTCTGGCAATCCAGCATTTTGCAGCCTGCCGTTTATCGAAGTAATGGTTTGACCACGTGGTCATCTCAAACTTCACTACCTCTGGCTCTTCATTCTCCAAAGTCTTCCAAGACCACGTATGTACTTGCATTATATTTTGATGCAGCTGCCTATCACCAGAGCATCTTCCATGTAAAATCAATGACAACAGCACAGGCTCCACTTCAATTCCTGATCTAAACCCCTTGAACTTGGCAGACAGAAAACAGCAGGCACAGAAACCAGGCACGGTAGCTCGTGGCCAGCTTAGTCACCAAGGACAAGGTGAATCCAACAAAATTTTTAGAAAACCATCCAGTTTTCATCCACGCACCATTCTTCCAGCTAGAGAATCTAGGATTTCCCCTTACAAATCAGAAGGAGGTGGGGAGCAGGTAGGAGACATCATCTGATTTTCTATTCAGAATGCTCTATATCAGCCATGGACAATAGTGTTTGCTTTGTAAAATCTTACTGTGAGTGTCTCAGACACAAGAGCCTCTACTTTTGAAGAATTGTCACAGCTAGGCACTAAAATAGCAGACACTTTATAAATAGGTAGAAGAGTGGGAAAACATTAGAAGAGCAGGGAGATTCCTTCCAGGCTGCAAGACAGGGCTTTGCTGGGGCACAAAGCAAACTGGAGCTGAGAGGAAGGAGTGCAGTACAGGGGGACGTCCTCAGCCCAGCAAGCAACAGTCTAACTGCTCAGTAAGGGAGGGCACTTGCCTAATTCTTCTTTTTTTTTTTTTTTTTTTTTCCCCACCTCTTTAGCTCTAGCCCGCAGTCTGTAAACCAGCTTTATGGCGAGGAGTGGAAAAATCTCGATGAGTTTCTCACCAACCCCTCTATTACTGCACCCCTCCGCAGCACATGGCCCTGGCACTGTGCTGAGGCATTTGCACATGTGTGGCACACCCTTAATAAAATAGTTTGTTCTCATCCATTAGATGATCAGAGGAAATATTATTTTTCCAAGTGTCTTCATTAAGAAAACAGCAATATCCCTTTGCAAAAGGTCTTGTAGATGAGCATGTAGATTGCTACATGCCTGGTCGCAGGGCTCCCCCATACCACGGGCACTGCACTTTCTGCCCTTTCCATCAGGAAGGGATGCAAGGGCAGCATTACAAGGCAAGCAAAGACACCATGTGTGCATCATCTTTTGCTTGTTTTCCATCAGAATAAGTTTCCAAAACTTTTCATTTGTTTCTTTTAATGAAAGGTCCTCGCTCTTTCAAAAGATTGGGACTACAAAATGAGACTGTTCATCTTCCAAGGTACCAAATCTGCTCCGAGATCAAAGGGCTGGTTAATTCCAGACAGTGGCTGTAGTGCTGAAAACACACATAGCTTTTGTTCACATCCTGCTAGAGGAGTGAACTGTTTGCGAGGAGCTACTGGTGCATCCCAGGCTACGTGTGCTGTGTTCACCCGCTCTTCACCTCCCCTTGCCAGTGTGCACACATCCATCCCTCCCTCCATGAAGCAGGGGAAACAAGAGCTGTCAGAGCCCAGAAAAGGTCCCAAGGGACCAGGCAGCAGTTAGAGGTGTCGTTCCCCCGTACCAGGAAGCCTAAATGCTGCAATGCAAAATCAGGTAGGTGCCACCTACAGTAATGCTCGGCATAGGGCAGCAAGGCACAGAGAAGGGAGGTGGAAATACAATATTGTGCACTCCCCGCAGCTGCCTTCTCCAGGCAGCATTCACCAACTGTTGGAACACAAGCAGCCACGTGGTAAGGCCCTTAGGCCTGGACTCAAAGGAAATGAGACTCAAGGGGAAGCTGCCATTGAAACAGTGGCAGAGAAGTCTATGCAACAAGGCAAGAATGCAATTTATCTCTCTAGCTCTTTTTTTTTGCCATGTTAGCAATTTCAGTGTCTTTTTGCCCAGAAGTTAATACCCAAGGTGAATTTAGAAGCTGCAGTCCAAACTGCAATCAGATCATCTTGGTTGTGCCAGACAAAGCTGATCTTATCTTGCTGGTGACCTTATCCTACTTCAGAGAACAGAACTCATTACAATAATAAGGAATAACAGAGATGGGGAAAGAGTAATCATGGCAATGCCTGGACAGTCCTCACTTTATCATCATTTCAGAGGATTAGTCCTAAGCCCCTCTGTTCTAAATGCCATTTTTTCACTCCAGCAGGAAGTCCAAGCACCGAAGTTATTCAGGCCAACCTGCAGGATGTGTCTGTTTATTCTTGGTTCACAATCTTTTTCCACCTCTTCGTAGCATATTCTACTGCATTTGTTTAACAGCTGCAAAGACACCTTGCACAGTGGGTACAGGAAGCTATTTTCTGAACACGACTCTGTTTGGCAGGGTGTACAGGGAACAGAAAGCATACAGATACACACTTGACTATGACAGGATATAAACGGGAGAGTCTGTGCTTAAGAGCCTGACGTGCCTGCCCACGTGTGCAGGTGTGAACACATTCAGACTCTGGTAACAGAAGGAGTGGGCAAAATGACTTAGATACGAGTGGTTTGTATGCAGTACTGGGTAAAACAGCTTAGATACAAGTGGTATGTGTGAAAGTGCTGAAGGAGCATGCTCAGGACAAGGTATTTAACACAAGGCAGTATCTTTCATTACATCAGCTAATATATTTGGGGGAGAAGGGAAGGGAGGGACAAGTCTTTCTCCAAGTCTTGTACAGTACTTTTCGGTATCTTTATGAATGCCAGTGTGCACAGGTGTCTTCTATATGTGTTTTTTATACTTAGGAATACTTAACTGTAATAACAACAGATGAGATAAGATGCATGTGCACACGAGTTTGCAAAGGGAAGAAAAACAAGAGCTTGCAATGTAAAATTTGATGGTTATCACATGGGTTTTATGACCTCCACTACCAGTTCTTAGACACATTTTCACACCTCATTCTAACACACACACTGCCCCATTACATCCACTCAACAGAAAAACATCCATCCCTATCCCTCATATTGTCAATGAACCCACTGTGGCCCTGACTCACTTCTGGTTCAAAAGGAAAACAGCCACTTTGAGGGCATTATGGGCCTTCATACCAAACCAGAGTAGAATTAACCCTGCTTTGTTTGTGCAGTCCAGCAGGTAATATCAAGTGAAATAGTTGAAAGTAAAGGCACAGTTCAGAGCTAACATAAAAACCTTTCAGGGAAGAGTACTCCCTGCCCAGGTTTGAACTCCTTCCTTTCTCATGTTGTGACTCTTCCAGCCCTGTGAGATCACACGGATTTCTGAGAGCTCACCTGCCCACTCATCACGAAGATTCAGCAACTCTTTGGGCTTATTGCCTCCTCCACCTGAACTCTGCCTCCTTCTCTTGCCGATTCCTTCCATGGAGCCGTGCAGCTGAGTTGATGACAACACAGTGCACTTGCTTGGCAGCAGAGACCGTATCACAAAGTGGGCAGGTTTGGGTAATAACAGGGATTTTGGAAAGCAGTCCTGTTGAGTACTGAGAGGTGTGGAAAGCAGGTGAAGGCTGTAAAGACCCATGCTCACGGAAAAGCTGGGTTTAACACCAGTGAAAACTAAAACTCTCTTTAATAAACAAAGTGCTCAGCCACTGCATCCATCTACATGAGCTCCAGTGGCTCCTCAAGACTATTATTCCTGTGCTGCTCCTGACCCCTTTGGAGACAAGTTCTAACACAGTGGGAAATACAGGCAGCTTGGGTTCCTTCTTCTGGATGAACTTCTGGATGAACTTCTAGCAACCTCCCTTCGAGCACTTGGCCATGGTGTCTTCTCTGCACCGAGCAGATGAAGGATCCAGAGCTGCTGCAGGTAGGTGGCAGAAGGGCAGCAGTGCAGGACAGCATATGCCGCCCTCTTCGTTTCTCTCAAGAAGCAGCTCCGACAGCCCTCTCTCTCTCACTGCTGCGCACCTCTCATGACTAAGCACTAATCTGCTCCACAGGCACTGAAGTGTACGTTGCCCCAGCAGAAGTGCTTCTATCTGGTGAGATCCTGGGAAGTGGCCATAAGCCTCTTTTCCTAGCTATGCTCGTCAGTTGGGAATGTTAGGTTAAGACTGGGAACAAATCCAGCAGCCCTCACCCTTCCAAAGGTTGAATTATCCCATTTTAGAACCTATGCACCATTTTGGATAAGCACAATAAAACGAAACAATCTGTTATCTTTCTTACTCACATGCCGAACACTGTGCCATCCAATATTGTTCTATTCATGGAAGAAAATATTTCTCCTTCACAATCAGATGGCAATAAATTTATTTGGTTTGCAGTGCTACAATGCAGAACCATATTTGCTTAAGAGTTATGAGTCTATAACGTGAAGATTTAAAGCAAAATGAGAAACTCCAAAGAGAAGTCAAAAAAATGGGATGAGATGGAAAATATTTTTCTCAGTGTTATAAATACGGGGAATTTTCTAGCATAAGTGAAATCCCCAAGGAGACAAAAAGTGTAGAACATAGCTTCTTTCCACTTAGCAAACACTATTTTTGCCAAGACCCCTTTAGCTTATACTTAATGATAGGTGCAGCATAATTCCAGGGCAAGTTTAAAGCATCGGTTTTGACCCTGAAAGCACTATAGGTTCCTTTTCAAAGTTAATAGAAATTAGATACCTATGCTATTTAGGTATCTTCTGAAAATCCTTCTAGGTACCTATCTCTGAAAAGCCAAGGGGCTTTTTGTTTTTGAAAAGCCAAGCCCTAAGGGGCTTGGGTCCCATCATCTATTTTCTCAAATAAGACCAGCTGGGAAGCTTAAGCTGCCATTGACTTATGACTGCACAAGGATGAAGACGGGGCAGTAGTGGTACCAGATCTAGACTCTGCCCTGCAGAACAGTGTCCCTTGCCATGTCTCCTCCACACTCAGCGACAAGTTCTCATGGAGGCTGTGAAGGGACCTCCAGTGGTACGTCTGCTCCAGCTCCAGCTTCTGCTGGTGCCCATCACTGTGAGCTGAGAAACACAACTGCACTTCCTGGTTTTAAGAGAGCCATACTACGAAGCTAAACAAACGCATATATTCATGGAAGGGACAGCAAAAAATGGAGAGCGGTTCCCCTTCCCTAGCCTGGCCCCTGTGTCCCAGACCAAATACACAGCTTGCTTGAGGGCACCATATAAATTGGTGTTATAAATTCAGATGGTGCACCAGGGAGCGCCTCATTCTGTATGATTGGAGTCATTCTCAGGAGCAGTTCAGGCACTCAGCCTGCCACATGCAACTGCTGCCCCAAGGGCTGCCATTACAGATGCATTATTACAAAGCACTGCAATAAAGCATGAACTAAAACAACTTCATTGAAATGAAGATTAATACAGAACATGTGTTCACCTCCACACACTGAGGGAACAGTCCAGCAACCACAAGCACCACAGTGCCGGGGCTGACGGACTAGGGGAAGAGCGCGGCTGGCCAACCGTCGCTATTGCTGAAGGCAAGCAATACATTTCCATAGCATCTTCTAAGTGTCCACGCATGGATTTAATGCAGCATCTGTGAAGCAGAGAGTGAGGCAAGCAAAACATGGAGAATCAGAACATTTAGAAAAATTGTCTGTATCTAAGGCAGGGAACAAGAGAGGAAGACATTTCAGATGCACAAAAGCAGTACAGCTGGCTGCAGGATGGCTCTAGTTGACAGGGACTTCAGTGGGTATTGAGCCTTCTCACAGTGTCATACTACTAAGAGTTACAGGTGACAACAGGCAGCTAAGGTCACAGTTTGTCCATCACCCTCACAATCAGGACAGGATTATTCCCCTTGATCTATTCGCTGGTGTCACCTCTGCCTTGTTTTAACTATCCCAAGCAATAGGCCATTCGCTGCCTCCCCTTCTGACACCCTTTCTAAGCCACATAAATTTCACTATTGGCATAAACTGAGGGACATTACATTTGGATATTTCACAGCTCGAATTAAACTGATGATATCCCATTACAGCTGCTGGCCCAGCTTTCATGCTTTCTTTCACTGCTGCTGGTTTTTCATTTCCCTGAAGTCAATACGGCCCCTATCAAAAAGTGCCTGTGGGTTAGGAATCCCAGGGGATTCCTTCCTTCATCCTGTCCACAAAACCAGACCTGAACTTCTAGTAGTAAAAGGAGTCCAGAAAGGGCAGAATAGACAGAAGCATTCAAATCTAGAATAAGCATCTTAGTCTTTGGAGGTGCTGAGCCCTCTTAGATCCCTCTGAAATCTCTGAGAGATAACTCCATGTGAACATAGTGAAGGTAAAAGTGGTACAATATCAGCTCCTATTCTCATTAAGGAGAAAAGAAAAAAAAAAAGAGAAAGGGAAAGAAAAAGTGGGGGGAAGGCAGAAAGTGGGGGAAGAAAATGAGAGGAAAAAAAAGAAAAAAACAGAGAGGGGAAAGAGAGAGAAAAGGAAAAAAAAGAAAGAAAAGGGAAAAAAAAGAAGGAAAGAAAACAGAAGAAAGAAAACAGAAGAAAGAAAACAGAAGAAAGAAAACAGAAGAAAGAAAACAAGAAAAAAAAAAGAAAAAGAGAGGAAAAAATGAAAAATGATAAAAAGGGGAAGGAGGAAGATAGTAAAGTGTTGGAGGACTAATAGAGCAACCTAACCATAGGATTCATGATTAACCTGCATGATGGGTTTTCCGGACCTGAGAGGAAAAAGATTTCAAGTTTCCCCTAGGTCAAACTGCACTCAGCACAGACTTCAACCTTTGTGGATCAACTGCACATAGGGGCATTTATTCATTAGCAGTGGTTACAACCGTGCGTCTTTGAGGTGGAATCCCAGGTAGGGACATTATAATTGATAACACCAGAATTTCTTAAAAAAAAAAAAAAAAAAATCATGCGTCTCTGTATACGGGCTGGTGAAAGTGAGTGGGAAAAGGACTAATTAAAAGTGGAGAACAGATGCCCCCATAATGCTGGCATCTCTAGCATTTTCTGTTTCTGGAATGGAAAAAAAATCATTTGTCATAAAAATAAATGAACTGACATCAAATACTTAAATAAAAAAAATGAGAAAAGATTGAAGGGGAGATAAAAATACACAGTAAACAAGCAAAAGCTCCAGTTAGCAGGTTTGCCTTTCCTCCCTAAGCTGACTGGCACTGCACCAATGCAACTCAGAGAGAACAAGATCTGCTGCATGCAAACGATTCCTCATGGTGCTGAAACTCTGCACTGAACACGGACAAGCAACGATTGGGCAGCTGCCTTTAGTCAAGGCTGCCATGTCACTGACCATTCAAACTGCACAGTACAGAAGTGAGCATGAATTAGATTATTTCACAGCAAGGTGCCATCCATTTCTCCTTGCACAGCAACTTTATATCCCAAAAATAGGGTAGCCTTCACAGCCCTCCCACAGAGTACCTCTCACGCCACCACAGATACAGCTCTGCAATGCTCCATTGCCATCAATACTCCCCTGATTGAAGATGACTTAATAAAACATTCTCAGGAGCCAATCGACTTGGCTTATAATTAAAAAGAAGCAAATGTTAAGCTCCGGCAGATTATTGCTTTTTCTCAGCTCTGCACACTTCTACTACACCAGACATCGTGCTCTATCTCTGGATGGATGGATCTATGCCCAAGAGCATGAAGCTCTCTATTCAGATCTCTGCAGTGATAGGATTTTTTCCTACAAATTTAAAACACAGCTCCATAGACCAATTGGTCTCTTAAATTTATATCAGATTCAGTACAATGCCTTATGTTCATAGCTAAATGCCTATGTGGAAATGAATTCAACCATAAAGAAAGATACACGAATCCCTGTGGAGGCTTCATATACCACGGCTGCTGGATTTCTGGAACGAGCAGACCCTTACTGGGCAGAGTGCTTTTGGGATCCCTCTTGAGTTTGCTAGGGAGACCCAACCTTTCTAGTCTTCCGATCAAGAGCAATAAAGCAAAGGGCGTATGTTATTAAATGGCAAGGCAGGGCCTCTCAGCACTGGCCTCCTGTAAAAGGAAGTTACAATCATCCTTTGGGACCTGATCCTTCAACTGAAGGGCAGAAACACAGCCAGAGGACCCACTAGGTCTGCAGTTGCTACATTTCATGTTACCTTCCTGATGAAAGGGAAGGTTTCCAACGGGTTTTAATTAACAAAGTTCTGCCTAGCCTGTCACTGTCTCAGCAAGAGGCCCCAAGGGTTAAGTCAAGGGGACCATTACAACTAGAACACGGCTGGGCAAGTGTCAGTCACAGCTGAACTGCAGCGTCCTCAACACAGTGTACTCAACTCTTTATGCAAGGAGTCACAGAGGTCATACAAAGCACTGCTAAGGACCACTCCATGCACAGGTAAATTCATAACCAGAGATGACTCCAGCCTTCTCCCATTGAGCTGCATATTTTTTTCCTACCACTCTTCTCTAGAAAACTGCTGATTGTTAAGCTATTGACCTGAAGACAGAAGACACTCATATTCCAGGCCCTTTTTGCCAGGCACAATCCCAGGGTCATAGTAAAATCTACTGTGGCACTACTGATCACCACTGCAGAAGCGGCCATGTCATTACTGTGTTACAAGAGTCATGCTGATTACACAAGTAAGTCTATTCTATTTTCTTGTCAGAAAAGGTTTACTGGGTTTGGCAGTATAATTTCAGAAATCTACTTAAACATATATAGCTATGTCTATTTTAACTCCCTGGGCAGAGGCAGAGTAGGAGTTGCTTTTTTGTTGTTTTGTTTAGCTTCAGCTTCTTCCAAAGTGATGCAAGTTGACCTGAAAAAGTTATCTTATAGAGAAGCAATCAAGTTATACTAACATACCAATTTGTGTTCACACTCTATATACCCCAGTATTACCTTTCCAGGCAGAGGAACTATGATAGGGGACTTCCATAGTAATATCAACAGCAAAATGGAAAGAAGCTACATCAGATACCAGCAATGAGAGAAAATTGGGGTCAACTCCTGGGTCCTGTCTCCTACCTCTAGAGGAAAAGTTTGGTTCAGTGTTGAGCTGAAGCAACTGAGCTGGAACTTGACACTCTAGATAGACGCAACCACGTCTATAAGACAGTTTCTTTCACCAGGCCTCCTTTTGCCCAGCCAGAGATCACACCTCCAAGTCTATCCCACATATTGTACAATGGTTAATTAATGAATACTAAATAAAGCTTCTACAGACAAAAAATAATGGAATGCTATATGTGCAAACTGTTTTGAGGAGACATATGATTTTCTGGAACTTAATTCTTTCAATTTTCTATTCTATCTTCTTGATTTCCCATCTGCCCCCCACTCCACCAAGTTATTTACAGACATGCACACCAGTTTTGCCAGATTGGGTTTCAGGTTCCTTGGCTGTTTGGAGGCTAGAAGTCTGTCTGTGCTTCATCTCTAAAGACCATTCATATTAACCAAAATTTGCCTACTGTAAAACACTTAAAATTACTCCTCTCTTTCTCTCTCTCTCTCACACACACACAGACACAAAAGTCTCTTGCAAGGGGTTATGATGCATCTTTAATGATGGAGCAGAGAGAAGTGCCTGCCATACAAAGAAGCTAATCAGTCAATCAACAGCCAGCTCACCAGACACAACCCGTCAGTGCCTAACCGCTCTGTCTCCACCTGTCCGGGGAAACAGCAAAACAGCATGGGACATGCCTGACAATTGAGTGCAAAATAACACAACTATTAATATATTTCTACGCATTAAGGGGGAAGGTATTGTTGTAAATTAACATTTCCAAAGATAAGAATAACAAACCCACCACGACACATGTACTGATCTGCATTTGAAATAAGGCTAATAACTGCCTTTTATCCTTTTGAAAACTGTAGCAATCCTCAGATACAGAAGGGCGGGAGGTGAGAATTGCTATAATTGAGGTAGCTGGAAAATCCTTTACCATAAGCTTACCCATCTAGATTAGATAAACGAATGGTAGTTTATAGAAGGGGGAAAAAAAAAATCTCCTAAAACCAAAATGAGCAAAGCTTTGGGATTTGCATGGCTTGAGAATTTTTCTTTTAGTGAAGAAAAAAGGTCATTGTCTTTAATTCCTAGGTTTAACACTGGCTGCCTGAATAGGCTAAGGCAAATCACATTACTCTCCTTTTATAGTTGGGGAAACTGAGGCAGATAAGAATAATGAAACCTACTACAATCACATGGGGCGATCTGCTTGCGCAGCTTGCTCCGTTCATATTCATAAAGTGTCTGGAGACCCTTGGACGAAAAGTGCTGCCCAAGCACAAATTATTAAACTTGCCATTTAGCTGAGTGCTCTTGCAAAGAACTTGCCTTTTTATTATTTTTTCATTTCTTTTTTTTTCCAACTCTCTTCCAACAGGTGGATGTTTGACAAGCACTCGGCATACAAAGAGTTTATAAAAGCATCAAGTGGCTTAAAATAACCTGCGTACGATTTTGCTTCGGCACATAACACTAAATTAAGCGTTTGTCCTGCCTGCATTACCCCGTGCTGCGAGTGCCCCTTTCCGTGGTGCTGAATTTAAAGTGGCCTTTTTTTTTTTTTTTTTTTTCCCTCTTCCCCCTCTCTTCCCTCGCTCTTCGGAGCAGTTTCTTGATTCTAGTCTCCATGGTCTGACCTTAATGGTCAGACATTTATCAGTGTTCTTTCTGTAACCAAACAACATTTAATCCACATTATACGGTGGCTGGGCTGCATCGCAGAGATATTGCAAACATCTCTGCAGTCTGGTGTTGCATTATTTCAGCAGACAAATCTGAGCTATGAGCCTAGATTTTGTTTCTGATAGTGCATCCTGGCCTACCCCACTCCTGGCCAGATTGCTCTCTGCTGAGAGGATCAAGCAGATCAGGTCATAATTGATCTGCGGCCTCCCCGGACTTCACCGTAGGTGTCTGTTTTCTGCTAGTTAAGTCACAGAGGGACAGTTCTATGCCTGCACAGGCCTAGTTCTTTGTACATACAGAAGTCTGCTGGGGAGCATTTCAGAAACAGCTTTATGCTCTGTGTATGTAGTTACATTTTTACTTATTGTTCATTTGCTTGAATGGCAAAAGCATGAGGAATAATTCTCTTATATATATATATATATATATATATATATAAAATATTGGAAAGGAGGAGCAGAAAGGGGTGTAGGTATCTGTCTCACCTGCCTTTTCTTCATATTCTGGGGCACCACCTATCTAGTTATTTATATGATGCCAAGAGCTGGGGTCAGCAGCAGAGCCCAGAGTAGTTGTGAAGCAGTTCTGCAGGGACCAGGCTACAAAATGGAAAAAAATGAAGCCAAAACCTTTCAAAAAGCAACAAGTGAAAGAAAACACAGGCTTTCCATGTGCATCACATCTGCAGGGCTCAGAAAACAGGAGAACCTATCTGATCAGAGATTCCTAATGTCAGCCAGGAGGAAGAGGGGACAGGCCAGCATACAATTCCCTAAATTATAAATTTGATATTTTGTTCATGAAATATACAGCAGTGAGCCACCCACTCTGTCAGATGCCTGTGTATCTAAAGACCAAGGGGAAAAACTCTGATTCCCACCAAGTCTTCCAGTGTTCATGAGATGACCAATTGTTTCCTAACCTGGATATTTATGCCATTTCCTTATGGAAAAGGGCAGCAACTGAAACCAGAGTTCTTTGAGCAAAGGACAAATCAAACTTCCCCAATCTGGTACTTCTTTCAGGGACCATTTCCAGGTGAGAAAAGGCAGCTAGAACAGTACTCCCCAGCCTCACAGAGGCAATATTAGACTAAATGAACCATGTTTGTAAGGTGCATGTTACAAGAACGCAGGTCATAGAAAAAGCTTATCTTAGAAAATTAAATACGGGGTCCTCAGTGCCTACCTCTAATCTGAGGAACTCTGAGGATTGGGAAGAGACACAAATAAAATCATACTTGCTCTGAGGGTTAACTCAGTGCCGTGGCTGAAATCCAAGCTGGGTAACTACATTCTGTCTCCTGAGTGTGTCCTTGAAGTTTCTGCTAAGCGTCTGACTTCACTTCCTGTTGCCAAGCTCTGTTTTGTTTGCCCAAGTATTGGCCCCCTCCCACCCATACGACCTGACTAACTCTGCAGGAAGAGGAATTTGTGATGCTCATCCCTCACACTCAAGTCTGTTGCAAACTCAGTTGTGTTTTCACACAGTGTGTAGCTCTGGGGAGTGCCAAGGACATTTTGCTGGGGCCCTGCCCTTAGCAGCAGCACTACTGTATCTGCTCCATAGCACATTTATAAGCACTCACTTCCTCTCCTGTTGATGGCAATGCCGTGTGCATGCCCAAATCTTTTACACCCATGCATAGCCCACCTCATTACACTACCTTGTTTACCCAAGGGGCTCAGCAGGCTGAGCACATGCTGTCTGTTTGCTCTCAGCACAGGGCTTGAGGATGAAGGTTATCACCACAGCGATGCCCTGAACAGCCTCTGCATAAACAACCTCTAGGAGACCAACACAAAGTCTCCTTGTGATACTAACAGAGCTGCAGGTTCTGTCTCATGGGCACTTTTACACATCTTTACTATTTGTTTACTTGGGCTTCCCTCTTTACAGTACTTTTTCTTCTAATGACAAACATGTTTTATACCCCTTCAACATTACTCCTGAGAAGCCAGAGTGCAGATGAAGTAAGGACAGCATCTACCTCTCACCAACTGCTTGATTTTCCTGGAATGCATCCTCAGTTTGCGAAATGGTTAGAAGGCAGTTGGTGATTAGGATCCAGCCTGGTTAGGTTAGGAATGTCAGAATAGTGTCTTTAACCCCCAAGGTTTGAAAATGCCACTAGGACAGTAAAGGACAATAAAGAAAGAATTGCTTTCCAACTTGGATCCCAAATATTAAAGATATACAGTTACTTTATTCACATTTCAGTATACCATTTAGGAAACCAAATATTTGAAGATCTGGGCCCCAGTGTCTCTATTTTCCTTTTTTAGATTGAATTGAACATCCTGGATAGTGCTAACCAAGACACAATATCATCTTTATAAAATCCCAAGATCCACAAGTGGAAGGCTTCCAAAAGTTCTAAAAATCCCCAACTGCAAACAGTCTAACAACATTACAACATTTCCTGGAAGCTCCAAGACTTTTTGGCATGTGTGTGTGTGCGCGTGCATGGAGGGGTATTTATCTAATTTTAAATAGTAGTGAGGAAAGTAGTTCTGTATTACCCTACCTGAAAAATAATAAAAGAGTCCAGTTCTTATTAGCATTTTCCATCCACATAGTCAGGAACCTCCATTAAAATAAACAGAAATATCTTTCATGATGTGACATTCCAAAACATTGCCAACCTGCAACTCCATTTAGGTTCGCAAAAGTTGTGGGTGAAAAGGAAGAAGGAAGGAGGAAAAAAAAATGAAACCACCAGAAATGTCACAAAGCCTGGTTTTCCTGCACTCATAATACAGAGAGATGATCACTTCTTGAAGAAGCAAGACAAGAAAGGTATATGAAACTGACCCTCCTGAGCATAGGCAAAACAGTAGTTACAGAAGCTCAGCCAGAATATTTGAATTTCTTACAGGAATGTCTACTAAGGAAGAAGGGTCAGTTAATCCTCTGCAGGTCCTGGAAGTCACTGTCTGAAACCAGTCAGGGAAGATACTGACTAGGCTGGTTGGCAGCTATGTTGTACACAGCTTTACGTTAAGCAGCTGGAAGATGGATACGGTCTACAGGGGTCCAGGAGATATGCAGGCAGTTTATTCCAGCATCTCAGCAATAAGTACTGCTTTTCCAAACTACACCCGTTTTTTAGTATTTTCTCTCCTGGGTCAAGACGCCTGTTCATGAGATGCAGATCCTCAAGAGTAAAATCCTTTTCCTACAAAGTCCCGGAGATGCCCCACAGCTGAAATCCTCTGTCAATGAGAGTAAAAATGTTCCTGATCCATCAAGCCCAAAGCCATGGTCTGGCTGAGATGATCTTCTCTCCAAAGACGTATTCTGATGCTCAACACCTTCCCCACCACTTGCAACACAACAGACATTCCATAATTCCACTTCATTATTGAGGAATAAATGATCATTTTCCATGATTCGCTCAACTTGAAATGAAAGGTGGGAGCTACCTAAAGAGGTGACCTAAGCAAATGAATCATCTGGCAACTACCTATTAAAGAAGAACAAGGAATCTAGTCTCCACCCATCTAGTTTGGTTATGCACTATATGGAAGGATAGGAATAAAGTCATATTACCGCACACTCAAAGGATTGATGTAAAATGCTGAAAGACATCACACAGTTCACACAGGATAGCTCTCTAACTAGCTGAAACAGGTTTCATCCTTGCTTTGCTTCCCCTTGTTGCCTCATCTCCCTTGTTAGACTTTGTTTTGCCTCAGTGAACTCCCATTGTTCACAGCAGAACATGAAGGTTGATGAATTTATCCTCACATTACTCTCTGGGAGGCAGAGAAGTGTCAACTTCTCATCTGCAAAAGGGTGATAATTAAATGCTGAGAGAATAAATGACTTGCACAAGGTCACTTGGGAAGTATGTGGCAGAGCTGAAAATTAAATGCAGATCTGCAAAGCTGCAGGTCAAGGCCTGGAACACAAAAGTCTTTCTGCCCCTAATGGCATAGCAAGGATCAGACCCAACCTATCAAAAGTCACTCTTTAGGAATATAGAGGTTAAGGGAGATGAACCAGGTTTCTTCTGTTCAATTTACCTGTAGAAAGATTCAGAGAAGTTTCTAAGAACCAGGTAAACATCAGAGATCCAAGAAACATGAAACCATGCAGAACCTTCCTGGAAAACCATGAAATGCCATTTCAAAATCTTGTAAAAGACAAAGAGGTCCTTGTAGGCTTCTTTTATTGTACATACTGTTGGTCTAGAGAAAACCGGACATCAACGTCCAGTGCTTCACTTACGAAAGTCATAAAATTTAGCCCTGGAGTTGCCTTTCCAATTTAACAGGTAAGATTTTAGTAGCATAATGCATTTCATCCCAGTTACAGTTTAACAGCTATGTATCTGTCCCTCCCTGTCTTCTCACTCTCTATGCAAACTCCTGTTTAAGCACCCCTTTTTTTAATCTTCTGCTCTTCTTCCCTTCGCACATGCTTCCTGCTGCTCCACAAGAATAGATTTACCCCCTTCCTTGCATCCAGTGATTTCTCTCACACCCCGCCTTAAAGACTTGCTACTCTGAAGGCTTTCAGGAGTCTATCACCTCAGCTGGTGATACCCCAGTGACACAGCTGACTGGGTTCCTAAATGTAACTGATAGAGAACCTCTCTACCTGCTCTGTGAAGCCTGGCTTGGCCTCACCCCACGTGAGTTCTATGTTTCAGTGCTCTGCGTTTCCAGATTTCAGTGGTTCTGCCCATCACTAATCTCAGGTGTCTGCCTTGTGTCAGCAGTGAGTCCTCTTCATGTCTAACGCATGGGGCTACCGTGCTTTGCTACTGTCTGAACTCTGCTCTGACATCCCAGGCTGGCACTGTTTTTCATGTTTGCATAGAAGCAAGCAGATGGGTAAAGCTTAATACTGGAAGAGCTTAACAGTAACAATAATGAGAGGAATAATAATCAAATATTGTCATCAAAACCTTGGCAAGTTTCCATCGATTTCACAAAATTTGCTTTTGCACTCAAAAAAGCAAAGACGGGGTACTAACTTGGATGGGGTACTTACTCCCAGCATAGCTGGAAGAGCTCAACTTTTTGTAATATATCCTACTTTCCACCTAATTTCATGTTGTTTAATCAGTGAAAATAAAGGATAACTTTCTAACTACAATTTCTTTTTTATTCCAGGCACACTCCATCAACAAGTTGCATTTTTACAGGGTAAACATTCATGATCAGGAAAAGCAGCTGGGGCAGAGGTAAGGGTCAAATGAGAATAAAAATACAGTTTTAAGGGGATTTTGATATCTCTTGTTCACATTAAACTACAGAAGAAAATTTTCACCCTGAAATCATGCCTTTACAATTCTGGAATTGTTGCAAAACCCAACTTTTATAACATTGGACGTACTCTTAAGTCTGCCTCTAGAGGAAGTCAGCAAATTATAGCCGTGGAAGTACAATAAACTTGTGGACTGTTCTAAAGGCTTAATTTGTCCCAAGAACATCCCCAGATGCAACACCTTTACTGTTTTTTCTAAGATCCTGACCTATTCTAGTTTGAAAATCGATGAATGTCCATAGACAAAACAGTGCTTTACTTCCAACGTAAGGTTCATGCTGTTGCCCCTCTCTTGCTCCTGATACTACACAGTGTTTTTTCTTAAAAACCTGAACAGAGTCAGTATCCCTAAAGCTTTTCCTCACACTGTTTTTGGTGGATGTATATGTTGGTACATGAGGATAATCTCAGACTATATTTTGAATGTCATTTTTATTAGTATCTTGACAGCTCAGCACTGTATCCCCATCAGTCCTATTTAAGCATTGTGCACTGTTTCCAGCTCATTTTATCTGTTTACAGTGCTTACACATCAGGCTTTATAGGCCTCACAGACAACTTTCAGGGTTTTGCTGCTGAAGTTGCATATACCTTCACAGCAGCAACTCTGCTTTTAAGGAAAAGGAAGGAAGCCCTACAAACTGGTGTCATAAGCAGACAGACATCTCTCCCTCTTCAATAGATATTTCCTTAGCTCTTTCTTTCTTCTCATACAAATCCACTGTTCTTAGCCCTAGAGGCAGATTTCTATGGGACACCATAGAACAGCTATCTAGAACAAACAGAACAGGCTAAACACAGTAAGACTATATCTGCAAGTCAGGACTAATATGCAGGGACCAAAAAAAAAAAAAAAAGGCAGAAAACAACAAAAAAGATTTA
Organism: Crypturellus tataupa; assembly: GCA_034781795.1. NCBI lineage: Eukaryota > Metazoa > Chordata > Aves > Tinamiformes > Tinamidae > Crypturellus > Crypturellus tataupa. The sequence continues at coordinate 1,526,958 of JAWLRI010000215.1, forward strand.
AAAAAAAACCCAATATTTTCAGTAGGGAGTATGACCATAGTGGGAGTAAGGACTATGGGGTAGAGGTGAGCGTACATGTGCAGAAAAGGGGAGCAATTTGCATGAGCCATAAACAACAGCTCCAAGTGCCCCTAGAGAGCACCCAGCAGGTCTGCAGACCCAAGGGACACCATGAATGAAGAGGGACACCCTTCCCTGCTGGCTGCTCCTCCCGCTCTCCCCCAGCTGCGGTCGGTATGCATGCAGTGGTGGGACAACATGCACATTGCCATGCAGCAGCTGGGCTGAGCGCTGGCACGTGCTGCCCAGGAAGCCCCCCATCCAGCAGTGCTGTGTCCTGCTCAGCTCGCAGGAAGGAGTCCCGAGCACAGGCAACAGACCTGGAACATCCCAGCACAGCAGGCGTGTTCCGCATGGGCACGCCAGAGTCTGCACCCACGACACGCACACGCTGAAGTAACAGCAGAGAGAAGCCACAGATGGGGAAAGGAAAACTCCACATTTCCATGGCACATTAGCTCAAGGGGTCCTGCAGGCCCGCACAGGGATTATGCATCATTTTCAACCTGCCAGGGCCTAAATGTGCAAGACATTGCGTGACAAAGACCTCAAATTAGGAACATAAAAGTTACTGACTTTCAAATCCTGAGGGTTTCTCCCTTTGCTGTAAATAGCTATGTCTGTTACTGATGCTTCATTATGCTTTGCTTTTGATGAAAATACGTTTTGAGGACATCAGTGGAAGAACACGAAAATTTGCACTTCCTCCATCTCCTCTAGAGGGGAGGAACCCCGCTAGAACCTTGAAACCAAAGCGAGCAATGCTCCTGCAAAGCAAGGGACAACCAAGATGCACAAGAACACTCAGGCACCTTTTCTTTTGTAATTTTGCCTTCAAATTGTCCACCATTCACAGAGAGAGCAAGCGGAAGGCACATGACGAGGACAGCCTCCTGACCTTGCTATGACCAACCCACAACACACAGATACCACCTCCTTCTCTCACTTGCTGACATCCCACTTCTCACCCTCTGCTTAGCCATGGCTCCTGCTCTCTGTTTCCTCTTGTTTCCTACCTCTCACTGGCTGCCCTTACCCCTTCTTCTCTCTCCCTCCCACACACTGTCAGGCTGCATTTGTTTTCTAGTCCCAATCATAATCTCTTCCTCTCTTCAGGTACAATTCACCATCTCAGCTTTTCTTCTACCTTTTGCAATCTTCAACCATCTACACAAACCCATTCTCAGCTGTTCCCTCCTAAGCATCCCTCTTTTCTTGCTCCTTAGCCTTAACCCCCCTCTATAACCCTTTGGCCCTAACACCTTTCTCTGCACGTCTCCTCCCACAGTCTAGCCCCATTACATGTCCCTTTCCCTCTTTCACCTGTAAGGCTTTTTTCTTGCCTTTCTCCTTAGCCCATCCCTCAGCCTCATCTCTATTCCCTATCCCATATCTCCCTTTCTCCTCCTCAGTGCTCAGGGAGGTGTTTCTCAAGCTCACCACATTTGCTTGCTCTCTCTGCACCTTTCCCTGGGACTGATCCCCCTGCTAGGCCACACTGCTTACCTTTGACTTGCACACAGGTAGGTCCTGTCTCCTCCATTTTGCTTCTAGATTTACTATGTTTAAAGAGTCACCATGACCTACTTATGCTCCCTGACCTAGTTATAGTAGAAACACCGATTCTAAACACTCAAGTAAAAAAGGGCAGCAGGAGGAGAGAAATACTATCATTATTGTTTAAAACAAAAACAAACCTATCAGCACAGAGCTGCCGAGTTATCCCAGGTCTACCACTCCCCAGGGACACAACATCATCTGTTCACCTGATCCTGCCATAGTGGTGCAGCAACAAACTAGAAATCAACTAGAAAGATGGTCCACATCTTGTTCTCTCATCTCTGTTCCTTATTCCAGTCTCTTCCTTTCAGTCATGGTGTCTTCAGCTTCACCCAGGTGCCCTATAGCAAATTAGTCTTTCTTACAACAGTGGGCACTGTTTTCTCAAGAACAGCATTTCTGCAGCTGAGCTTCATCTGAGAAATCAGGCAGAGCTCACGGTCAATTTGGTTGACCTTCTCAGCTCTATTACCCTATTCCACCTATCAACACAACTCTCTCCTCTTCCTCCCTTCACTCCAACCTCATGGCCATCCCAGCTGCTCCATCTACCCATCCACTCAGTTTCTGCCAGTCTTGGTGTCACCAGTGCTACTTCCTCTTTGTCACACCATCTCTGGAGGTGGTAATAGCAGTACCAACTCAGAGACTGTAGTAAACCTGTCTGTCAGCAACTAACACTGCACGCAGCCAGCGGAGGTGAGGAGCCCATTCACATGACTATGCTCATGGGCTAACAACCTCCACTCTGTGACATCTGCATCGGTAACCTGCACCCAGCTCAGCTTTGATTTCAATCCCTGTTAATGGATTCCCCTGTAGTGCTTATATTTTAGGAATCATATTGGTCCTGTATTTCTCTGGATGAACTCATTAAATCAAATTATGTCACCTGTCATCTTTCACCTTCCCCTATAGAGCCAGCATCCTATTTGATGCTGGCAAAGAGCCTGCCTGGGACCCTGGTATTTCAGGAAGGCTCCCCATTCCCTGCCAAACTCCCTCTGATGCGCCTTAGCCCACCTGCAATGCCACATATTCATACACATTTCTAGAGAGATATGCTAGAGTAGCCCAAAATGCACCTACCCCATGAAACAGTCAGTTTTCAGTATGTCACAGTACCAAGAAGTGTTCAGAATACAGGAAAAAGACACATCAGGACTCACACAAACTGTGCCTCCATTCTCTTAGCTAGACTCTCAAGACAATATCAAACCAATGAATTAGACAATCCCAGACAAGACATCCTGATTGCATTTCCCACTGCAGTTTCTGATGGGATTTTCAGATGTCTCTGAGCATTCTCTGACCTGGCGTGTGTCAGCCACACTTCACCACTGCCTTTATGTTATTAGTATTGACAGCACTCAGTTTAAATGGAGGTTAGGATTGAAATCCTGTCTCTCTGCTTATCTGTCTTTTTATCTTGTTTCCATTCATTACTAAGAAATCCTCCTTTTCATAAAGCCCCTTTGAATACTTCTGCAAACACAGTGCTAAATGGATTAACTGGGAAGTACTGGGGTCTGAAGCCTGCTTGAATACATTTTCCTGGATCAATTGGCTTTTTGTGCCAACACTAATGGTCTGCGTTCCTCCTGAGCCTTCTGGGTGGGCTGAGAACAGTCTAAGTGACATGCCAGGACTAACTCCTTCCTCTCAGCAAAGGCAGAAGTCAGAGGAGGAAGAATTTCTGGTCTGTAAGAGGAAGCTGGTTGTTTATGAACCAAGGCAAGATTTTAATACACAGTAATGGCACAGGAGTCATTATGATACCAAATTTGATCATCTCACTTTTACTTGGCCCTAGCCCCTGTTTGCTGGTTAATTGCCCCATTCTACGAATTATCCTTTTTTTCTTATGCAAAGTGTGTGGGGCAAGGACTATATTTCTCTAATGTGCCCACAGAGAGGTTTGCACAATGGCACTCAGGTTCCAGAATGGGGTTTCTGAGATGCTACTCCAGTAGCAATAATAGCAATAATAGTAATAATGCTCTTCTAGCTCTAGGTCCTCATAGCTCATTTTGCAGACATGAATTTAGCCTCCAAACATCTCCTGTCAGTTGTTGTTATCTTCATGCTATCTACCTATCTTATACCAGTTATTTTGGTACCTAATTCACTGCAGAGGTGAGACATCTCAGTCAGACAGACACTAGGGTCTATGTCTATACCACAACACCTTGTGCAGCCAGAAGACTCTGTGTTCACACCGGCATCGAGCACCAGTTCATATGCCCAGCTGGCCAGGAGGGTTTGTGAACTGCCCTGGAGTGAGCTCACCTCAGTGAGGGGGCACTGGGGCCCTGCACCCTGGTTTCTACACAATATAGGATGCCCTCTAAGACCCCTGCATGCAGGCAGCAAATGGCAGGAACAGGAGCAGTGTTCAATCCAGGCCCAAGGACTACCCTCAGCCACCTGAAGCCTTCTCTGCAGACCAAGATAAAATGAAGTTACTTCCGGACAATGAAACCCTCCAACGAGAGCAGCAAGGACTATTAGGACTATTCAGACCCTGACCTTTGCTAATATGCACAAGGAGGCAGCCACTCTGAGTACACAGCACAGTGCACTGTGGCTTAGGAGGGCTTTGTTACACGCTCCCTGGCGGGTGGATAAAACACTACTAAATCAGCTGGCTCCCAGAGCGGTCCTTCTTTCTGATGGAGTCTACAACAATGGCTGGGCCAAGCCTTGTCTGGCACATGAAGCCCATATTTCTTGTAAGGACACAGTAAGAGTATAAACCCTCATCAGTCTGAGCTGCAAAGACTGCAGCTGTAAGGGAGGAAAGCTAAGCACTGTCTGCCTCGTGCTAGAAACAAGAATAGGCTATTGCTGTGTAATGAGAACAGAACATGCATTTGCTATAGGAAGAGCAGCGGAGATGTTAAAGAGAGATGAAAAGATAGTGGGAGAGAGTGAGAGGCATCGGGAACAGTGGCAACATTTGTGCTGCCCAGCTTCACCGGAATATCTGGTTCGAGCCGTGGCAACGAAAGCAGAACTGAGCACAGTCACCGCGTAGGATGTAGTCACACTCTGTAGCAGAGTGGTAATGGCGTGATGGACCAGAAATTAAGCCTTTCGTGATGCGAGGGAAGAGAGCAGTGCTCCTGGTTTGTTTAGCACCATGATGGCCAATTCAATACCCAGATGCTGAGTAATGTTCTTCCCTATTGGCCACCTGTTAGCCACAGGACATTAGGCAGCTGAGAGGAGCACACAAGTGGCTTGCCCCACTGAAACGTCTTATTAGGAAAGACTGCCTGGTGCCAGTGAGGGAGAATTTTCTGGGAGCACTAACGCTGATCTGATGTAAACTCAAAGTCCAGCAGCTAACAGCAAAGTGTGTCTTACAGCATTTTAAAGCAGTATATCCCCACGCTTCAAGAGACAAGTGTGTTTCCCACCAGTCTCACCTCCCACAATACCTGTCTTTGAGGCCCTATGCTCCTGTCAAGACATAACACAGAGCACTGATAATTTTTCCACTGACACCCCTGGTAGCTCCTGTGCTGCTCCCAGTCCCTTGCTAGTTCAAGGCACCATATCTCCAGCCCATAGCTGGTAAGGGTATGGGCGGATAAATCATTAACTGCTATGCTGAATGGGCTACACTGATATTGCCTTATCCTTTTTCTTGTGCTATCATGGAAACCTGAACAAAATGTGCACCAGACACATCTATGCACTGCCAGTGGCACACTGCCTACTCCAAATGCTTACATAGGATGACATAAGTCCTAACAGAAAACAGATTTGCCTCAAATTACACCAAAATGGCAGTTAATGGCAAAGAACTAATCAACCAACCACAAGAGAGTGTCCTTGCATTTAGACTACTGAGCAGCTACACAAAAGATAAAGTGCAGGATCAACACAGATACATCTAGACAGATCTGCTTTCTCAACAAAAGACTTTATCCAAACCAAAGCTACACTACTGTTGATACCCTCTGGTCTTTGATCACTACCAAATATTAATTATGCAACATGGCTAAAACACAAGTGAGCCTCTTTCCTTTTATAAAGCTAACAAACAACTTTCCATAAGCTGGGATGTGGCCCAAATCACCCACTCATGGAGCCCAAGCTGCTAGGACTGATGCTCAACTGCATATTGTTCTTTAAAGCACATGTAAAGAAGGCACAGTGTAAATTTAGTGCTTGCAGTAATAGAGCACATAAATCCTATCTGCATGCTCACCCAAAAGCACTGAACTTGCTTTCTTTCAGCAGCTGAATATGCATGTCTGTCTCTGAAAGACTGGTACATGCCAAAAGCTAGAAACAGCGTTGAATGAAAACTGTCAGTGCCTCATTTGATGCCATGGACCAACTAGTGTGAACCATCTGTATACACCTGCCTGGATGGGGCCACTGTAGGTAAAGAAAGCTGTTCCAGATAATATAGAAATCACATAACAAACCTGAAACATGTGGTATTCATCACATAGATATACTACAGCTGTTGGCCAACTGAAATGTCCCCAAAGCTTTTTTTCCTACAACCACTATTTAAAAGTATGACAAAGCCCACATGGTTGGAAACATGCCATTCACAATTTAATGTGTTTAATGAGGGCCTGCAAATGAGCATCGATGCTGCCTAGGGGCATGGGAACAAAATAGCCAACCTGGAGACTTTGAATCCTCTCTGTAAAAGAGTAGGCACAACAAACTATTAACAGAAAAGGGGACTGCTTAATAGGAAAGACATATGTGAATGCAGGGAAACACAAGCTATGGTTTGTGGGCTCTTAGAGTCACTGTAGAACATAGAGGACTTGCTCACAGCTACAGACCAGGTCACAGCATTCGCTAGTTTGAGTTGTGGAGGAGGGCTATAAGCAGCAGCAGCAGTTTCTTGTACTTTACGCAAGTTGTAGTTGATGGCGTGTGTGGTCAGGCTGGAAGCCACAATCTTGCAGTTCCAAAGCAACCAGGACAGACACAAACCACCTTGGGTTTTACCTTGAGGTGCCCTTCCAACCTTGATCAGCACTTTTAATCATTCTTGAAGTTCTCTTTTTCCTGTGCATTAACATCTTGATGATGAAAAGTGAGGGACAAATGCAAAAAGACAGATGCCACCAGAGCAGGAGGAGGCTACCTATTACTTATATATGGCCTGTTTCCTGTGTCCAGGGTGAAAACCCATCCACAAAGTGCTTCCTCAGTGCAGTCCACTGAGAAAGGAATTGGATGCAGATTGTTGGTCATTAGGAGCTGCTACAAGGCCAAGCTGAAGTCAAAAAACTGTCCCTAGGTAACTGCTTCTAGTTAATTCTGACACAACTCATAGAGAATAGCTGTGTCCTGTTACACCCATCCCTGCCTGTCTCTCACCTTTCTTGCCATCATTTTCCAATTGTGTCTCCTTAGCCACATGCAGTTTTACTACATTTGACTGGATAAGTTGTTTCAGAAGACAGTTGCCATGTGACAGTGCTCACCTAATCATGGAGCATAAATATCTTAGTCATCTCCCCCGAATCAGAGCTGTATTCACCAGACTCCCAAGGCAAATGGTTTCCTCTAATGTTCTGCAAAGAAAGACCTTCAGCCCAAAACACAAAGGTGCAGCTATATTAGGACTTTCTTCTGGCTGTCTAGAGATGCACATGAAACCCCATTTCCTTCCAGATGAGCAGGGCTTTCCTAAAAGGAACTACCAGTATCCTTAAACCAGATTTCCTCCTCCCACCCTCCTGCTGAATATACAGCTTTGGCAGCCCCTTGTCCCCTGAAGCTGTCTGTAATAATAACAACTCATGATGGATTTTAGAAGCAGCCCCTTGGGCAACCGGTCACTCTTGCTTTGACTGATATATACATTTTCTATCTATTATATGTATATATTGGTTTTCAGGGGGAAAAGCATTTATTGCTTTTAGCACACTTATGAGTTTAAATAAAAACAAATATATCTATATTGACTGTAGTTATTATGCTTGGTTTCATACAGTGTAAGTGGTTCAAATAAAAATAGATTGGTTGGAGTGAATGTGCATCAGTTCCAATAATAACACAGGCAGCTTCAAGAAGCATATAAGTTTCATTTAATGTGCACTGGGCTTACAAAGAAGGAGGAAGAAACATGGGTTTAGAGCAGCTTTTAGTCTACATTTTCTGTCTAAATGCTTCTGCATTTACCAGATTTTTGAAACAGAATGAGAGTCCATAAACAAGTGGAGAGAGTGGTTTATTAGGAGGCCCAAAGGGGTATTACAAAGAGAGAAAATGATCTGTGGTAAAATATGACTATGAGGTAAAAATTCCCAACTATATTACCTCCCAACAATTAGTCCCGTAAGTGTGGTATTATCTCCCTATAGGAAGATAAGCTTCAAACTGGAGCAAACAAAGCCTTGTTAGATCAAAGGATTTAGATTTCTGAGTCCTGTAGGACTAAATTCAATTGGAAAATGAAGAACAAATAGGAGTTGGCAACTTAACAGCCTAGTTGGGTCTAGCCATAAGTGTTGAGGAAAGGCTATAGGAAACTGGTGTATGGGAGGAGAGGGGTTAGTGCTGGGCAGGATGTGCACCCTGGTTTTATGAACCCAACAGCTACTATGATCTTAATAGTTCCAGGGCAGATAAACAGAAGGAAAAGACCTTGCTTTGAGATAGACATGTGGAAAGTAGATGAGAAATGATCTGAGAGGCAGTGAATCATTTCCAGGAATGGAAGGATCCGTCCAATATCACATGGTTCATTAAGATAAGAATACTGGGATACTAGGAATATAACTAAAGTGAAAATATTGAAAAGATAATTGTTCAGATCCATGTGAATTCACAATAAGCTCTTGAAGTGAGAGAGATTTCACACAGGGATCTGCTGTGATCTTACTCTGAATAGTGCAGAGAGTATAACTGAAAGCAAGAAACCACTCTGGAGGTACCAAAGGAAAAGGTCATTATTTCATGATCTTCAAGTCAGTTCTACATACTTCTCTCCTCTCTGTCCAGCAGAAGGGCTGGGCCACTGATTGCATGTTGAAACCCACTGCTATAGCAAGGGTTCAGACTGGAACCTGCCTGCTCCCACCCAATGACAGAGCAAAGAGATTCCTCATGGGATTTAAAAAGCACCAAGGAAGCATGTTCCCTCTGTGCCTCCTGGATGGGCCTTTGAGTTTAATGATGGGATCCCATCTCTCAGTGAAAACCCTTGGAAATCCCCAGCTCTGGGGCCATCTGTGCCCCACGGGACCATCTGTTCCCAGGGAGCAGCACTCCCAGGAGATGGTGTTTACGGAGACTAGCAGATTGAAGTTTGGCAGGAGCTGTGAGAAAGCAATAGGAGGCCTTTAAAAGCAGAATTTCTATTTGCAGTACACAAAGTGTGCATGTGTGTGTGTTTCCCTCAACCATCCCTATAGCACAGAGGAAAGCATTCAAAAACAGGACCCAAAATAGATCAACACATGTGACTCAGCCCTGCCGCCCTGAGTTAGACACTCACCAGAAATCCCAGGGAAAGCAACGTTAGGTGCTACTCAAGGGTAGCTGGAAACGACCGCAAAGGAAAACCTACCAAACAGCAACATGTGCTGGCAGTGTCTCACCCAGCAGTGAGTGCTCTTACCTCCAAGTGCCAGCGCTGTGCGAAAGAGGTCTGGGTCCTCTGGCTGCACGGGGGTTCTCGTAAGCGTTGGCCAAGAGGACCAGCTCCCTCTGGTGCAAACCAGAGGCCTGGCAGCCTGCAAGGTTTAAGGCATGACACACAAAATACAGGAGTATTAACATCACTGTCTTTGCTCACGTTCCCATTTCCCTCAAATTTCTCAGCTAAGAAAGCTACTCTCCCCTTCCCTTCCTAAAATGCTCTCTGCGCTTTCCAACAGCTGCCATGTGCTTCCCACAGATGTCCGTGTTTCAGACGTGGCCAAATCATCTTCACAGAGGTTATAACTCCTACAGGAACAAAAGCATTGCCATTTTTTTTTCCTGGTTAATACCATTTTACCTGTTGGAAAATCAGTCATCAGCTGAAAACTTAAACTGGAAATACATTTCAAATAAAAATACTTTTTGTCAGTTTCTTCCTATTTTGTATTAAGACTGTCCTATTTTGTGAACATATTTTGGCCTCCAATGAAAAAAAAAGTTTTTTTTTAAAGTAAGAATGAAAAAAAAAAAAAGGATTTTCTTTGTCAAAAGCCCCGCAAATCTCAAGGGCAAGTTTCGGCTAAGAAAGCTACACACAAATTCTAGTGCAGAAGAAAAGCTCGTTCCCTGTGGGACACCAGCCATCCCCTTCTGCACCATGTTGGCCAGGTGGCCTGTGCGCTACAAACAGCAAACAGGTTTCGTGCATGTACTCATGTCTCTCTCTAGTGGAAGGCGCTCATCACTACACGATTAGAGATCACAGCAATGGGAGCGCCGCGGAGGAGGGGAGGAGGCCTCCTGCCCATGGACACCCAGCGCAGAGATCTCCCGCCCTCTGCACCCTGGCCAGGGACACCCCTCCGCTGCGCCTGGACATAAACACAGAAGCAACACTCAGGCCATGCTCAGGTCCCAACCAGGGTCTGACGTGCGTCCAGAGTGCTGCCATTTAGGGATCGGGATAACATCCAGCCACAAAGATGGACAAGTTAAGAAAAGCACAAGTTTACCTCGTTAAATGTGCTTCCAGGTCAGCGTCCCCCAGGGGATCCAGATTCCCCAGGCAGAGCCTTGGGAATGCAGCTGGGCCGGTCCAGCAGCCCCAGGAACAGGGTGGCGGGCCAAGAGCTATGGGAGCACCTGCCCAGCTGCCCTCACCTCGGGGCCACCCGCTGGGCGCCCCACATGGCAGCCCCAAGGCCGCGGCAGGAGGGACGCGCACCCCGGTTCCTCCTGTGCCAGGCTGCGACACGGCCCGCTCTGCCATCGGGCGCCCCGACGGCTTGGCCCTGGGGCATGGGGCCTGCACACAGCACCACACCGTGCCCCGGTGTCATGCCCACCTCTGGCTGGGTTTTCTCCTCCAGGCTGAGCATGCTGGAATGCTGGACCTCATTGCTCAACAGCAAAGAGCCGTCCACAGCCTTCACATCTCACTCACCCCCTGCCCAGGCATGGGAGGCCGGGCTGGCTCGTCTCTGCTTGCCAGAGGGTCACAACCTCATCCTGCCAGGCCCGGATCAGATGTGCTGCTTCCCTTTTGCTCACAAAGGGGCAAGTGGATCCAAATCCCTCTCACCAGTGCGTGCCATTTTGCATTTGAGTTGCAGGATGTGGTACAGAACACTACTAATTTGGGACCTGCATAACCAGCACGAGGCGCTGAGGAGCATGGTCAGGCAACGTGCACGTGCACTGACTGCTGGCTGCTTGCCAGCACCCAGGGGTCTCCTTGCCAGCACCCAGGGGTCTCCTTGCAGTCAGTGCCAGAGCCTTTCCCTAGTCAGGCTGGGAACCTGGGATAGCCCTGAGATGGGGCATTGCCCACAGAGCAAGGACGAGGCAGCTGGAGGCTGCAAGAAGCCCACAGCTTATCCACACAGGGGGACATGGAGCCAGTGTAGGCACCTAAGCTCTAGATCTGACACCCACCTAGTCCTGGGGCTTCCCCACTGCCGTGCAGTGTGAACAGGCTATTTCAGCCTGGGGGCTTCCCAAGGACCATTCACCTCCTGGAGCATTACCTCCATTTCTTGGAAACAGAGAGGTGCTCAGAGAGGGTAGTCTCGATCACAACTGCAAGATGCCTATCTACCTACCTACCAGCTTTGTCTTGACTGGCGCATGCATGAGTGCCCTCTATGGCCAGCTGATACTAGGCAATCCACAGGTGCTCCACACGTGAGTTATTACTTATGTACTCCAAAAAGCCGAGCACTTTGGAGGAATCTGCCCTAAACGGTGTGTCTGCAATGCCCAAGTATGGGCTAGGCACAGCTGGGGTCTGAACCAGCCTTTAGAGAGTTTCCCACATCTAACCCCTAAGTACTAACTTTTCTTTCCTGTAAACCCACCTTCTTCTGCAGAACTTGCTGCCAGTTCCCATGCTTATGCTAACTGCCACATTAATTATATACAAACATACTAACACAGTTTTCATGTTAGAGAAATTATATTTCTAAGCATATGTTAGCATATGTCGGATGGAGGGCAGTGCGTGCGAACAGGTATTAAGGGCACCCATGTCCCTGTGCTAAGCTGCCTCCAGAGTGCCCTCCACTTACACAAAGCAAGGCTTAAGACTGCAATATATTTTACAAGGTAGAGATGAATATCACACATCACACAGTGGCTTTGTATCAGGGAGTAATAAGTATAAAGCTATTTACTCATTTCATTAGGGATACAAAGTCACACATCACCTCAACACCAGAAAAAAGAATTTCAGAGAAGTCCTGAACATCCCTTTGCTTGGCTTGTTTGTCAAAAATAAGCAGAAAATCTGTGGTACCTTTGATTACCTCCTTGGCAATACACCTCTAACACAGGATGACAGCACTGACTATCAGAGCGAGCACCTCCTTTGCTTGAATGCAATACTTAACTCTTACTAATAAACTAATTGATTGAGCTTGGCGGTTGGAAGCTCTGAGTTTTCTGCACATTGAGCCGTGTGTGTATTTAAGACCTATTGGCTAGGGGTCAAGAACCGAAAGCATTTCATCTCCCGCTTTGTTTCCCAGGCAAAATAATTTTGAGGTGATGGGTTTAAAGGTCCACATCACTTTTTATTTCCCAAACGATCTTTACTCCACATTCTTCTTTATCTCCAGCAGGATCTAAGCAACAGCTATCAAGCCTGACTTTAAATCTCATCCAGACCTTGCATTCCCCGGGTGAGAGGGGGAAATCTTTAGTACCAGTCTCCGTGCAGCTTCACCTCCTGACACAATATTATTTCATCGTAACCTGTCCAGTGAGCAAATTGCCTCCCTGGCCCCCTCGCAGCCTCGGTACGCAGGCTGGGCTATTGATCCTGACATGGGGCTGCTGCGCACAGGGTGATTCCGAGAGAGGAGGGATCGATGCGGGCGTAATTGCTACCTCACCGGCTGCAACTGGGGAAGCGGGGCTGGAGCGAGGTGAGCCATTTAGCGCAAGAAAAGCTGACTCTGCGCCCGGAGCATTTTGCTTCTGGCACAGGGGTGCCCACTGCAGGGCATGGGACATGGCCAAGCTAGTTCTGTGAGAAGAGGCAGCCTTTTAACCAACTGCAATGGTTTTGCATCAGTTTAAGGGGAATGGGAGAGTTGCAGATGTGAGGAAAAAGATGGGGACTTTGATTCGAGGCAGAAGGCACCGAGGACAGGGGTGATGAGGGGAGTGCAGCAGCGCTGATGGTCAGATGTTCCTCGAAGGTGCATGTGCATGGAGATCATGGCAAACAGGTCTGGAAGGAAGGCTTCAAGGGCTACATAATCCATCCTGCTGACTAGATTTAAACGGTTGCAAGATTGCAATGCTGCCTCAGGACTAAACCTAATGGCATAAAATGGACCAGAAACCATCACTGGCATCTTTAATACAAAAGTGTAGACTTTAAGGATGTCAGGAATTGTGAAAAATCATGACAATGTATATGACATGTTGAAGCAGCCCATTTTTTGGGACAGAACTCTGCCATCTGCCTTCTACCTCGAATCAAAGCCCTCATCTTCTCTCTCACGTCTGCAACTCTCCCATTCCCCTTAAACTGATGCAAATACAGGAATCTTTATATCTCACAGACCCATTGGTTCATCTTGGGCCTGTCCTCAGCATCTGTAAGTACTTGATGCTTCAGGAAAAATGTCAATCACCAAGTAAAAGATAGTTATGTAAGAAGTTGCTCTAAGAAAATTCCTTTCTAATGCCAACCAAATAAACAATGCTTTTATATATATATAAATCTTAACTGCAAATATTTTCACCACCAAGACAGAAATCTAACTCTTGCTCCTGCTCAAGTCTTTGATGACTGAACAACTGAGCACTGTTAACTCAGAACTGCCTTGGAGGACAAAATAAGGGCTAATTTTCAGATAGTTTGGAAGACAGCAAGTCCTCAGTGCTAATCTTAGCAGTGACAGTGACTCAGTGATCACTGTGTGCCTCATTTGCCTGCTTTGTGCCTCAGTGTCCCCACCAAGTACTTAGGAAAAAAAACCACCACAGATCTGCTATACAGAGATACTCAGATTGCTGAAGTTATGAAAAACAGAAAAGCTTCACACCTGCTGACCTTATTGTCTAAAATTAATTTAGACAGAAAGAATAGTAGGTTTGTCCAGAAAAGCCTTAACTGAGATGCCAGCCAAACACAGGCTCATTTCATCCTGTGTATGAGTGTATGAGAGAAAAAAAAAGTCTGTTCAAGGAGAAATAAATGGCCTTTGGAAAAGACTGCTTACATTGTAGGTACTTTGAGCTAATTAACTAGGAATGTCATTTGGATTTTATTTTCTCCATTTACTGTGATATTTATCCTTTTAATTTTCATCCTGCCTATCATCAGAAGGTTCTAACTTGATAAATAATAACAATTAGAAGCATTTAATACAAGGCTTTTTGAGTTCTTCATCCTGATAGACAGTATATTGTTATGCCCACTGGACAGGTAGGGACACTAGGCGTATGTGAAAGGAAAATGACTTGCATACAGTTTGATAACCATTCGACAGCAGAGCCAAGCACAGAGTCCAAGGAGGGTTATTTGGGTAGTGTTCATAAAGTGCTATGAAGATGAAAAGTGCCAAATGTTATCTGTATTCTTCTGGTGCTTGGCTCATTGGCTTTAATTCCAAAGGCTCTGAAGAAGACAGAACTTCAAGCAGCTGCTCTGCGTTTTGTACCGCTGCATCCTCTATTGAACTTTCCTAATGCAGATGTGCCCAACTCAAACCTGGCAAGTATGGCCAGCAATGGAAAAACAAACTTAAGAGCCAAACAAACTCCAGCACGGTTCCTCCAGCTGCATCAGGCCTTGGACACCCTTGTTTCCCCTGCCCTGTGTGTTCAACTGCTTTCCCTATGCTGCCTTGGATGTTACTACAACAACTCAAGAAGAAACTTTAACCTGGTGCTCCTGTTGCATCCGTACTTGTGGGTCACTCTCCATCACTGTCTCAGCCTGCTGTTTGCACTTCCAGTTTTACAGTCATCCAGGGAGTAAATCCAAGTGATTTATTATCTAAACAGATAGTGACAGCTGGGTGCTCTCATGCACTAACATAGCCAAGGATGGAGTATTTTATCTTACCTCCAATCAATCAACAAAACCCTCCAGTGTTGGCTTGCACCAGTGACGTCCAGACAGGAGCAGTAGTGGTGGCAGAACATGGCATGGAGGTATGAGCAGGACTACGAAAACTACATCTTTGCTTAACATGCCTCTACAGCAAGCAGTGGTCAGACGCAATGGCATCTTGCAGATCAGGTCCCTTGGGGCCAAAAGAAAGCTAGGTGACTACCACAGGGTATAATGTTAGGTTTGGGCTTCAAAACAGTCCTGGTCTTGTGCACACTTTTAGCCACCAAGATTTTTGACTGCAAACAACAAAGCTTGAAATCCCTGCCCAAGCTCTGTATAAACTGTTGGTATTTTCAGTGCCTTGGTGGAGTATTTTTCAGATTTTACCTCATAGATAGGTATGAGCCCGGGGGAGTTTCCACTAGAACAAGGACTTGTAGGAATCGAAGCCTGCTTTCAAAAGTCAGGTTAACTAAAATCCACACTTTCCATTTTTTTATATCATTGCAATATTACAGATTAATTTTTGCCACAGTGCAGCATCATGCCAGAACCTTGTGTTAGCATATTAAAGCAGTTCTTAAATCTCTGTGCAAAAAACACATGATTTCAAAATTTAACAGCGACCTCATGTCAGCAAGCAAACATCCAGCCAGGCCAGGGCCCAAGATAAAAGCACTTTTCACTTCCAATGCAGTTTACCACCTTTCTCCTGAGTACCATGAAGCACAGTCTGTCTTGTACGACTCTCATGGCTTACCTGGCTCTGCCACAGTGATCCCGCTCCTCAGAAAGGCCCCAACACCTCAGAACTTTGTGTGCTGCTAGAGCCAATGCTTTCTCCAAGGGCTATCCTGGTTGCCCTGACAGGGACAGGAGAGGGACGAACCAACGTGTTGGTGGTGTCTCCAGCTCCCACTGGAAGAGGCAGTAGCGGGAGCTCTGTCACAGCCAGGCTCCTTGGCAGGAGGGCAGGAAAGCAACATCCAGCCACCAAACAGACAGAGCGGGACCAAAGAGATGCTGAGCGGGAGAGACCAGGATGAAACAGAAATAGAGGGCTGAAGGAGGGCACTGAAACCTGGCTCTCAGCAGCCCAGCTCCTTCATAATTTGGAGTGGAGCAAGTGCATAAGGAAAACAGGACCTAGCCAAACTCTTGCTCTTCTGTTTCCCTTCTGGGGAGACTGTCTGCATCTGATCTCACTCCGCACACACTGGAAAAAGAAAGAGAGAAATCGTACATGGTCTCTTACATGAGGTGCAGAACGCATCTTTTGTCTTCACTTGTCACATCACATTGTGCTAGGGACTGGCACAATATATCTCCAGAAGCAGAGATACTGTAGAGATGCAAAGTCATTTGATAAAGAAAGGATTTGTGATTAAGTTCCCAACTTCCCCAAGCTTCATCCAAGCCTGGAACAGACAGCAGGAGGGAGGGGAAGGAGGCAGGCGTGTCACTTCATGTTTTGATCAAAGATTCAAGTTTGTTATTGATGCATCCAAGCCCATTTACCTCCCTTCCACCCTTGAATTCTTCCTAGAGTCACTGACTCTGTCTCAGGAACTTAAGCATCAAGACAAAGAATTTCTTTCTCAACACTGTGTGCTGTGAAAAAGCAAAAGCCATGTATTGTTCTGAGAAAGTCAGCATTTCCCATCACATGCTGGCCTCCCGCCTTCAGGCTTGGCTTGCAGCAGGGAACGACATTGTCATCACTTGTAATCAAAGTGCTTCACTGCAGACATCACCAAGGAAGAATCAACACAAACCACAGTGCTATTTCAGAGTTATATTTCTGATGTCCAAACAGTACGTAACACTTCTGTGGTGTTTCCCTTCCTAAGATCTCAGGTAGCAGCACTGCTGTCAACTTTACTGTGAAAAGGGCTTCTAGTTGCCCTTCACTCAGTTTCAGAACTAGATTTACAAATAAACTCCAGAAAAGAGCAATGCATGAGGAGGACACCAAAGGAATTCATTTATAAGTTAAAATAAAACAAATTTGAAATATCTGTAAGACCTAGTTGGCATACCCGTGCTACAAAACCTTCACAATAGTAATTAATAAGGTTACCAGTAACTAAGGGTGCATTATACAGAACAACCATACAGTAGCAGAATAAAAGGATAATCAACTTCAAATATTTGCAAAAGTAGGTCTGAATAAGAGATAAGGTATAATAAGAGGGTAAAAATATATTGAAAAAAAACAAAGGAAGGACATAAAAAAAGATGAATATTGGAATACATTTCTTAGAAGTTCCACTAGTACAGGAATCTGCACTGAAGCACTAATTTCTCTCATGTGCCACAAGTTGTTACAGTTTCTAAAGCTAAATATAGAGGAATATACCCATGACCAAACAGTTCCCCAGGCAGGAGGGAGCTGTATGCTGCACCTATTAATAGGGTGACAAAGCTGCCTCTGCGTGCTAGTGATACCGAGCATAATTCCTTATGGGGATTTGTCAATGATCTCATACTCAATATCACATCACATTTAGAGAAAAAAAAATCCAGATCAATTGCTATTCATATATCAGATAGTCAAACAGACACCAGCTGCAGTGTCACCCACTTATTTTGAATTAACAACAACCAATACTGCAATTCAGGCTTTGAGCTTTTCTAAAGCACAAGCAGGGAGAGACCATCATAATGACTGGGTCTGTGGTTCAGGGAACTGAAAATTGTTTCTCCTAAATTCCATTCTTAGAAGAGGACATGTGTTCAGATTTGGGTTGTTTGTGTGAAATTGTGCCTATGTTCATTCCTCTTGGCTACGTACACGGTTTGTGCACTGAGACATATCACAATGCTGATTTTAGTTCAACAGTATCACATCAAAGCACTAAAAATCGCATTGCAACCTTAAACTAACCTTCCACTGCTACGTTATTTAATAATTTAATAACAATTATCATCTGGAAATTACAATTATACCATGCAGGAGCCAGGGTAAGAATGCCAAGTTGATTGCACACTCAAAATATCTCTGCTTTTCAGAAACACAAACAAGTTTCTAGTATAGATTAACATTATGGGCCAGATTCTAATCTAACTTCAAAAGGCAACTGTCCATTGAAATTGATGGTGCTGTGCCAATTTATACCTACTGCTGACTATGTAGCTCAGTGACTTTAAAATTATCCACTCAGCAACACCATCCACAGCACCCAACAGAAGCCTACACACGTGTATTACACAGGCCCACTCCCCATGGGTTATGTATTGACAGAGCAGACAAACAGAGAGGAATTAAGACTGAGCACTTTGATGCATTCAGTCCTTTGATATGAGCAACTGGGTTGATGGCACTGCTGTATTGAAACTGGATATGAGGCATGAATGTGCAGACATGACTAAGTATCATGACAGCTGTGTTACTGTTTGGAGGCTGGTCGATAGTGGGTCTTGTGGGGGCAATATATATACCTATATCTAATATCCTTCCTTACAGGCTGTACCTGGATGTAGTCTGAAGGTTAGCAGGTGCCCACAAACCTATGTATGGGCTGTAGGAACAATTTTTGTAGGTGCAGGGACAAAGGAAGAGGGGGGTCCTGGTCTTCCACATTACAAACTGAGCAACAGATGAGCAATCTAGCCTCAAAGAAAAGCAGAGGAGAAGGCAGAAGGGTTCCCCTTACACAGCCAGACAAGCTGAATGAGTTCAAGTATTCAGAATGAGGGCACACATTGACTCTAGCTCTTAGCCAGGCTCGCACTCTCCCTTCCCATACTTCACAAGCAGTCTAGCACCTGCAAATAACTGCATATGCAAAACTGCAGCCTTATTATTTGTGTAGCTGCCGGATCCCATCAAACAGCAGGCTGCTCCAAGAGCATGACCCTCTGCAATCAGGAGGGCTGTCGCTGTGGGTATAGTTTTGCTTCTACGCCTAATTAGCAATGCAAAGCTGCACCTGCAGCAGAGTCTGCATTTAGGTCTAATGTAAAAAAAAAAAAGGTCTATTTTATAATGCTCTTATTAGCATTGAATACCTTCCCTCCTTACCCAGACACATCACTGGGAGAGCAGGAGACAAGGACTCTAGCTTGTGTGCGCAATCAGGCCGGGCGAGCAGTCTGACCCACACGTGCCTCCTTCTCCCCTGTTCCAGCACCGCTTTCGTCATGCTGAGCTCCTGCATTGTGGTTTCCAGGCGAATTTCCACTTGGTGCTCAGAGAGCTGAAACCTTTAGATTAATCCTAGATCTGTCAGCTTCCATCATTTTCAAGCAGGGCTGTGAGCTCCAGGGCACTTGGTTACTTTTTCTAGCACTGAAGAGCCTTAAGTCTCCTGCTTTCGCTCTCACAGGGAGTGGGCAGCCCCATTCCCTTTCCCTTTCCATCCTGAGATGACCCTGAATCTTTGGCCAGTCTAGTGGTAGCAGGATTCTCCCAGAAACAAGTGATTAATTTGCTTCCTTTCGCTCAATGAATTTCAACTCGATCTGCAAAGCTCAAGCCAAGCAGGAGCCAAACGCTGCCAGCATGTCCCCTTGCTTCCTCATACACACAGCTGCCCCAGCCTCTGAGCTACAGCCGCTGCGCCTGGCACCGCAGTGCCACTTGTTTGCTGCAGGTGTGGAAATGAGCCTAAACACCCAGCCGGAAACCCCTCAGCCATCTCCCTGATTGCTCAATACTCCTGGCAGGCTAATCTTGAGTTTTTGCTCAAACTTGGCTTTGGTTAGAGTCAACCTCTGTGATTTATCTGTAGGGGATTTGCAGCAAGAGAATTTAATTTCTCCTGTTCCAGCAGACCCTCACTGGCGGTTCTAGCCCCTGCCTTTAAAACAGTGTTCAACCGTGTTCAACAAGTTTACATCCATCCCTTCTGCTTCTCTCTCTCTTGCTCATTTTTCTCTACTCTGGGCAGCACTGGCTAGTCACCCGCAGTGGTGGTGCCTCAGCTCTTTGCAGTCACAAATCACATATGGAGACATGGGAACTGCTAAGGGCAGGTCTCTGCTGAGCTTTCACCTGCTGGAGAGGCTGCAAAGCTACTCCAGCACCAGCAGGACCCTTGTAAATGCACACACCACCATCTGGAGAAACAGAAAGGAAAGAGGATTTGTAAAATTACTCACTAATCAACAAATTCTGTGTTCAGTGCTGCACGAGCACAAAGCAAGAACTGGTCTCAGCCCCACTGACCTAAAATCCACCATGGCATTTCATTCCAACCTCTTCTCATCTGCAGAAGTAGGATCATCTTACTCCCTCAGGACCTGACTGTGCTAGTTAGATGTCCTCTCTTGGGCTTGAGCGTGGCACAGGGAGGGAAGCACAAAGAAAGAAAGTGAGTCCTGCAGAAGTCACGACTGTTGGAGGTTTGTGAAGTGTTACAAACAATGGCTTGTAGAGCCAGGCAAAATAGTCCTAGTCCTGCCTGGTCTCCACTCACTATGGCCCTTCTACCATCTGGGAGGCTGGCGTGAGAAGCAATCCTATACCATAGCATGTGCACCCCTGTATAAGGACCCCAAAACCTTCTCCATCTCTGGGTCAAGGTCTCTCTTGTCTGCAACAGCCCTGTGCTTTGACTGAGCCCATGTCAGGGAAGTGCTGGGCAAAGAGGAGAGCACAATGCAGAAACCCAGCGAGGAGGTAGGAAATGAAGCAGAAATATAACACACTCAGGGGCTGAAAGGCTTCTTCCTGAGAAAATCTTTATAGGGACTACAAAAACTAGATATCACGAGCAGAGATTTACCAGTAGCCACTACCCAGGAACTGCACTTTTCTTCTGGAGTCCTTCTTTGCACATGGGCGTGCTGAGTTGCACAAAAGAGGCCTGGGAGGGTCCCCCTTTGCTGGTGTCAAACTGTGCAGCCAGCACCCCAGAAACACAAGTGATCCCAGCCAAGGCCTCAGCAGGGAGCATTCAAAGCTCTCGGCAAAACTCTATAAGCAACAGGAAAATGCAGTTTATGTGAACCCAAGAGGAGTGCGTGAACAGCCACCCAGCACTGCAAGGAGGAAGAGCTGAAACGCTGAGAGGGTACCAGCAGCTCCTCAAGTCTAGTGAAACTGTGGTACACCTTTCCTTGGCCCCTTTCTCCAGTCTTAATCTTCTCCCGTGCCTCAGTTTATTCACGTGGATGGGGGAAAAATCTGTCCTATCTGATTTGCATGCCTAGCAGGAGACTGACAGGCAGCAGGAACGTCTTAGGAGCTAATTGACTGTGAGGAAGGCAGTGAGTCATGTGTGTTTTATTTATGGAGCTCCTAAAGAAAGAAGGGAATCCCCTGAAGCAGGAGGCAGCACAGCAAGGAGGGTAGGTTGCAGCCAGCCCAGCTCTTCCTGCAAACACCCATGACACGGAGCCACCCCTCAGTGAGGCATGAACTTACCCTACCTCTGTAGCCCTACAGAGCAGGGACAGGAGAGCTCCCCACTAAAGCAGTTATCTTTTCTATAAACAGCTTCTCCTCGTGTACAGGGGAAATACTCTGGCCCTGGATGCTGTTTAAAAGAGTTTAACCCTTCAGCATGCATCATAGTGCTGTATCCCAGCTTCCTGGCTAGTGCTGCCTTCGGGCTACTCTCCCCACCTCACTTTGAGAGGCAGCTGAATCAATGTTTGACTTGCACAAACAGTCGTCTGACTGCAATTTGGAGAGGATTCAGATGGGGATTATGGCAAGGCAGTGGATAAAAATCTATTATATGGCGGTATTTATTCTAGATCCCTGTGGCACTCGCTGCGAACCCTGGCAACACCTTCTGCTCCTGTTCACTGACACAGGTGCAAGGGACGCAGAAGCAGCACTTTGGAGAGAGCACACTTCAGAGCAGTCAGAAGAAAGCACCAGAAACTGGAGTGAATTCACATTTCCAAGACAGACATGGCTCTGCAGTGTAGCTTCCCAGGAGATGGGGATATCTCTTGTTTTGAGGAGAATTTGCTCTTAGTGACAGAGCACTGTTTTGACAGTCTTAAGGACTTGAGCCAGCTCTGATATTACCAGTGTTGAAGATCACTTATTTTGGGTCAGTGCAGTTTTATCTGAGATCAAAACCTGGTCCTGACTTTTCTGTTTAGTCACAGAGGAGATACAAGCCCTGAGTCAGCAGTTGAAGCTCCCTCAGGAGCAGAAAGGCTGCTTGATCACAAGACCAGGCGCAGCAGGCGGGCTTTGCAGCAAGCTCATTGCTGTCTCTTCCTGCATGCTAGCAATGAGAGGAGTAGCCCAAGCAAGAGGTGCATGGAACTCTAAACAACAGTTTTTGAGATAAGATGACCTGTAATAAGATGAAGAGGACAGAGAAAAAAACACTCATTGCCCGTAAGAGTCATCAACAAACCACAACTTTTGGCCTAGCATGGCCAAGGTAGGCAGAAATCATCTCCCTGGGTAGACATCTGGGCCACATACCCTCAGTCCTTTCCCAGTGTGCACATACAGACACAGTGGGAGATGTCCAGTCATCCCAGGAGGGGTGTTGTCACTTTTTTATTTCATCAGACAACTAACTGGGAAAGCCAGGCAGAGGCAGCATGCTGGACAGGAGCCCTGGGCCACTGAGACCCGAGTCTGCCTAAAACCTGCTCCTCGCTGCTGAAGAACGCGAAGCAACGTGTGCAACCTGTGCCTGACTTAATGGTAGGGGTCACGGCTGTCTAGCCAAGAGGAGAGGCGGGGAAGCCACCACCCACCCGCTCGCTCAAAAAAAAAAAAAAAAAAAAAAAAAAAAACAAAAACTCAAAAACACAAATGAGGATAAGAGAGGAACCCCGTGGGGCTGAATTACCCATCCTTAGCCTCGCCTTGTCGACCTACTCTCAAAGTGCCCTGTTTTCCATCTGCTGAAGCTTTATCACATGTCGAGGAAGGCCAACCTTTCTCCAGCAGCACTGCAGGCTCTTCCTCTGAGGTTGGTAGCGCTGGCAGTGAGAGCAGCCTCAGGGAAGGCCCTCCAGCCTCGCTACCACCAGCCAGAGAGCGTGCAGAGGTGCCCTGACAGATGAATTTGGGGGATGAGTGATGCAGAGATGACAGGAGCAAATGGACTGGAGAAGGGCTGAAAGAGCCCGAGCCAAGTCCGGGGGCTTTGGTGAGGAGGGACCTGTCCTGAGCGCAGCCGCAGGCTTCCAAGCCCAAAGCGTTTGTATCCTAACACTTAACAGCTCCCTCCAGGACTGCTTGCCTGGCTGGATCTGCATCCAAGTTGGCCCAGCTCCAGCAAGCAAAGCTCTCCCACAGCTCATGAGCAGCTGGGTGAGGTGGCCACGCTCCGCGGCAGGGAACCCCGCAGACCTCCTCTTCCTCGGCCCCTTGCTGGGTCCTGCCCTGGACACAACACAAGCTGCTGCCCTCCCGCCACAACCACACAGGTGACTGCTTGGGAAGAGACACTTGGAGTCAACAAGCAGTGCTGAGAGACTGGGATGCTGGATTATCTTCATGGCTCTGTCATTTGAACTTTTAGTTTATGTTTTCTATCTGCAAATAGATACGCTGACCTACAGAGATGTTGCAAAACCTAATTAATAGAGATTTTGCCATATACTTTAAGATCACCAGATGGAAGGTACTGGAGAGAGGCAAAATATTATATATATTTTATCAGATTATAACAAAATTTAAAATATTTCCATTACTAATCCTATATAAAAATGTACACGTATAAACTATCTCTCATGAGACCCACACTGCATTAAAAAGAATTAAGTTTCTATGAGGAAATTAGGAAGAGACCATAAACTCAACAGTTTCGATCACTTAGTCTTATTCTTTCAACATGGCCTCTTTTTCTACCTACCTCTTCTTTCACTATAATCCATAATTTTGCCATTCCCCATTTCATCTTGTCTTCATCCCTTCACTGCTGGGAAGTTATTGATCGCTGGGGTTTGTTTCTATGCAGAAGGTAAAGAGTTAAAACCCAGACTTTGCAGGAGATCAGCACGGCTGCAGCTCATAGCTCTTTCCCAGGGCTCCCTGACTTTCACCCAGAGTGGGGATGGGGCTACTACCACCGTGAGACTTCCCCAGCTTTACTTGCCTTTCTCGTGGCCAGACGGACTTCCTGAAGGGAGCAGGTTGAAATCCCCCTCCAAGAGGGCCCCACCATTGCACAGGCCTCCATCCTGTGAGCTCAAATTGGTCCTTTCCCCACCTCAGAGGCCCAGGCACCTACCTGGCCCAAGCACTCTCCGCACAGCGGGAGCTATGCAGGCACTGTGTTTGTTATATGCTACTGCTAATGAAGTGGCTTTGTTTGTCCTGTTGCTTAGGGGAATAAGCTACTGTCTCAGTATGCCCTTTAATGGTATTTGACTTTGTTTATCAAATATTTATTTTGCAAGATAAATGCAGATAATGGGTACCTATCTTGATTCCTTACTGGGAGAAAGAGTGATAGGACCCTAGAGTATAAGAAGGAAAAGAACCTGACCTGGATCTCTACACCCAAGACAGCACCCAGCATCTATCCCTTCTATCACTTCAACACATTAACAGCTTGATTTCCTCATTCGCAGAGTTTATCCCCAGCAGCCAACAGAAAATGGATCTTACATGCCTATGGGTCCCGAGCTGCTCTTTGCCTTGAGCCTGACACTCCTTCCCTGCAGTGGTGTAAATATACTTAATCCAACAACTTGTCTGGCCTTTCCCAGCCCCTTTCAGCTTGCCACATTAGAGCTCAGTGGAGGATCTCCAGGATTGGTGTTGTCTTCCCTAACCTCTTTGTTTCTCTGCCAGACCGTCAGAGAAGATGATGTCTGTCCAGAAGAGCTGAACTCAGCAGTCTGGTCAGGGTCCTTGTACTCTTAGGCTGTAAGTCAGTATCCAAGATACTCTTGTCCATAAACCATGGTGAAATCTTGGTCCTGATATGAAGTTTCCTTTACAGGATAGTCAGTTCGGTAGGTCCCCATGCCTGCGGTGAAAGACTCATAGGAACTAACTTAAAGGTGTTTTAGAGGTGACCTGGTAAATGCAAACAATCCACCTGAGCTGCCCCAAAATTCCCCTCATTCTCCCCAGCAGTTAGAGAGGAATAGGCAGGTGGGAAGTGCTGCTGCTGTCCAGTACCCCTGCATTGTACAAGTCAGACTGAGAATGCTTTTGTCTCTGCCTGCCCACACACAGAGCTGGGGTCTGGATCCAGCCTTTCGGATCAGAGCCCATTGCGGCTGTTGCAGAGAGGATCACCCTCATGGCACACTCCCCCTCAGAGGGTGACTCCGCTGGCATCGCTAGGCTGGGAGCAGCTGTAAGGGAGGAATAGCCATCTCTTCCTGTCATGCATGTGAATAGAGCTGAGAGGGAGTGGTGTGGATTCAGCCTCCAGCCACCTGCAGTACGGGAACAGGCAGATCATTACCCGGAGAGCTCTGTAATTTTGCTTTGCAAATGCCTGCCCATTGGCATGGTGCCTGAAGAGGAGGAGAGGAGGGAGAGCGAGGCTGCTCACAGCTCTGCATGCCAAAAAGGCACTTCACCACACACGAGGCCACCAGCGTTCCTGAGGCCACAAAACCCTGCAGGCTTAACCCTCTCTGCTGCTCCCTGAGACAGCTCTCGGTAGGAGGGAAGGATGAGGGACAAAGAAGATAGAGAGTGAAAGAAGAACAAGGGGCTGTTGGAGGGAACGAGAAGCAGCAAGTCAGGGCGAAGGACACGATGGTTAGAGGAAGGGGTGCGGGCAAGCAGCAGGGGTAGGCGGAGAGGTGCCCTTGCAGGTGCTGTCAGCAGAGGATGTGCACCCCAGGCCCCGCAGGCAGCGAGCACTCCTGGGAACTAGCAGCAAGCCTGAAGAGACTGCCTGGGACTTTCTGCTAGATGCTTTGCAAAGCTTTCTTCCAGCCTGGCTCAGGCAGTCGGATTGCTTGCAACTATAGCAGTCTACCATTCCTCCTCCTCCACCTCCCCAAACCTCTCCAACACGTGGGCAAGTTTGAGCTAAATCTTTGACATGGCTACAGCTCCATCTGGTATTGTAGCTTTACAAGTTACATGAAAATAAGCAAAGTGGATAGTGGAGAGGTGCCAGCTTTCTGCTAAGGGAGATGATGTCGTGTGAATTGAATGGCATAATCAAACATCAGAGAATCCAGACAGGATAGTGCTGTTGAGAATAAGTGGCACAAAGATGTTCAAGTTCCATCATTCCTAGAAGGAGTTTTTCCGGTCGTTAATTGGGCAAAACAATTATGATTTCACTAAATTGGTCCCCTGCATCCTATTTCATGCTGATATCACCTCTACCCTCTTCTTTTGTTGTTGCTGTTTTTTAATTTTGTCTGCCTGTTACCTGGAGATGTCTCCTCACTGAGGTGAGCATCACTGAAGGCAGCAGGTCAGGCTCTGCTGAATGCAAACTCAAGTGCTCAACAACTGTTTTCTTTGAAGCGGCCTTTTACTGTCCATGCCCTGAAAGCACTGAGCCAACATACACACAGCCAGGGCTTCCTACAGAGATCCAAGACGGATGCATCACTCCCAGCAGCTGGGCCTCTAGTGCACCCTCTTTGCACTGGACCAAGAATTTGCTGCAGCAGAAACAGGGTCTGGATGTTCAGCACGCGGTGCTTCAGGGAGTGAAGAGAGGGTCTCTACTGCTTTGCCCTTTTCCTCAATTAAACTTCTATTCTCTGCGGCTAAGCTTGTGCCTAACCAGGGAAGATACTTTCAATGTAGAAGGGAAATAAGGCAACCTTACTCACACCTGCATTCAGCTCCCATGCTCCTCACAGCTGGAAAATTCTATCCCACTAAAAAACCCTCCAGTTCCTTCCACAGTCAGGAGGCTCCAAAAAGGACAACACACTACGTTTCAAATATCTTTACCCAGGCTCCCCCAAACCAGGCAACATTTTGAAGCCAGTATTTAGGAAAAAAGAGTAAGCCGTATGGATATTCATGGCTTCATGCTCTCTTCCTTTAGAGGAAGAGGCTTCTTCTTCACAACTCCTCTCAGAGCCAGAAGAAAACTAGATCACTGTGAACATCTGATCTAGTAGCAAATATGTAACCCAACTCTGCTGGCACAGGCCTGCAGTCCAGTACTAGCCATTGCTCATAGGACATTTCCCAGGCTTGAAGTTGTTTTAAGCAACAAGATAATATTTCTGGACATAATTTGATGATATTTTGATGAGTCACACCATTTATCACAAATATGCATCAACCCTTATTTTTCTAATTATTTCTAAAAATGTGTTATAAGTTTTCTAAGTATCTAATTAGAAATTTGTTGTCTTGAAAAGCTCCAGTTTGTGTTCCTTGATTCTAAATGCATATCAGAAAGTTTGACTTCAACATCAGGGCTTGAGGTAGAGCAACACACATATGACATGAAGAGGACAAGAAACAGAGTGACTTGGAAAACACTCTACATGTTATTTGCTGTATTTTTTCCTTTCTCCTGATTTACCCATCCATTCACAATATGGTACAGTGACAGGTGAGTTTTTTATTGGCAGAAGTAAGAAACAGAGCAATCAACCTAAAAATGAAAGAGTTTTCAATCATAGTAGTATTGCCTAGTGTGCTGTTGGAATATAGCTGGGAATTAATGGGACAGAACAAAAATTTTTCCCCAAAGAAAAAAAGAAATTATGTGTTGCTGTTGAATTGCTTCATTTCTTTCTTAAGTACATGGGGCAGAGTTCTCACTGATAGGATTTGAAGAAAAAAAGATGAGATTTGCTATATTTAGTACCTTTCCATTTTGGCATATATGCCTACTAAAAATACCTAAATACACTTATTTTAGTGTGGGAGGAGGGGAAATCAGCATTTCTACCTCTTACCATTCAATTATCCTGGTAACAAGAGAGGTAGAAAATTGTGATTTGAGATTCCTTGACAGCTGTCTGCAGAATGTAGAGCGTTTCCATTTCTGCGCGTGCAGGAGGCAAGGAGCCCAGTCTGGCAGGCTGGCGTGGGCAGCAGGAGGCAGTGCGGGCTGGTGCTGCGCCCAGGTCCCCTGCTGCACACCCGAGTGTGCAGCTCTGTGGTTAGGTACCACTCTCCTCCGGAGCAGGAAGATGGTGCTAACATCCCCCAGGGCAACGGCAAGGGGATGAGGCCAGGAAACTGGGTGAGGGGGGACCCTGGGCCAAAGGTAGCCAAGAGGGCATGCAAAGGTAGAGAGGAGATGCTCAGAGCAAGGGCTTTGCTGAAACTCGCAATCTTGGGCACCTCCAGGTACCTGCGAATCACAGCTTCATGCGTCATCCTGGATTAGGATTTCATCTCTCTCTTTAGGGAATATGGGACTATGCTTACACTTTTCCTTTAAGGCAATGTCCCTACATGGTGGCTCTTAGGTAGTCCAGGACCAAGTGTAACCAGGGAGTTAAGACTAGTGTTGAGAGCCCCTTCAGCCTCAGGAGACTGCTGTCCACAGCTCGTGCCTTTTGGTAGTTGCATTTTTGACACAAGCTGCTGTTGCTGCTCTTGGGACCGTACTGCCTATCTGCATTAAGGACACTCAGAGCCAGCTAGGACCCAGGGACAGGATTCCTAGGGTCAGCTCTTAGCTTCAGTCTTCCTTATGTGCTATTAGGGCTTTCTAGGACTACCTCTTCCTGCTGGTATAAATACTATTAGTAGCAAGGAACTACCTTCAAGAATGAAATTGAATTTATACCTGTGAAGCTGCTGAGAGGTTGTTGGTTTAAAACAGAGCCACATTCTTTCAGCAGGTGAAATAATAACCAATACAGATTTGCAAGAGTAACTCAAGTCATACTGACCTGGTTTCCAAGAGACAACAGGGTTTGGGAGGTCAGAAATGCCTAATGTCTTGACTTTGGCAAAGCTTTTGACATGAAAACCACAATATTCAAGAGATGCTCTACACTCATTTACAGTGAGATAAAAATAAAGTAAGTCAGAAAAGCATTTCTTAAATAGTTAACACTATTTTATTGCCAGATGAAAAGAATAATAAGCAGATTCTACAGGTGTTCATGGGGCTAAGGGGGCATCCAACACTAATCAATATTTCCATTAATGTCCTGGATAATGGAATAAAGAGTATACTTATTAAATCCGCAGATGACATCAAGCTGAGAAGGTCTGAACATGCTAGAGAACAGAAATAGAATACAGAACAATCACAGCAAATTGGACAAGTGATCAGAGAACACAAGATTAAATTCAACAAGGACATATTCTTGTAATTAGACTTAAGCAGGAAAAATCAACTTCATTAAAAAAATACAGTCAGCTAGGTGGCAATTCTACAACCAAAGGTCTGGAAGTTACTGTACATCACAAGCTGAAAAAGATTAAGCAAAAATCTCTCCCCCACTAGCCACTAAGTCCCACAGTAAGACATGTGGAAAGCTCATAAAGCTTGGTCTGCCAGATCCATGGAGTAGGTTTTGGCCTGGGTTGTGTCCCTTGTTGGGAGTCCTATTCCAAGACACGGACTAGTGGTGAGTCCAGAAAGAGGGAATAGGAATCAAAGCTTTGGGTCCCTGGCCAGTGGGGGCTGACTGAACAGACAGAGGTTACTTAAAGAAAAGAAATGACTGAGGGAGGACACAGTAATAGTTTTCTAATATCTGAAAAGCTGCTATGAGAGAAAAGAGAATAATCCTTTTTCCATGCCCCTGGTGAGCAAGAGAGGCAATAAGTTAAACTTCAGCATGGAAGATTTAGCTTAATCTGTTAAGAATAGGGAAGTGCTGGAATAGATTGCCTCGCACTTAGACAAAATATTGTCAAGGGCAAAGAAGGTGCAGGCGAACACGCCTGGGGCAAGGAGATGGACTAGATGATCTCTCAAAGCCCCTTCCAATCCTATTTCCTATAACATTTTTGATCAGTAAGAGCAAGTTTAAACAGCAGCACCTCACAGAAATCTATTCCCCCTTCCTCATATCAGATTTTTCCACAATGAATCGTGAAAGTTTTTGAGATTTTATGAAGAGGGGAGAGGGGAAAAAAAAAAAAAAAAAGGCATTTCAAACCAGGCAAACAAAAACAGCACTGACGTCAACCAAGAGGCACCAGTCCCTATAGAGTTTCAGTAAATCTATGGGCTGTAATCATCAAGCAGTTTCAAAATACATGAGACACCGGTACGTACTCCCAACCCTGGGCAGAACAGAGCTTGGGACATCAGTCGTTCAGCCATGAGAACCAGGCCTTGCCGAGCAGCCCTAGCTCCGCATCTACCCTGCGGCTCCCAGCACGAGCCTTGCTCACCAAAGCAGTTTTATTACTGTCTCCATGGTCTGTGCATTTCCAAGAAGGGTCACAGAGTCCCCAGCCAGCACCTAGTGAAGGTGATGAGCAACCTGTTTCTAGAGCTCAAGCACTTCTGAGCAAAGCCCGTTGGGCCAGGCTCCTCCTGCGCGGCCTCGGTTGCCGCAGGGTTTTCCTCCATGGGCAGCAGGCACGCAGGGTCAGGGCTCGTCTCCACGCCTGGCCGCCTTCCTCTCCCTTCTCCCTCGCCCACAGCATCTCGGAGCGACGCTCCCACCACTGGCTGTGCCCCTGCTGCTCGAGTTAATTACAGTAATTACACCTGCGCTCCACAGCTCCCGTTCCCTTCTGCTGTCACTTTCCTGCCCGCTCATTTGCGGATCTAATCGCTCATGGGGGTTTTTAAAAAGAAAAAGGGCTAGGGAGGGCAAAGATACAAATGCATAGGAAAAGTATGATTCCTTGAACCACAATACAACAGGAATAAACCAGCCTTTGAAGAGCACCAGGTGTTTCATTCAATGCATCAGGAGGCCTGCGCGCTGCGGCCAGCGTTGACAGAGCGGCCTTTACCCAGCTCTGGGCACGAGACCAGAGTGGAAGGAAAGAAACCCCCACATCAGCCTCCCACAGCACCCGCCAAGTCGCCTCGGACCTACCCGGCTCGCGGCAGGACCCAAGGCGCTGCCTGACGCTCCCAGCGCCTACAGTACGGCAGGATACCCGGATGCACAGCCTGAATCTCTGGCAACTGCTCTCCTCAGTGCTCAGCCCTTCCCATTTCTCACACACATTTCCTCTGGGCAAGGGGCACTGCAGTTGATCACCATACCCCCACAATTTGGGCCTGTTGACGTTATCAGCACGGATGCTGGTGCTGTCCCACAGCGCAGTGCTTTGCCATTCATCCCCAGCACCAACTCCTCTTGCTGTCCAAGCTGGAGGGACTTGCCAGGTAGCTGCAGGAGCCTGGTAGCTTGAGAGGTGAGGACTAAACTAACTCACCTGACTCCTGAATAAGATAAAGTGTTATTAGAACAGGCTTTTTTAGAAGGTTGAAAATAGGTGATGTTTCTCATGAGAAGAACAAACGTCTCCTATCATCATAGGCTTCATATACCGAACATATGTGCATTGCTAGAAAGCACTTCTGGAGAACAGCCGAGAGCTGGAGGTAAAGGTTTTCTGAGCACCATGATCAGGTAGAGAGTCTGGGAAATAGGTCGGAACTGTGAAACACTCCTATTTTGAGGTCATCTCCAAAAGGAAGCTTTTAGTAAAGCAAATGCAACAAATTCAGTCTAGCAGACAAAAATGCAACCTCCCCCATGGCCAATGTAAAGCAGTTTCCAGGCTAGAAATATGAGGCAGAAGCACTGCACAGAGCTGAGCACCATGTAAGTGTGGCATGGAGAACTGAGGAGACTCCAAGTCCTGCAGAAGACATACTCCCAAGAGGCTGACTGTTGGAGGAGGGGAGAAAGGACTTGCAATTAATTTGATTAAAATAGTGGGCCTAGTGTGGTCTGTTCTCCACAGTTGCCAGGAGACTGGAAGTCTAGGATGAACTGCTCAACCTTTCTGTGACAAAAATAGGCGCTTGCTTCCACATTGGCCCTTCCCAAGTCTCCATTTGCACGTACTCCATTTGTTCTCCAGGAAAACAATCCCCCTCCAGTTTTGATTTTTAAACTTACAGTAAGGTTTATTTGCCAGGTACTCAAACATAGTAGTTCTTTCTTTCCCGCTCCATTTCCAATCCAGTGCCCAACTTGAGGCTTGAGGCTAATAATTCGGTCATTCTTCTTTCACTTGCTATAATATTAGCTCTATCTTTTTTTCTGCTCTGAAGTCCAGCTCTGGATAGACAGGTCATCTCCAGGTTAGTCCCCCTCTTGGATATGTGCCTGAGGCAAAGAATGGCTACATGTCTTAGCTGAGCTTTAATGGATAAAGACATTGAAAAGAGCAACCACTCGCAGGACATGCAATCCCTGTAGGTGGTACTTTATGTTGGAAAAAAGTCACCTTAGCTCCTCCAGAAACAAAACCATGGTGCAAAAAATCCCACCTGGCTACCCTATCAGCTTGCTTCATGTTCTCCCTGCATTTCCCGGATGACAGAGATGGAAGGAAACACTGAGTATGACAGTGGGAATGGGGTATATTCTCAAAAGTTGCCTTAGTTTTTCTTTCAAGCCCCTTTTAAGGAAACATCCTAACTTTTGCCAAAAAGAAGAAAAATAAACAAAAAGGCTGAAGTATTTGTTCTAAAGCTAAACACCTGAAGATTTCAATAACATTGGTAGTTTGATTTGGGCCATTTGAATCAAGAAAAAAATCATCTTTCCTAAAGCCATATGCAGTAATGATACTGCACTTATATGCTTTTCCTATGTTTTTTTTTTTCCCATGGTATCTGCTGGTACAAGAAGTAAGTGTGCCAAGACCCTTCTAACATCCTGATGGCAACATCTTGAGCAGCAGGCAACAGATTGCATTAGATAGATAGATGGGAAGCAAGTTTTGGAAAGGAAGAATGGAAGTGACAGTGGAACAGCAAAATTAGCTCAGAGATTTAACTCTCTGCTACAGATGTTGTAGCAAGAATGTGGGGGAAGGGGGCTTGAGCACCAAGAGACAGGATCCTTGTTCCAACTAGCCCAGCAGCAATCAGGCGATTGCTGGAAAGAGCCATTTCAACTTCCCTGTGTGGCTGTGTTGCGCCGTAGCACATAATTGCTCACAGAGCTCTTCTCCTCAGCCTGCGCAGGCTGCCGGCAGGGAGAGCCGTGCTGGGCAGCCACCTCAGCACAACTGCATGATTCCTAAGGTAACCCCCAAATCAGGCCAAGTTATTTACACAAAGAGCTAAAAACTTCTTGTTTAGATCCCATGACTCACAGGGCAGTCCTGCACTTGCTGCACCACACTCTTTGCGGCAAGATTTCTGGGCTGAGAAATGAAACTTTATTCACAAAAAAAGTAGTTTGCTTCTCAGAGTAAGAGATAAGCAACTGGAGCATTACCAGAAGGTCCATATTTGCTCTTAGTCTTCAAATACTCACCAAGACTTGGGGCTGGCCTTAGTACCAGCCCTGGTAGTGCTCCTTCCCTACATTTGTTCCAACATACTTCCATGGTACCGGAAATGAAGAGCTCTAAAGTGCAATCAGGGACTCTGAAGGAGGCAGACAGGAGCATGAATGCAGGGCCACCTTAATGAAGGCTACAAAAGTCACTATTACTAGCACCAGCATTGAGAACCTCAGGTTTCCCACCAGCATTAATAGAAGCATTTTTGCTAAGCCGCCTTTACCGGATGGCAAGGTCAACTTGTAAAGGCAGGTCAACCCACATATGAATCAATGCAGCATAGAGATAATAGTTGGAAGACTGCCAGAAGAAAAACAACCAAGAACATTCCCGAGAACCTTAAATCCAGCAAGCTCACAGTGGAATTACTAAGAGAATTGCTTCCTGCAGTCTCAGATGCTAATTACTTGTTTATTTTCTGTACTTAACATTCTGCTGCCCTGGCTATAGTAAATCTAACCTAATGCTCCAAACAAACAGACTCCAAGGGTCCTTCTTCGAGCATTTCCTGGTCACTGCTATCTAGGCACCATTTCAGAAAAACATTATTTTAAGTCCTAAGTGGTCCTTGTTTTGTGTGGGGAACAACAACTGGGAAGAAGGAAGGAAGTGGTGCAAGGAGGAGTCTGTGCCTTCAAATCATTTCTGTCCACAGCTACTGCTCTCCAACCTTCAGCAAAGGCTACTGGGTGGGTTATACAGCCCAAAGAGACGCATGGTTCTCTATATGTCAACAGCATCCAGTAGATGCTTCTTTAATCAATTTCCTGACTCTGCAGGGAAAAACCAACAAAGAATAAAAACAACAGTACCCTAGGGTTCTTTTCTGTTTACAAACTCTTTTTGGGGTTTGTCTCTCCACTTTGTTTACCCTCCTCCTAGCTCAGATATTGTCACTTTAATGCTGTTCATCCCTCAGGTTTCTAGTGGGTTCTTGCCGCTTCAAGTCTGCCCTGTTTGTTGAAGTATCTCCTGTCTCAGTGCCATACAGCATTGGCCACAGAAAAACCCACGGAAGAGAGTAAGAAGTGCTAGTTTTCTATTGACCCGCTACAAGTCATGAGTATTTTGAAAGATGTATCCAAGTGATAACGTTTAGCTTCTTCACGACAAAGTAGATAGATAGGGAATTTAGAGAACTACTGCTCCCTCCCCAAACTGTTTTGTCACAAATTTCTATCACTTCACAAAGACAGTTTACTTCCACCTTGATGATGACCTTTGCACTGATGGGAGGAAAGGAGGGCATTTGTCTCAACAAATGGAAAGTTTTGTAGATTCAGAGGTTATTGAGTGGCTGACAGAGGGGAATTAGCAAGAGCACAGTTTATCTTAGCAATAAATATGTCCTGACACATGTTCCTGTGTTTAGAACAGCTTCTCATCATCAATAGGCTTGGCAGCTTTGGGTCAGTCAATAAGGCCTAGGACTAGCCTTGGTACAAGCGTCAATTGCTGCTTATTACAATATAGTTTATGGTTTAAGTCTCAGATGCTTTTCTACTGCAAGTTGCTCCTTGCTCAGCCAAACTCTTTCAGAGTCAAGCGAGCAAGAGGAAGAAGAGCTGGCCAGCCAAGAGGCATCAGTGTTTTGAGTCCAAGTAATGAGACAAGGGAGAATAGGAGGATACTCAGCAAATGGATTTAAGGCTCAAGATCAGAAGCCCAGTGTGGTGCTGCCCCACTCTCCTATCTGGGAACAACAGAAAAGCTGGATGAGGTGAGCACTGCAAGAGAGCTCTCAGTGGTGCATGTACAGCATCTTGAATCTGTATCTCTATTGCTCAGTTTAAGACCTTAAAAGAAAGAATCTTGTGCCTACTAACTATTATTTTCTCCCCAGAGCACTCTATTCCCCCTGATCTGGCCCTTTTCAAAACTCTTCAGTGACCTGGATTGGAAATAGAGCAAACAGGAAGCTGGAGATTTCCATAGAATATGGCACCTTCAAAAACCTAAACACTGCTTTGCTATTATCAGGTTTTCTCCCACCCATGCTCAGCCACCCCAAATCACCCTACATTGTCAGGTTGGGAAAGAGGTTCAAGATGAGATACTACATCACTTATTTCATAACCACCACCATTTGGAGGAGCAGGACTTGCCCTACCCATCCTTTCCTTCATTTCTTTTCCCCCTTCACACCAAAAAGCAGAGAAATGCTTGCCTACCTCCAGATCACCAAACACAACACAGCTCCTCAAGGCAACCTCATTGCTACTAGCCCAGCTGCCTCCCCTCTTCTTCACTTCCTTTTCCACATTACCCACCCATTTTAACAAACGAGCTAGCAAAGCTGCCAGCAGACACATTCATTATCTCTAGCAAAAGAAAAGGCAACCACGACCCAAAATTGTGACCTCGTTACAGCTTGTAATGAGCTGACAGGGAAAATATTTCTGCCTGATTAGAATCTTTAATGAACTCCTGATTATTATGAGTGCAAGGTGATTGGCTTCCCATTTTGTCCCATCTGTAATGGCAGGAGAGTTTTTAACGTTCCCTCTGTATTTCTTTCTTTTAGTCTACCTGGAAGAGGTATAGTCACTCTTCAGCATCCTGTACTGCACCTTGGGAACAGCAAAGAAGAAATTCTGCTGGTGTGAATTTAGCAGTCTTTGCAGTAAATCAAGGGTGCTTCTTGGGGAAGAACCTTTAGGTCACCATTGATGTCCCCACAGACATCAATACCTAAAGGCACTGAGACACACTGAGCCCCAAAAAGGGCAGCATCTGGGGTGGCTTAAGAGCTCTTAACAGGTGTTTGGAACCAGGATGCTATTTTCTCATTACATGTTACCTATTAAAAAATAGCCTCCTCAAGACACAGGTACTACTAGGCAATCTCACTTGCAAAGGAAAACTGCAAAATACATATTTACAGTGAAAGAAAGA
This sequence comes from Crypturellus tataupa, assembly GCA_034781795.1. Lineage (NCBI taxonomy): Eukaryota > Metazoa > Chordata > Aves > Tinamiformes > Tinamidae > Crypturellus > Crypturellus tataupa. Next base: position 1,562,966 of record JAWLRI010000215.1, read on the forward strand.
AAGTCCATACTGGCCTGTGCGATAAGCAGAAGGCCTGGTCCCATGGTCCATGTGCAGATCAGGCACTGCTGCCCCATCCCCAGATGTCTGCTGCTGGTAGATGCAGGAGGCCAGAGAAGGCACAGGTTGGGCACATGGGCTCTTCCCTAGGGTCCCTGCAGACACCTGGTGTAGCTGCAAGGCCACTCTGAAACACATCAGAGAGGTGTTTTGTCTTTTTTCAGCATGGGACCAGCATGGGACCATAGACACACCGTAAGAGCTTGCACCTTGGAAGCTCTGTGCTCTCTCTGTACACAGGCCCCCACAGACACTAGTGATCATATGGAACCACTAGCCCTGCTCCATCCCACATCTGAACTCTGGGATTTTATGCCCAGTCCTTCATGCCCACATCCATCTGCTAGTATCTTTACTCTTTCTCCCCTAGTGTCTTAAATAAAGCCCTCTCAACATTCACTCTTGACTCCTTGTTCAAAAACCATTACAGACAGCAATTCCCCTCATCAAGCTATTTCTCCTCCCTAATGATGAGAAACACTTTTTCTCTAGCTTCCCAACATGCCTTGTTACAGCCAAAAGCAAACCAGGGCCATCCCCAAGAGAGGATGGGAGAAGTTCTCCAACCCCAACATATCTTGTGACACAACCTACTGCACCAATGAGACAGTCACAGGAAGCATCAGTTTGGGTAGAAAAAAAACCCAACTTACATTTTTAAGACTGGACATACATCCTTAAAGGGTATCTTTATAATTTACCTGCACTTCAGTGGAGTGACTGGCCTGATCTCAGTAACTGAGATGCTTCGCGTGGTCTTGATGATTCAACTCCAGCCCACATAACTTGAGTGTCCAAGATGATCTGGTGGTCTGACTGAGTCAAGTGACTCATGTGACCAACACAGATTGGGAGAAGACATCCTGGTGATGATTGTGACTCAGTCTCTGCTGCTGTTGTGTCATAAAGAAGGGCTGGCACAGATAGATACAGGCAAGTGTCTAGTCACTGTCTTGCATAGGAGGTAAAGATTTCAAAGTAATTACAAACACAGCTGCATTCTATGCAAATATATATATATTCATTCAATAGAAAAGGTATAAACTTTCTTGCTTAAAGGCTTATGCCTTCTTGCTTAAAGGTTTATGGCTTCTACACACAGAAGTATGAAAATAGGAAGAAATGTCTGCTATGACAATTGTGCAATGCCATAAGCAAAGAAGTATTGCCAGTTTGTGAGTTTCTACCTCTCTCTTAGTGAATCGGGGCTCGCTGTTGTTGGAGAATGCAGTCTCAACTAGACACAGCAGCAGTCAGATAAGATCGATAAGATTCATGTTATAAATCATGGTGTTTTATTATAACCTTTGTTAATATTTTCATGACTTTTTATTCATTCAGACATCATCATTGCCCCTTAATCTGTGTAATCATGTATGTTTGGGCATTAGCTTATTCTTACAGTGAAGAATTAGAAGGTTTGTGCCTGAGAATACTGTAAACATTTTATGTACTCACACAGTCTCGAAGCAAAGGACTATGTCAGGAACCTCAGCCTAGAACCAGTATGGGTTTCCCCGCAGACTGACGTTAGTAAAAGACCAAATCAGAACTCTGGTGCTTATGAGTGCTTGATTTACCCAGAACTTTTCCATCTTTGCATGTCTGAACTAAAACCAAAAAACATTGAAAGCTTTTGAAAGATAGATATATATTTTGGTACCATCCACTTGTACATGCCTCAACACTATAAACATAACCTGTGTCTTTACATTGATTATACATTTTGTAACTGAGGCACTAACTCTCAGCACTTGCAACACTTTTAATCTGTAAATTTAATCTGTAGAACACCATTAGAGAGGTGCATGAGCACTAAAAAACCCGATAAGGACCTGTGGGCTTCCGAAAGGGCAACTTTGCACACTACAATTTTCTTTTTGGGGGAGAAAGAGGGGTCATTGTCCTCCAGTTTCCTGAGGACAGACAGCTTATTCCCTCCGGTTGCCTGAGAGGAGGGACTGGGCTTTCTGACTCTCTGGAGTTCCCTAAAGACAATTATTTATTCAAAACCTTGACCAATTTCAAAGAAATCCAAGAGAAGCGTAAAGAGCCCAGACATAATGAAAGTCCTTTAGGTTTAATGAAAATAGGTGGGTGGGTATAGGCAAGGAGTGTATGAGAATCCTCGCTGCAGGAGAGGCTGCAAAGCTAACATATCAGTACCCAAAAACCTGAATGGAGGGACCCCAGAAAATACCTCAGAGGAAAGGAGGCTCCAGGCTTGCAGAGGCACTTGGAAGAGCGAGTTCTCTGTGCTGGGAGCAGGCACAGCCCCACACAGTGGTGCCAGTCACTCCCTGGTACCTTGCGGCTCTCAGGGAGATGGTGACTTGCACCCTGGGGCCAGCTGCACTCATTGCATCCCAGTTAGCTCTCCTGTGGCTTCCCTTCATGGCAGTATTGGATAGCACTATACGGTGTGCTAATGTTCTCAATGGCCAAAAATGTCTGGAAGTCCTCTTCACACCTCACCAAGGAAAGAGCATCCTCATTCCTCTTCAGACCCATCCCAAGGAGACTGTATCCTCTACGCTAACGATGCTGGACCATCTCCAGCAATGAAGCTGTGCGGTGTCGCTAATGTTCCTGCATCTGCTCAGCATGGAGAGGCCAATGAGCCTGCTCGCTGCGCAAGTCACCCCACACCTGCTCTGCAAATAAGTTCACGCCGGGTCATATCCTAGCTCTGCTGCTGGCTTTGCTGGACATGAGCGTCAGCCAGTTCTTTCAGAAGCTGCTGAACAATACGGATGAGATTAATGATGGATGTGACTCTTACCTGCTCCCTGCAGGTTTTCTGTACTATACTTGGGAGAGTATAGTCTCTTCCTCTGGAGAAAGAAGGCAGCACATGGAGGGCATTATTCCTCCTATTGGCACTGAAACAATGACACTGCCAGTACATTAAAAAAAAAATGGAAGGAGTTTATGCCTTCATGTTTTTAAAATAGAAGAGCTAGGATGTTTTCCAGGACTAGAAACCAACTTAAGGCCAAGGGTGACATCACTGGGATCGTTGCCAATTAACTTAATGAATAAAATTCTCCTCTTGAGTTGTGCTCCGTGCAGGCAGGAGAGGAGTCGGATTGTTTTCCTGCCCCAGTTTTGGACAGAAATTTTTGCTGCATTCAATTAGAGACATCTGCCTGTTTTCATGCCTGCAGTGTAAGCTGGTGTTGAAGTTGCATCTGCTAAGGAGCCTTTGGGCTCCCTTTCCTGGGAGCCATTTCAGGGCAAAGATATCCATTAGTTGCTTACGCTGGAGCAGACATTCCACAAAAGCATGAGCAAAGAACATACTGATGCATCAAGCCCTGCATACGACTCGTGGCAGGCAGTGCCCAACAAGAGGCAGAGAGGCCCGTGTGTGCTCACGCCACAGCTGAGCCTCCCGGCCCAGGAACACGAGTGTGGGCCTCCCAGCCGCGCTCACCAGCACGGCGGGGCGAGGAGCACACAGCCCCGCATGGCTCCCTGCAGCTCCCGCTCCCTGTTGATCCCCAAGCAGGAGAGAGGACGGCCCAAGTCCTCTCTGATGGCGCAGCAGGGACAGGAACCCATCACCAGCCCCGGCATCCTGCTCACGTCCTGCTGGCCTTAGCCCCACATCTGCCCTCCTGCATCCCTGGTCCAGCAGCCTCCAACATCACAGCCGCTGGCTCAGCAGCCACTGCTTAGAAAAGCTAAATAAAATGAACGAGTTCCCGAGTCCATGGCAGAAGAAAAGACGAGCGGAAAGTGGGCCGGGTGAGGGTGTATGTGTTCCAGGGTGTGTGAATGACTAGAAACAAAAACAAAATCCCTCAAAACTCAAAGAAAATGAGAACAAAAGGTGAGAGAAAACCACAAAAGCAAATGTGCAGCAGCGAGGAGAGGGGTTCTGTATATTGATATTTGAAACGGGCTCTTTAAAATGGAAGATAATGACACTGAAAATTATTCTGAGCTTTTCAAAGGCATAAATGACCAAACTGCCTCCTGACTCCTGAATTACATTATCCAGAAAGAACTTAATAGCATGTTATTATCGCTTCTCCTCGCTGACAGGATTTCGGCACTGAAAAGACAAACAAGAAGCGCATTCATAATCACAATCGTGTTCACCTCTGCAGAGCGCCGACCGCGGCTAATTTCAGGTAAGTGTTTCGGTGAAAGGGAGAGGGAGATTGGCGGCGATAATTTAGCTTGGCGGTGCCGTGATCGTCTTTGTTGCTGGCTGAGAGGGACAGACTGGGGGTTCCCGGGAGCCGGGCTGGCTGCGAAGGAGGCTGGAGGCAGGAGCTGCCTGCATGGCCACAGGGCACGAGTGGGGAAGTCTCAGCTGATGGGACTGATTAGCCAATGCCAAGTGGAAGCATTCTCCGTGAGGCACCATGCCACCCATCCCAGCTGGTCTGGTCTTTCACGGCTAACCCAAACTCTGTCATTTTTTGTGTGCGCTTCCTTGCTGTGGCTGACAGCCCTCCAGACAGACACACTGCCGCTGGCCCTGCACCAAGGGCAGGGGAGGCGATGTGTGACCCTGGCAGGACACAGCACCATCAGGCCACCTCCTCAGGAAGGATTGTGTTGCGGCTGTTCACTTTGGGTTATTCCTGAGGCCTTTTTTTAACAATTTTCTTGTGTTCTCTCCACAGGAACTACTGCAGTCCAAAATTCCCCCCGACAGGAGGCATGAGGCCTTGAGGCCTGAAAACGAGAGTCTCCCAGAGCTGATCCATGATGGAAAGGGGCAGGGAGCTGGTTTGTGGTCTCTGCTCAGCAGCTGCAGGTATATTTTTGTGCAAGGGGCCCTCTGGGTGCTACGGTTTGCTGAGCGTGGCCCAGCAGAGCGAAGTCCCAGGCGCGAGACCACCCAGACCATGACACTGGCGCGTGGGGGCTGAGCTGAGCTCAATGCCCTGGCGCCAGCGTGTGATTTATGCCCTGGATTTAACACCATTTCATCTCAGCAGTCACGCTCCAGTGTCTGCCGTTTGGAGGGGGGAACTGCCAATAATCACAGCCAGCCGCCGCGACCCGCCGCCCGCTCCCTACACGCGGTGCCGCGATTTCCCTCGGCAGCGTGGAGCGGCGGATGGCCCCTGCCCCACGAGAAGGCAGGCCATGGGGTGCACGTCGAGCTGCGCGCTCAGCACCTCCAGCACAGTGAGGATCCCTCGCCGGCCGTGCTGGTGGCTCCGCCAGCTCCCCAGACCCGTAGGGAAACCCCGGCCCAGCAGCGCGTGGCCATGGGCACGGGAGCGCGGCGCAGCCGTGCGGCCCCGCGCGTGCCGCGGCGAGCGTGGTGGCAGCGAGAGCAAACGGCAGGCTGAGGAGCTGGGACGTGAGGCCATGGAGCAGCCTCCGAATGAAGGCAGGTGCATGGATCACGTCAGCCGAGCAGGCGCCGGGGTGAAGAGCAGGGAGCAGCCCTCGCCAGCGCAGCCTGCCTTGGATGGCCTGACACAGCCTATCAACGCGCCCTTTCATTCCCCATCCTCAGTCTTATTCTCTGGGAGCAAAATTGAAAAGTCAAGCACAATTTCTTCAGAGCAATACTCCCGTAGCACTGACTGCTCAGCCGGCTGCACAACGCTAGCAGTGGCGTGATGCTTTCAGCTGACTTTCCACACCGTGCAAAACAATCTGCTTTCCTCCCTCTCTCTTCCCCTATGGCTCTGTCTGGCTCACACCGGTACATTTTAGATGTGCTGATACACCAGAATAAATCCCCAGCCCAATCACCTCATTACTCAGGCTCCCACGTGTTCTGATGCAATATGGCTATTTCACTACCGATCCCTCACGAAAGGTGGCTACGTCGATAGGCTTTTTGCTTTGGTTCTGTTCAGGTTTATCTGATGGTCTCACTACGCAGAGAGCAAACACAGGCCCAGCACAGAAGGGATGCAGCACAGGCAGCCACATAAGCAGCTTCCTGGAGATATATGCATCTTATATTGCTGGGTGTTCCTTTCAGCCTTATCAGCAAGATGGATAGTTTAGGCATGGTGAAGGACAAGATAGTAATAACAATGGCCATGATTACTATTTTTCATATTTTCTTTAAGAGCAGTATTATTTTACCAGGCCCCATGCATGTCATTTTGTTTATTAGCTACCATTTAGCAATCTCTTCCATCTTTGCTTTATTATAGTTAGAGGCACTATTAGCTGACACGATAGCAGGTTCCTGTGACCAAGCAGGCAACTCATAGGGGCAGCCACACTGGGAAAACACTTGATTGCTTCCTTAGATCCATGCTGAGCTTGGAACCGCAGGGCTGCAAACTCCCTGCGGGTAACGTGTTTTAACATACAGATATGTATTGTTACACTGGACCTAATTTTTGTTCCCTCCTTTGAGGTGCTCCAGCTATAGGAAGGGGCTTTTTAAATGAGACAAACACTCATCTTTATCAGAATAGGGAAGAGTGGCCTCAGCAAAAAAAGAATCAGAATGAAATGAGACAATGAAAACAAACCAAAACAAATCACCAAGCCCTTCTCTAGCCTGTGATATGTCTGTAGTCTGAATGAACACTATTTACCAGAACACCAAAATCAAAGTATTTGGTTTACAGCAAGTCACATCAAGAGGTCAAGATGCACAAAGACATCAGCTAGTGATCCAACCTTATTGCTGATCTGAAGGGCCAAGGAGAACTGCAAGCGAGGGGAGGCTCTCCAGGACACACAAGGCAACCCTTCAAGGCTGTTACCCTTTGAAAATATCATCTTGAACTGTACTGAGACTCAACTGGGAGGCTGGTGCTGCCTCAGTGTGTCACAGGTTCTATGGGATAAGCACAATTAAGTGCACAATCATATTTTGCCTAGCCGCAGCCTTCAGGGCTCCTTCAAGCATAGCTGACAGTGAGTGAACTGCAGTGATCCCTGAAGATGACAGGGACTTGGATCCCTGCACCACAAGGATTGGCTGCAACTTTCCAAGGAGGCACAAGGAAGCACTTGGCTGGGTGCAGTTCCCGACACAACACGTACCAAATGCCTTCAGCCGGAGAAATGCTGAGTGCTTTCTCTATAGGGCCTGATTCTCATTACACAAAGGTCACTTAACATCCCCCAGCTCTCTCAAGAAGCCTTCAGCTGCATGTAAGCAGAAGTTACTTTTATTTTAAAGCCTGTTCAAAGCCTGAGGCAGCTTTAATGTGAAGCAATCCGCAGCAAAATCCTGGAAAAGTGCACTGCCTGTTCACACAAAGCGCCACAACACCGGGGTTTTGGACAGGAAAGGACTGAGAGGCTGCCGGCCACTTAAAACCACCAGGTGAACTACCCAGCCTGGCTTTTGGCCAGGACATCCATGTACACAGCCACCACAGCTCCAAAAATGAACAAGCGAAACAGTCTGCAAATGCTGGTCTGGGCATTGCTTCAAAAAACAGCGATGAGCAATATTATCTTTTATCCGAGTGCAACATTGATACAATAGGGAAAATCTGAGCAAGCAAAACACGGATCCAAGCTCATCCTAACCACAGGGCTCACTAGTTGGCTGCTTTGAGCCAAACCCTATGAAGCTATCCCCGTTATTGCTGTGGATTTATGGCATCATGGACATGCTGGCTGGTCCAACCTCCTGCTCCAGCTTGGACCATCACCAACACTCAACCAGCTCAGCCATGTCTCAGTCTGCCCAGATCTTGAAAACCTCCCAGGATGGACCCTGAGAGAGAAACCATCTCTGCTTACACGTCCAAGGTTTGTACTTCCTCCACGATGAAGAAGTTTTTCTGAGTGTTCAATCTGACTATCTAAACCATAATTCTATCTGTTAGCCATATTAAAAATTATTTGCTGCTACGAGGGAAAAAAAAAAAAAAAAAGGCTCCATTGTCTCTGTACCTTCTTTTTAAACAGTTGCCAAACTTTGCACTACTAATATCAGGACATCACTGTCCAGCTCTTTAGCAGGCATGGGCAGAGTCTGAGCATCACCTGGATCAATGTGGTTGACCAGGCTGCAACACAGCAATTCCTCTGTGTCCTGTACAAATTGCCTCTTGGTCATTTAGCTGTGTTACATTGTAATGCTTCTAGTTGTAGGAGCGAGCAAGCTCACACTTTGCATCCCTCTAAAATATCCCTTCTGTTGGTGGCTGTAAGGGAAACAGAATGGAAATTATCAGTACTGAGGCTTTTTATGCACAGCATTATGAGCTGGGAGAGAAAAAGGCCCAGGCACTTGCCCTAAACCAAGAGGAGCAGGAGAGCTTGCCATGGGCAGCACAGGGCACCTCTTTCCCCAGAGGGCTGTGGAAGGAGGCCAGAGCGCGGTGTGCGGGAGCCCCATGCTGCCCAGGCACACAGACCAGCAGCATCTCCCGCGGCCCCTTCTGCTCAGCAGGCACCAGGGGCTGGGACAGGGAGAGCCCGCATGGGCTGGGGCCCCGTGGTGATCCCTGCACACAGCAGTGCTGCTGTGCCCGGCCGGGTTGAGCTGTGCAGAGCCCTGCAGGCAGCGGTGCTGCTGCAGCCCGGCCGGGCTGCGCTGTGCAGAGCCCTGCAGGCAGTAGTGCTGCTGCTGCCCAGCCAGGTTGAGCTGTGCAGAGCCCTGCAGGCAGCGGTGCTGCTGCAGCCCGGCCCGGGTGAGCTGTGCAGAGCCCTGCAGGCAGCGGTGCTGCTGCCCGGCGGG
>JAWLRI010000215.1:1571769-1597025 GCA_034781795.1 Crypturellus tataupa
CAGAGCCCTGCAGGCAGCGGTGCTGCTGCCCGGCCGGGTTGAGCTGTGCAGAGCCCTGCAGGCAGCGGTGCTGCTGCAGCCCGGCCAGGTTGAGCTGTGCAGAGCCCTGCAGGCAGCGGTGCTGCTGCTGCCCGGCCGGGTTGAGCTGTGCAGAGCCCTGCAGGCAGCGGTGCTGCTGCCCGGCCGGGTTGAGCTGTGCAGAGCCCTGCAGGCAGCGGTGCTGCTGCCGCCCAGCTGGGCTGCGCTGTGCAGAGCCCCCCAGGCAGTGACTCTGCGCCCAGCCAGGGCCCTCGGCAACAGCTGCTGGCCGTCCGGCCGGAACAGAACGGTGAAATGCCAGCGAGTCCCATGTGGAGGGGGCGGAAGAAGCCACACGAAAGCTCTGTGGAGACAGAGATGAGGAAGGCTCTGGATGCCTGCGACAGGCTGTGCCTCAGCTAGCGGTGTCCCGTCGCAGGCATGCGGGCATGCAGAGCAAGGGGAACCTTCCTCATCCCAGATACAGTGTCCTGCTTGCCACGGTGTCTGGGTGAGCATGAAAGCACATCACAGAAATTGCACAAGCATTTAGCAATCACAAATCAATTCAGACCACAGAGGAGTTTGGTATTTACTTCAGAAAGGGCGGTGGCTGCTTCTGGCTTTTCCTTTCCTCGGCCCTCATCGTCGAAGCCACAACCCTCCCTCAGAAAATTAATTGCTGCCAGCACGTAGCGTCACACTGCGCTTCAAAGAGCTGCTCGCTCCTGGCGCGAACGCCATCCCCGTGACCAGCCGCTCGCCCGTTACAGTGATGCAGCAAAGTGGCAGAGGCGAAATCACCTCGCGGATGATGGGAGCACAATGGCCCAGCCGCCTGCAGACAGCGAATGGACAGGGCAGAAATCCTTGGGCCCCGCAGTCCTCACTTCACGCAGTGAGCGCGGAGCAGCCCCGGCAGCTGCCTACAGACGTGCACCGAGGAGGGGGTCTCATCCCGCCAGCAGCCTGGTGCTGGGCTGCAGCAACACTGGCGGCCGGACTTCCCTGTCCTGCCTCCCCCCGCCCGGCCCTGGCTGCCTGGGACTCCCTGCCGGGAGGTTTCCTGGCCAGGGCAGGTGGCAGCGCCGCAGCCGGCAGCGCAGAGGCAGGAGTCGTCCCCGGGAGCTGCTGTGCTCTTACAGCCATCAAGACCTGAGTCTGGGTCCAAGAGCACCATGAGAAGGTGGCTCTTTGGTGCGTGTCAGAGAGAAGTGATGAATAAACTTGCCAGCTCCAGTTATATCCATTCCCTTTTCCCTCCCTCCTGTTACACCCTGCAGCACCTCTGCTCAAGCTCTCAGAAGATCTGCACCCTCCAAGTGGACACAGATTTACTCAGCATGGTGTGGGGCGTCTGGAGCTGCCCCCAGCTCAGCATCACGAGCAGCTCCCCACTCCCAGGACCAGCTGCAGTGTCAGCCCACATCCCAGCCTCTCAGCATTCCTGCTGTTCGTTTGCTCTGCGCCTTCTGAGGAGGAGAACAGCAATGCTTGCTTCCCTCCATGGCCCTGGGAAAACACACGCCCTGGGGTGAGGGGAGGAAGGCCACATCTCAGGCAGTAGGGGCCAGGCCAGCTCTCGCTTCCCCCTTGCTCCCATTTCGTCGACGGGGCCATCAGGGCCTGGGGACGGGAGATGGTTGCCTCACAGGCACCCGAGCGCAGGGTGTCCGGGTGCTGCTGGCTACGTGCTGCATCGCTGCCCCGATAGCGCCGGGACCCTGTGCCCGCCCACAGCCCCCGGCTCAGGGTGCAGGGAGACAGGGACGCTGGGGTAGCAGCAGTGGAAGAAACCTGCCAATAAAACGGGTTGCAAGGTGATGTTGGTTACCCAAGGGGCTCGTTTCGGAGGGGAACCGCTTTGGGATTGGCCCGGCAGCGCCCGCCGCAGTGTCTTCCTGCAAGACCCAGGTAGCGATTCACGCAGGAAGCTGCGACTGCCCGACACACACTGGGCCCTGCGGGGCGGCCGAGGGCGGCTCGCAGCCAGGATCTGCGCATCTGCCACCCACCAGGACTCGTTGCAGTTCACGGGATGTGCTAGATAAAGGCCGTGCCGTTTCACCAGAGCGTTAGCGCTCTCTGGTTTTTTCCTTCAGCTGGATAGGAAAAAAAGGCCTTTTCACTTCATGCCTTAAACGCTTGCACAGTATCGCATGGCAACATCACCCACTCTGGCCGCCCAATCCCACTTCCCACTTCCAGCCAACCTCATGGTACATTTAAATGCAGGATGAAATGACCACTGTCTCCCCAACATTTCTAACAGCCTTTAAGAAGGGGCATTCCAGGAGGCCACAACTTAGTATATGATATTATAGGGGCTAGGAGATGCCCATCAGCTTTGAATTTCTGTCTCCAGCCATGCTTGCAAGTACTGAGGAGTTCGTGGGCTCAGGAGTTTGCTTCAAGGCAAACGGTTAGTGCCTCAGAGGGAGCACTGTGAGATTTCAGTTCCTTTCCAGATGAACCAGGCAGAGAACAGCCAATGCACCAACTGCAGGCAGGGCAGTAGATGCTGTCGACTGGAAGTGAAAACATCAGTAAATTCAGATTGTGGAGAGGGGAGGCCAAGTGCACAGAACTGATCCAGGTTACCCATGTTTAACAACCACAGATTGGGAGAAGGAGGTGTCTTCTCAAAACCCTTTTAATACATTCACCTTTGAGAGCTTTCATCAAAAAGACAAGACAGGAGCGTGAAAGGGTTGAACTCTGGGTGTTTGCTTGCTCTTTCCTCAGGCAAACCCTCATGGATTGCCTAAGGGAAGGGTTAGGGCTGAGCAAAACTGGTTGAGAAATCCCACTTCTAATACTGAAGCTCACAGTTGTCTAGCAGGGTGTAATGCCGACAGAGACAGCTTGTTCAAACACGTCCTGCTCTCTACCTGTTGCACGCTGCTGAAAACAAGTCGGGGGGGCTGCTAGTTTAGAGCTCACACCTCCCTCAGGCAGTGGGATTAGCGATCGCGTGGCTGGACTTGGGGGGTGTGAAAGCGCAGGCTTGGCTGAGAGCAGACTGCAGCCCCAAAATCAGTAGCTAATGAAAACAGCATCTTTGAGGAGCCTCTCCATCACACAGGATCCTCTGGAAATGAGGGCTATAACAAGGGTCTTGCTGAGATGACCTTTCATGCACAGATGTTGGTACGACCCGGACACTGCTCCAGCTGGTCAGTTCAGATGAGTCTGCAGGAACCTGCAAAAGCACCCACAAGTGGCAGCTCAAGGGGCCAAGCTGTCGGTGACCATCCCTAGAGGGTCTCCCGGACATCGCTGTGTGCACGTAGCCACCCTGCAGGCAGGCCCTCTACTTGTGAAGAGAATGAGGCAGGTCCACCCACAGTGGCTAACCTACTGGCTGCAACTGCCTAGGCAAGGCGCTGACTCAGTGAGACTGCTCCCATGAGCAAGGATTACTCACGTACAAGCTGCAGGCCCCAGGGCCACTGGGATTCCCCAGTTGCATCATTGCATCATTGCAATTGCATCATTGCAATTACCCTCACTCCATTCCCAGATGGTGCCACACAGCCTGACCTGTCATGCACAGGGGAGGGGTAGTTTGGCCAGGACATTTAGTCTTCTACCTGGGCTTCTTTTTTCGCTTCTCACAAAGACAGCAGAGTGGTGTTTCAAGTTCTGCCCTCACAGAAAGGGCTCAGAAAGCCAGTGCTGATGTCAGGGAGTTGCTCTGTGAAGAAGCACACACACACACAATCGCTACCACAAGCATGGACCCTTCTGCAATCAGTGACTCATTCATGCCCAAGCAGCCTGGCAGAGTCAGGCACCTTTTCGGGATTTCATCCCTTCCCTCTCCCACACAGCCAGCAAGAGAATCAGCTCATCACAAAGGACTGACACAAGCACTCGCCTACACTTTTGTGCTCTGCCTCCCTTCCCACGCAAACGGACACGCTGCGAGGTGGCTTCTCACGCTTGTGCACACTGGGAAAATGCAAACTGGGATAACAAACTTCCACAGCTTCCACTCAGGCATTAACTGGCGGCTGATTAATGATCCTCAGCCTAACAAGCTTGGTGAGAGTGAAAGCGAGTTCCCATCCCATCCTTTGTGCCCAGCATGGCAGTCGGTATTCACCAGTGTCTGAGAAAGGCTGAAATGATCCAAGCAGTCACCTCCATCCAGCCTTGCTGCCTACAGGAATCCTCGCAAGGAGCTGGGACTTCTCCTGGGATCCAAGGTATGTCTGGCAAAAGGGAGGCCTCTGGACGAGAATTCCTGGAAGCCACCCTGCAGCTGCAGAGCAGGGTCACTGAGCAAATGGCAGGTTTTCATCCGAAGCAGAAGCAGTGAAATGTCACAGGCAGTGACGAGACAAAATGCCCAGCGCACAGGATGGAGTTGGTGACGTCTCCCGGATGGGCTGCTGCCCACCCCTGCAGGCAGGCAGGAGGCAAGTTGGCACAGATTGGTATTGCAAAGAGCAGTGCATGACTCCAGCAAACAGCAGCTCCATCACTGCATCCCAGCACATCTGACACAGCACCAGAAGACCCTGACGTGGAGCAAACCTCTTAGAGGAATTGAGATGGCATTTCACTTGTCTTGTAAAACAGCACAGCCTGACATGCTCACACCATGCAGAAACAGAAATGGGACTGAGGTTAGAGGCCAGCAGGCCAGTCTGAGTGCACAGCCAGGCATCCCTCCCCTGTAGGTCTTTGATGCAACACATTTATTTTGCCGTGTGCCACCACTGTACAGTACACATAATTTATCAGTATTTTCAGAGCACTAAGCTGGCATTTCTCACATCTTCTCTGAATTTTGGATAGGAGGCAGGACCATTGTCCTTTCTCTCTTTTCATTTGTGAGAAAACAGGCCAAGAAAAGTCCAAAACCAGCACTTGCTGTCAGGCCTGGAGACAAACCTCAGAAAGCCAGGCTCCCAGTCCACTACTCTCACCACTAGGTTCCTCTTTGGCCCAGAGCTGAGACTGAATCCAATAGTTCCAGCTCTATGCTAGATCACATTCCTCTTCGAGAAACTCTCCACACACCTGAACAGAAATCAGACTAAGGAGAATCTGGAATTACTAATAAAGACCCTATCAGATTTTAAAAGGACTTACTGCCTCTCTCTGAGGGGCTGTGAAATATTTTGGGGCATTCTAGGTGGGCCGGTGATTCTCTACAATTTTGTAGGATGATTCGTAAAAAAATCTCAAGAAAGGTTTTTTCTTCCTGTGCAGTCCCACTGGAATTTGTCACTAGGGTCCTGTCCAGACAGGAAAGAGAAAGAAATAGTCTGGCCTTCCCTGCACACCACATCCCCACTTCTCTTTCCTAAAGCGTAAAACCACAGAGCTCTGGCACCCAGCTCCACCTCTCTGCCACAGGGAAAGCTAATGTTGTCACAGGTAGGGACAGTGCAGCATGTCACAAAGAAATAGACCCCAAAATAGCCCATGGAATAGACAGAACCAGTCAGAAAGTCAAATGTGCCATGGAGAGTAGGAGAGAGCAAGTGTCCAGGCCTCTCCCACCAGTTCATGTCAGTGTGTGGAATGGTGCATCCGGCTTAGAAGAGCAATCACCCGATTCCCCAGCCAGGACCCCTTCAACCACAGGAAGAGTTCATACAAGTTGATCTGCCACAGGCTCAGGGTTTCCACAAGTGAGATCTGCACCCTTCTGTAGAGCGAGTGAGTCTTACTCCTCTGATACCTAGAATGAAAAATACGTGTTAAATCCTGCAGCATGCAGCCCGGCAGAAAGGAGGACTGTTGTACATCTTCAGTACAAAAGGTCCTCACCAGAGGAAATGGACTGTCCCATTTCTGGAGCATCAGCAGCAGTGCAAGTTACAGAGAATAGGGATTTCCTTCAAAAAAACATTCCTGAGTAGCTGGGGACTGCCTTCCTGGCATAAATCTGGCAGATGAGACAGTCTGCTCATGTGGGATCCTGGTTCTCTTCCAGCCACTCAGCCTGGAAGACTCTGGGACAGCGGAGGTGAATTGACTTCCAAAGTGAGTAGGGATCGGATCCACAGATGGAAACCAGTTGTCTGGTTCCTGTTCCAGGGTTTTAAATGCCACAGTTAGCCCTGATCCCTATATGAGGCTGCAGAATAGACAGCTATGAACCTGCAGATCTTTATTACCTGCATGTACTTTCCAGTAGTGATGCCTATAGCAGGCAGGAAGCCCCATCTCCTTTTGTGCAGGGAGTTACAGGGTCTAACCTAAAGCATTATCCTAAGGTTTCCAACCCCACCCAGATCCCCAGCTGGAGATGAGGCACTGGTCCCAAGAAGAGGTTGATGAGAGTGGAAACAGCACAGAAACAAGATGACCTGCATAAATGAGAAGGGGTACAACCCAAAAGACATGGAGAGGTTCATAGCCAAAGATAGGAGGTCAAAATCCATGTCAGACCTTTAGTGCTCAGGCAAAAAAAACTCACGTGGAAACAGCTCTGATGCAGCAGCGAGACATGTTGAGGAAGGAGCTGGCACTGGCCCGTGTGTGCAGGGCTGACTCGATCCCTCGTAGCAAGTCATTGGTCTTCAGCAGCAGCAGCATCTGGCGGGGGACGTTGTTGAGGAGCTGGGTGATCTGGGGTAGGTAAGCAGCAGCATTGGACCGGATTTCCACATCCTGGGGCCAGCCAGGTCATGGACATGCCAGGGAGAGAAGAGAGAGAGCATGGGAAACTGCATCCAGATGTGGTTGAGATCTGGCAAGGCGAGAAGGTATTTTGCCAGGCCGCCACTGTAGGCCAGAACCTTAAAAGCTCTTCCTGTTGTTTTGCTGCAGGCACCAAGCTGTCCCAAGCACTCACAGAACTGGCCTAGCTCATTCTTGTGATACTCCTCTAACCCTTCAGTGGGAGAAGGACTCTTCACCTCACTGGCAGGATTAATAACCTCTCAGGACAACAGGGCTCTTGCTGCTATCTCAGTTCTTCACTGCGAGCAGCACATAGCAATCAGGCATCATTACCACCCTCACAGCTTTCAGACATCTTTGCCTCATGGGTCCAAAAGCTGAGAACACTGCAGATACCACTGGACAAATCAGAATGTGGGGAAAGCTGCAAAGCAAGCCAGGAAGCTCTTTGTCACTCGTATTTTGCCGTCCCATGCAACCAATGGCTTCATGTTATACTAAGAAAGCTATTTCCGTGTCTGATTTAGTCCTCTATTGTCCAAACAGCTCATCAGAGGCAAGAAAAAATAATGCATACCTTTGTGCTAACCCACAGGTTTACAAAACCGTCATCCTACATCCAATTAAGGGTCTATCTGTCCTGTATTCAGCTAACAACAGTCAATATCAGATGCTTAAGGAAAGGGTGTAAGACCAAGAACAAGCAGAGCAATACTTCACACTCTCTGGTCTTACAGTTTCCAAAAAATAACTTGCCCAAGACAAGATCACTGCCCAAGATCACAAAATCTGATGACAAACATCAGGCAAGGGCCAGGGCCGCTTAAGATGAGCTTCCTTCCAAAGACAAGCAGCCTTAGCATGGAAAATAGAGAGCCCTCAGGCTCCATGGAGAGCCCCTTTTAGATCTAAAAGTTGACCCAGCATCTCAGTGAAGAGCATATGGTATGCAGTTGATCTAGTTCACATGCAGTGCTCCTTCTTCTTTCTCCAGAGGCCATGACACAAATCAGAAAATTCAAATAAAAGTCTCTGGAAAATTTAAACACTTCAGAATCCACCAGAGTCCATGCAGAGGGTGGTTAATGTAACTTCCTCTAGAGGGAAGGGTTTTGGGGGGAGGAAGGGGAATGGCACATCTAAAATCTTTTCTCAAAACCTGGCAGCCTGACATTTCATGATGGAGGACCTAACACCCACCCTTTGTAAAATGAAGATTTGTTGTACAGGGACAGGTCAATGAGCCATACAAACGCCCTGTGCAGCTGGGGATGATCAGAGATGCACACAGTGCGCAGAGCGCCCCGGTTGTTCTGCTGCCCTGTGCCCTGCCTCCAAGACTGACCAAATGCACAAAGTTTCAACAGGAAGAGGTTTAGCTTCTGAAATGCCATTACACTGTTTGTTGGCAGAAAATCCTTCCCACAGATTCTTATCCCTCTATCCCAACCAGCATCACTGAAAAGGCTATTTTATTTTGCATATATAGGCAATCTCTTTCTTTCTTTCCTACTTCTTTCCTTTTTATTTTTAGCTCCAGCTGTTTGTCCACATGACAAAACAACCACATCATTTGTCAAGAGAACTGTCATTTTCTGTCTGAAGCCTGTGCACAGCCAAAGGGAGCTATGCCACAGGACCTGAGAAAAGCCCCTTGGCTACAATAGCAGAGACTGCTGCAAGATGCAGCAAAACATCACAATAAAATCAGGTAAGGGTAGCAGCCACTCCAAGCAGTTAGATGCCTGGCCTTGCCTCACAGCAGCAACAACTCCACCTCTGGCAATCCTCACAGATGTGTGACTTGCCTGCTCCTAAAACTCCCTGCTGAAGTGACCCACATCCTCCCAAGACCATCTATACTACTGTTTCACTAGCTTTGCCATTAAATACTGCTTTTCTCATGGTTTACCCAAATCTCCTTAGCTGAATTTTAAGCCCATTACCTTTTGCCCTGTTTGCAGCAGTCTTTAAAAGATTTGAGAACCGCTATCATGTCTCTCTTCAGCCTGCCTTTTTTTAGACTTTTTTTCTGCCTTAGCTTGCTCAGATTTTGTTCATGGATTGCACCTGCCTGACATCCATCTCTTCTTGCAGCTTCCCACTGAATCCCCCCAGTTTCATCACACTGTTCTCAAGATGCCCCAAGCTGAACATAGCTAACCCTGAGCATAGCTAAGGCTTTGTATTCTGTAGGAGAGTTACCTCCCTGTCTTGTAGGCTGCTCTCTCATCCATATGTCACATGCACAGTGCCCAGAGCTCTGTGCTCACTGCACCTGCCTACACAGTGACAAAATCTCTCAAATTCGCCTCCAAACTAAGGACAAGCAACAGCTCACACTCCAGTGCCATAGCAGATCTTCTCAGCTCCTCGTTATCTGAGACAGGATTATTCAATTTCAACATGAGTTGTGTCACATCAACAAAGACAACAGCGCTGACTCCATACAGGCAACTTGGCTCTGACCAAGGTCACCAGCCTGCACAGGGCCCCACATGGCTGCAGTCAAGTCTCTGGCATAATTATACAAGCCAGTTTGGGATAAACAGGGCTTATTAGCTCAGACTCAAAATCAGCTTGTGCTTAGATAAGATCTTTGTGGAGCCACTTGGTAGCCTCTGAGCAACCAGCTCCAGACCTAGACTGAGTGCTGATAGTGCTTATATTATTTCTAATACACAGTACACTAGCTCAAGAATGAAACAATCATACTACTGGGGGGGTTCATTACACACAGTATCTGACCTATTCATTATTGCGGATAATGACAGCCCCATACAGCAAATTCAGCCACATCCATGAAAATCAACCTCTGACCCAAAGGAGCTTCTGAAGGAAAATTTCACAGTATAGTATTTTAATGCTGTTTAAATGATTTTCCTCTCATCTACTAAAAATGCACGTAGACTAAAAACAAACCATAGGATACCAAGTGTTTTTCACTACAAACACTGGTCCATTTACTCAAGTCACATCATTATATGCTGATCACTACCAACAGCATGGCTGATGGGGCTGCTACTATTGTTAAAGTAGTCTTCCAGGAACACTAGGAGGTGTAGAAGGATCCCAGCATGTGTGGATAGGAAAGGGGGAGAAAGTTCAAGTGGCAATTTCCTAGATTTGTAGTGATTGAGTTGACAGAATTTGTGGTTAAACAACCTTGACTCCAAGTTAATAGGGTTTCTGATTGGAGGGTAATTTCCAAGGGGTTTTAGGCATATGTATCACTGCTGATAATCATTTACATGAATAGTGATAACGTATTATCCTTCTCACGTCTTCCAACCAAGCTTTTATGTATCTTCTACCTCACCTTATCCACCTACTGGTTCACAGCATAGCTGCATTCAACACTTCCCTTTTTAAGAAAGGGTTGCTTTACAAATATTTCCTCTGCCAGAACTGGTGAACACTTAGTCATCAAAATACTGAAAATTCAAGCAACCCATGACAGGTAAAACTAGAAAATAAAGTTCAGCCACTATAACACACATCGCAGAAGGATGTCTGGCTTTCTCTAGCTCAGTCATCAGTGCAGACCTCCTTCTGGAGCTGCCTAGGATCACCCAATGCCACATCAGTGATGCAGGTGGTTACAGAATGGAAAAGCAGCCAAGACCTACCTCGCTGGCTGAGACTGGTGACCGGTCGATGCCCCTGTTGACAGACTCCCAGGACCTGGCAGTGAGCATGCAGGCAAAGAGAGGATACAAATCCCCTGCTCCAAGCCGACGGCTGTACTTCTGCACTCTCTTCATGTCAGCCTTGATGAGGGCCTGCCAAAGGCGGCAGTAGTCCATGCGGAATGACTCGCTCAGCACCTGGAGAGGGAGAAGTGGCCCTGGGAAGTTCATGGAGGACAAAGGACCAAGGTAGAAAGCCCCATGCCCCAAAGCTGCTGCATGCACCCCCATTTTGCAGTCAGGAAATTCCCTAGGAGGCTGATGGGAGCAATAGAAAGAAAATCATTTGTACAGTCTTCAAGAGACAAAGCTACAGACTGATACCTTGGCAGCCCCACAAGCCCTGGAAACGCCCCCATAATCACATACCTGGTAGAGACCATGGTCCAGGAGGATAATATGGGCCTTGCCAGAGGTTGGGCATTTCTTCACCAGCACATTGCCTGGGTGCGGGTCGCAGTGGACAAAACCATTCACAAAGATCATTTCACTGTAGAGCTTCCCCAGATTGCGAGAGATCTGTGAGGAGGTAGGAGCCTGTCACACACCACTACCCAAAATAGAGCACAGCAGGACCTGCACATCGATACCGCAGGGAGCGAGGGGTCAGCACATGCTGACAGCCCCAGGCATGGTTCTTGCTGTCCCGCATGCTGACAAACATAGGAGGTAGCTGCTGACTACACAGCTGAGGTAGCTGCTGGCATCCACCACAGCCTCCTTCAGGACGTTCAGGGAGGGTCTGTGTAGAGGGCATAAAGAGGTTGATAGGGCCAGGGTGTATTTCAGAACACTGCCTGGCATACAAAGGAGAAAATCTCTGTAGGGAAGAACAGTGGTGCCTGAGAGTGAGGAGAAAAATGAGGGAAAAAGAGGTAGCGTTCTTGAAGCAAGTATGGAGAGTCTCTGCATGGGTAGGTCAGAGCAGAGAGACAGATGTTCATGGGAAAGGCATGAGAAGAGCTGCTGGGGAGGCTGAGATGCCACCTGGGGGGACACTAATGTTTTTCAATCTGTAAATGACAGTGCGGTCCAGCAGAGAAGGGGTAGGGGACGACACATCCTGTCCATCTGCTTACCAGAGTGAACATGGGTCCCTCTTCGCTCCCTCTGTCTGTCACCCTGTCCCCCATTTTCCTCCCCCCTTTCCTCAATCCCTTGCTAATCTGATCTATGATGTCTGTGAAGATGAAGTGGCACTGAAAGGCCATTTAAATCATCCTGTCATTGCTGAGTCCCTTCATGCTGCCGCCTCCTTATCATCCAGTGATTTTATTAAAGTAAAAAACCTCCTAGAAGCAAGTAACCATCCCCAGGAGCAGCAGGATCATTGAGAGCAGCAGGCCTCTCACCACACACTAACACAATAGCCTCAGCCTGGCACCCCATTCCTGTCCCTCCTCACCATCAGAGGGGCACATGTTCGCCATGAGAGGGGCAAAGTGCAGAACAAGCAATTAAAAGATCATAGTGATCAATTATCCTTATCAAGTCATCAGTTGCAGCATCAGCAGCAAACAGGCAACCCTCCCCATAAGCAGAGGTGGTGAAAGAGGTAACGGAGATAGAAAAGATAGCATGTCCTGCAGCTATGGACTGCTTCAAAGACAGTAGACTACCCTTAGACTACCCGACTAGCTGTGTCATGATAATGGCACAGGCTGGGAAAATCCAGCAGTGGAGCAGGCTGCTCAGAGAGGTTGTGCAGCCTCCACCCTGCACCGGATAAAGCCTTGAGTGACCAGGCGCGACCTCCAAGTAGAACCTGTTTTGAGCTTGAGGTTTCACTGGAGACCTCTTGAGGTCCCTTCCAAGCTGAGCTGTCCCACAGTCCTACAAAAGCTCCTCTCACTACCTGCAGCACCTCCACAACAGCGCATGTTCGGCTCTGTGAGCACCAGCTACAGCTCTGCGCCCTCAGGCCTGCAGGTTACTGTGTCCGAGCCTTTTGCAGTCACAACACAACCCAAGAGGGGCTTGGGATCCAGCTTCCCACCCCGTCATGGAGGCAAGCAGGGATCACAGCCCTGCTCATACCCACAGGCCAGGTCATTCCTGTCTCCTCTGCTCTCCCCGCATAGGCACAGGTACCTTCCATCCCCAGGCACAGCCTTGGGATGTCCCAGTGACGCAGAGCTCCTGCAGGGCTCACAGCAGGAGTGATCTGACACAGCTGAACCTCTTCCTGCAGCGGAGGTTTATCGCGGAGCATGAGATTTGGTGCCTGGGAAGGAAGACTGCCAAATTGAGCAGCCCACTTCCTGGCTGCTATATATAAAAACAGTAATAATAAAAAATGTTTTGAGGAACATCTGCAGAAGTTATTGCACTAAAACTAGCCTTTATAGTTTCTTGAAGAAAGAGAAAAATATTCTGTATAATTTAGTTAGCATACAGAAAGTATGTTAGGGAGATTTATGAAATAAGCACATAAGCATTCTTTACTTTTGAATAAAATAAATTTACTTAGTGTAAGAGAAGGAACTGGGCTGCACACTAAGTATTTATGAATATTTTTATCTGTTGACATATCTCTAAAATAAGAGAAAAAATAAATGTTGAAGACTACTGATGACTTCTAAACTAAAAGGAAGGTTTTATTTCTGAGGCATAGATATAATACTGAATACACACCTATTATTATATTTCAGACATAAAATTCATGTTTAGGAAAGTTTAGGAAGTTTAGGAAAAAACACAATACTATTATATACAATGATTAAAGTATAGCCCTGTAATTTTTCAAAGATACATACAGTGTGTGCAGGGTCACTGGTACTGAGGTTTCATATTTGTCTGGTACTGTGAATTTTGAAATAACATATTTGCTATACATATTTTCCTAATGCACACTTGCTAAAGGATTAAAAAGAAGACATTACAACATCAGTTCAAAGCTCAGTACCAAATGATTTTCAGTAAACATTTCAAAAGGAAACAAAAAACGTTAGAAACTCCATTCAGTTTTTCTCAAAGTTTCCCAGATTTCTATTTCTACATGCCCAGCAAAATGGAATGAGGATGCAGAAAAAGGAAAATTAAAAAACAAAAGGAAAACGTTTTCCTTCCTAAAGTTTTTACCTTTTTCCTAGGCCCTCACATTATCGTGAGCAGGAACACACTGCTGACAGGCTTGCTCGCTGGGTGACACACAGCTATCTAAACACTTGTAGCATTCACGAGTTCTGGAGCTGGTAATGTGCTTGGCACGGTGCTGTGCTTGTGTACTGGCACCAAGATTATTATTATTATTCACAATGCACATGTCACTGTGTGTTTGTGCAGGTAGGTATTCACAGATATAGGTCTGCTGTTTGGTGCTCACATGTCTTTTGGAGTATTTGGAGTGTTTGCAGGTTCCTGTAGTCAGGGAAGACGAGTACCAGCACACCATTTACTAAATGAATCACAAGCCAACAGGAAAGTTTTTTTTTTTTTCTTTTGAATATTCATGGGACTAAGATTCTTGAAAAACTTGAGAAAAATCCACTGAAGGAACCTGCTATCTACAACACCACATTTCTCATAGATGCTATGTTACTTTTTCCTGTGTTACTTTTTCCAGCAGTGTCCTATCACTAGTGACATTGATTCCATCCTTACCAAGAAGGCCACCAGAAAAATAGTCTGTAATACAGGGAATTCACTTCAGAAGAATGTAGTTAGGCAATTTGAGGAAACATGAAAATCTGCTACTCAGAGAAAAAGAGGAATTCAGCATGCATTTGGGCTGTGTAAGACCTTGGGGTGAAGGTGCATAGCAAATTAGACAAAAGGTTGCAATGATTTATGGAAGCACAGACCAAAGTAAACACCCAGGCATTCTGTTATGACACAGAGAGGTCATGGTTCCTTTCCCTGTTTAGCAGCCAGCACAACGAAGCCCTTGCCATTACCAGGGTCTCCTAGCACTATGATAAAAAATAATAATCGCCCTTGGAATCCTGCATTCACTTCAAGACACCTCATTAACAGAGAGATGCAGACAACATCGAGTGTTCAGAGAAAGCAAATAAATGAGCAGGATGCAGGAGGAATTTACTTAGGAAAAAGATTAGAAGAGCTAAAATGCCACAAGCTGGCTAAGGAATAGCAGAGGAGGGACAGTCTACCAATATTAAAAGGTTTGAATATCAAAAAAACAGAGGGATAACTGAGCATGCTGCAAGAAATACAACTAAGCAAAAGGGGGTATAATTAAGGTTAATTTAGGTTTAATATACAGGGGAAAACTCACATGCTAATCAACAAGAGAGCTGAGCTTGTTATCCAGGGATTATACTAGATTCTGGCTTTGGCCAGAGGTATGTCCTTGCCTATTGCCAGAAAGTGTTTTATTGCCTAAAAGAGGTTCAATTTGTCTGTCGATCACAGACATCTGAATATGAAGACTCCAGTCATCAAGTGAGCCTGTGGCCTCAATGCAAACAGTATCCTGCAGTTGCCACATGATCTGACTATCCCTGTCACTATGCCAGGCAAACCATGTGTTTTCAACATAATGTTTTCATTTCAGTTAGGAATTAAATGGATCGCCAGGGATAAAATGTAGCTGAGGAATCAGCAAACAGCAGATGAAGAGACGGAGAATCAGCAGCCTTAGCAATGGCTGTAACGCAATGTGATGACAGATATACACACAACAACCCGACTTTGTGTAACTCTCAATTGAAATAAACACATAAAATCTGTTTCATGTACATAATATTGCAAGGACTCTATGTGTTACAAACTATCCTACATGAGTTACATGCCGATACAGAAGAAAATAAGAACACAGTACAGACACTGAGGATTGCTAGCGTACAGTATCATACAGTCTCTCCATAAAGCGATTAAGTTCACTAGAAATGAGGAACAAACTGAAAACACGATTTTGGAGCCTGTTCCAAAAATTCACACCTTTCACGGTCATATCCCTTTCCCTGAACTACAATTTAATTTTACTGATGTCCAGTTTAAATCCCTTAGTTCTTCTGCCTTGAGTTTAGCTATTCCCTTCCCTTTTGGATGTTTACTACTCCAGTCTGTTCATCAATAAGACAAGTATCACTATAAATACAGCATAAACACCACCCTATTTCTATAGGATGCACCTTTATCTGCTCTGTACTAGGAGTTGACTGTCTTCTATGCAGTCACATTGCACTGGAAACTCAAACTTACTGAGGGATTGACTAAAAAACAATAAAATCCCAGCATTTTAAGAAATTGTTCTTATTACTTTTTTAAGTGCATGACTTTTCACTTGGTAATGCTCATTTTTATCTGTTTCTATCATTCCAATCCTCAAGGCCACCAAGGGCTCTGGTCCTCCTCTACAATGACAGAACCTTTCACCTTGATGTCATCAACAATATCCTTCACACAGTTCTGTTTTTTTCGAGGTCATTAATGAAATTATTAGATAGGATCACTTTGAATAGCAAACCTCACAGAAATCCACAATGTTTCCACCATTGCCTCTATCACTTTCACTTTACAATTTCCCTCCTAATTCCCAGTTGACTGACTCACCCTCAGTGTATCAGCTCTTTTACTGACAAGATCTACTGCATTTCTGTTGCCTAATTCAGAGAATCCCAAACTGCACTATAACAACCATCAGTCATGTATTTCTTTCTGTACATGCACATAGCCAGAAATTGTTGCTGCTGTCACTATGGTGCAGCACAGCTGGGATGGTTTTGGCTATCAGTTATCCGCACGGGATCCCCTGTGAGCCGCTTTTGGTAAACCCACATTACATTCCCAGACATATAACCTCACAGCAGCCAACCTGTGGGCATGTACCAGTCCCTGTATGCAATCCACCTCTAGCAAATCAGCACACTCAGGTGACAGAGCCACCCAATAGGAAAACACTGCAAAGCCTTTTCGAAATTAATGCCCTTGCAAACAGCATGCTGATGTGCATAGTTAATCCACAAGCTCTCGAAGAGAAATAACCATGTGAACCTATGAATAAGATCTCTGCAACAAGCTGACACACGTACTATGTTCATGCGCAGCTGAAATGTAAGAAACAGGCTTGGATCATCCAGGTGAAGTCACTGACTCCTCGTAGCCCTGTGAGCAAGCTGCAGCGGTCCTGCCTTCGACTAACCCAGCTAAGAAAGAGATCCTGAGACATGGTCACTGTAGGGCTCATCTCATCACCTCTGCCTGGGCAACAGTCCCAGTTTCAACTGGGACTTGTTTCATCCTTTCCTGCCCAGTCTCCATTTGTGACTGTCTCCTCAGATTAGGAGCAAATACTAGTTGCTAGCCTTAATTTGGTTGTAATATTTGCCAATTATTTTAAGAGATGGTGACAGTAACTTCTATTGATCTCATTAAAAGTAAAGGTCGTTGTGCAGCTCATTTCTCAGGGCTCAATATTACCTCCTCAGGCCAAAAGAATAGCATTGATTTTGGAACCTTAATCGAAGGTTAATTGGATTGAAGAGTGTGTTGGGTTTTTGTTTTCTTTTTTTGTAGGTATTGTGGCGATTATCTAAGGGTTTGTTTAATCCTACTCGGGCAGTCTTGCCCAATTTAACTGGTTTCAAATCAGCAAAGTGTATGGAATGAGCAAAGACAGAGCCTGCTCTGTTTCTCTGCTCTGAAATGGTCCTTCTCCATAGCAGATTGGAATGGTCACACACAAGCAATCCAATTTCACATTTTGTCTTCTATGATCCACTTGTGAGGATCAAATTGCAGTGCACTGTGCACTGATCTAGCATCACACCAAGGTGATGTCTGGACACAAAACAGTAGTTCCTAGGGCTTCTGGAGTAAACTCCTAGCATGCCCCCACACACTGTCAGGGTCTAAGGAAATTATTTTTCTACTCAGTACCCCATCTTCCATGTGGGGAGAAATATTCTGACACATCTACCCAGGGAAATGAGAGATTGAGTTCAGATGCTTCCACAAAATTTCAAAAAGAAGTAGCTAGAGTAGACCAGTTATTATTTATATTCCTGGCCATTTAGCCAATTTAGGAGAACATGCAAAGAAATTGCTCTCGTGACTAAATAGGGAGATGCAAAGAGCAAGAATTGCCATTTACTCTAGAACAATGTTCTTTTTCATACACCATTTCAGCTAAACCTTCAGTTTTATAAGCACAAATGCTTCAGATATGAGACGTTTCAATAACTGCAAAAGCAGAGAAAGAATCCCACTCTGGGAAATCACGCTTAAGTTTTAGTAGCTCATGGGCCTCTAACCCCACACTGAAATCACATCTCAAGTTACCAAGTTCCAACAGTCAGAAGGCAGCTGAACTCTTTATAAAGCTAAGAAGAAAGCAAAGAGATATTGCTCTGCTGTCGGTCTCATGTAGTAACAAATGCAAGCAAAACCTTAGAGTTGGAGAGGTGATGGATGGCCTTAGTAGCACACAGGAGCTTATCTTGGGCACCTTAGCAGACTGCTTTCACTTCTCAGTTGGACAAAATACTTCCCCGAACCATCCACAGCCCATGACCCAGGCTCTTAGGGAGCCCACAGCACCACTTCCATTGCACGACTCTAACTCAGGTCACAATGATCAAAGTGGGGCCTGTACCCTCATCTGTCTGAGGCGGGCTGGTTAGCAGCAGGCACCACAGCACATGCCGTGGACGCGCTGCTAAGCCCAGGGCTCCCACAGCCTGCTGACCCAGCCGCGCTGTGGGGTGGGCAGACCACCCACCAAGGGGGCGGGGAGGGCCCGTGCAGCATATCAGGGGTAATGCTAAGATCTGTATATGGACAAGGTCTCTCTGAATGGATCAGTTAAAATCAGAATGGGTGCAACAGGGGTATCTGGGGTCTTCTTTATAAGTCCATGTGCTAAGTAGCCTTGCCCTTCTTCTTTCCTCTCTCTTGAAACCAGGGTGCTATAAACACTTTGAGAACCCCTAGGTCTTTATTTCTCCTCCTTTTCCTGCTCTACACTGCTGGCTCTCTAGACTGTCTCTTTAGATTAGAAACATATCTTCCCAATAAAGGCTACAAATACTCCTGTGTCTTGAAAGAGGAACAGCCTAGCTTCCAGGTGGCCCCTTTCTTAACCCTTCCATGGCCTTGTTTTCCCTCAAAACTCACTGCCAGCTCATTTCTTCACTGCTTCCCTCTCCAGGCTTCCCTCCCGTTGCCAGTACCCCAGCTGCACTCTCATCCTCAGCTACACTTGCACATGAATAAGTAACTGTTCCACAGGCAGATATTTCAGTGTTTGCACTTGTCTTTGGAAATCAAAGCCTTCTCTGATTAAATGCCATTACAGTCCAGCGCTCGGACGGATCCAGAGAGATTAATGTGCTTTTGGGCAGCTTTAATGATAATCCCGCTACAGATGGTATTAAGTAAATGTCAGTAACCTGGTTTGAAGGGAGCTTTCACCTCAGGGATCCTTTCCACTTAGAAGAGAGAGGCTCAGCTTGCTTTTCAAGGCTGCATTGTCACACAAGAGAAATCCTGCTTAGTGAAGGCTCCTCTTCCTCCGCCCAGTAAAACAAAATGGAGTAAGATGATAGAGGGGTTGATAGATAGATATATTGAGATGATTTATAGAGAGTTAATGCAGCTCTTCAAGCTGCTCTGTATTATAAATCACGCCATAGTTTTGAAACCTGGCTTGCCACCCCATCCTTACACTCCCTTGCTGTGTGTTGTCTTTTGCCCTCTTTGCCCCCTTGCCAAGCAGGTCCTTACCCCGACACCAACAGCAACAGCCAACAACAGACAGGGTCATAGCTGTCCCTAGCTTCTGCACCTCACCAGAGGAGTACAGCAGTCTAGGATGTGCACTGCTCTCACTTCATCTTGCTGTGCCCATAGCTGACCTTGTTCCCCATCAGGTGCCTCTGTAAAACTGGGTACCTGCTGCTTGGCACCACTATGTTATTAGCAATTAGTAAAAGCTAATCATTAATTGCAGAGGAGAGAGGAGTAAGGGAGAGAAAAAGAGGAAAGGACAGCTCCATTCAGGCACTGTAGCAATTTGTACAAATGTCTAGTCCTACTACTGTGCTGCAGTAACATCCTATAGCTGCCAGGTTGCCGGAAACCTGTGAGGTTTATTTTTGAGAGTAGTAAAGCTCTGTTGACAACATCTTTTTAAATCACATCTTCACCATCATTTGGGGACTGGCTCAGAATCAGCACAATAAGCGATTTCACTGCTGCATGGGATCTGCTGTGCCAAGGCAAAGCATAAGAGCCTCCTCAAAAGGCTGGATGAAAAAAAAAAAAAAAGAGCTAAAATTTTATTCTAAACCTTTCCTCCCATGAGGAAAAGCTTCTGCAAGCTAGAAAAACTGTAATTAGCTGCTTCTCTGCTTTGTTTTGTCACATACTGTCACCAAAATACCCCATTAAAAGGTTGCAGTCATTGAGTTTTCCACCCTGACTGGCTGGAGAGATCCCTGGAAGACTGTAAAGACTGCATTTCCCTGAGCTCTTCCAGACAACTTCACTGCTTCTAGTAATTTGACAATATTCAGAGAAGCAGGGAGCTGCACTGTGCTGGCTGCCTAGACCTCCAGATCAGAGATTGACTCAAAGAACTTTGAGGAAGCCCATCTCAAAACCAGAATGCAAATACTGCTTACGAGCCCTCCTGCTAATGCATGAAATCAAGCCTTTCTAACTGAATTTTTCAAGATTTGAGAAATGTTCAGTTTTGTACCTTAGTGATGTGTGTTAGTTTCAACCTCTGCCTTTATACAAAGAAAAAGTGATTTACACAAGACACACACATTCAAAGGAAAGGTTTTCTGGCTTTGGACCAGTTGTTTTGTTCAGGTGAACGAAGCTGGGTATGTGCTCTCGTCTGGCCTAGCACTGAGGCACTTGAGTGGAGAAACACATGAAAAGATGACTACCTTCCCACTTGTATAAACTACCAGAAAATGTCTCATCGGCTTTGGCTGGGTGCAAAAGCAGAAGAAGAGATGGCCTATGCAGAGAAAGTGCAGGTTGCTCAGTCTTCCACCTGTAATTTGGCTAAGTAGTTTAGTCAGAGAAGGACCTTCACAGTGTCTTATGGAGGCAGCTGAGAATATAGAACATGTTCTCTCCTTGTGTGGCATACCCAGCTCAAATTTCCCTCTCCAAGAGGTCTTTTTCATGCCTTTTTCTGATGCTATATGAACTTAATCGTGGATATAAAGGGAGTATCCCTTAGTACTCCGTTTCTATCCATGAGAGGAAGGAAAACAGGGAGAGAGGACATGTCCAGACCTCAGAGTAAAGCAGATAGATGGATTAAGTGCAACTGATTTTATGCCATAGCTCTTTGATGGCCAGTCAACCTAGTGTAGCTTTGAGGCTCATCAATAGGGTACAGAGGGAAAGGCAAGCAACACTGACGCCATCAGCACTCACTGACCAGGAGGGGTGGTTTGACACATTTTTTAATGGTTTAAAACCCTTTCCCCAGGCATCTTCTCACCTTCTCACCAGGCAATACCTTCCTTTCCTCAAGAATCTCTGGGACATAAAGAATCTAAAGTGCTCTCCTGACTTCGTGCCACACAGGAATTATCTCACTCATCAAGCAAATGTAGCTTCCACAGGCATGGAATCTGGCGGCTGTTCAAGGACAGCAAAACTACATGGTAATATTGGATCAGGAAGCAAGGAAGAAAAATGTATCCATTTGTATTCTGAAGAAAGAGGGAGATTTTGGAAAGCAGAAGAGAACAAGTCAGATGAGAAAACATGCAACACGTCTCAGCTGAGATTCCAGCACTCTAGTAACTGTGATCCTACAAGACCTCTGATTTGTATCTCCTTCATAAGATGATAGTTCTTGAGATACAAAAGCTAAATCTCATGCATTTCCCCAGGAGAAAATAAATACCGAAAAAAGAGAATCAGAACCTAAATTTGTTCCTTTAGGACACAAAGAACTGCCATCTTGGAGCAAACCATCAGTGTATGTAATATAAGGGCACTGCCAACACTCACTGTCTATCTCCTTGAAGATCTGTCCAGTTCTGCAATTTTACAAGAGAGCCTTCTCCAAAGAGGTTATATACTTAAGCATGAGCACATATCTGCATGTGGTCCCCTTCCTGCCACATCAGCCTCAGTGTCCCAGTGACAGTTGCACTGCCCACCATATATACCCAGTTCAGAGACAGCTAAGAAACTACCTCATTGACATTGATGCCATTCCTCTTCATGTAGGCCCTATCGTTCACTTGCCCCCCTTCCATAAACTCCATGAGGAGTACACGCCTTGTTGAGAGCTCCCAGTAGATCCTGGGGACCTGCAAGAGGAAAATAAGGCTTAAGTCAAAAAAACAGCTTGAGAAAGGAAGGAGAACGTATCACATACAATCCAGGAAGAGAGTTAAATGGAACATTCTAAAAGAGGTGGAATTGAGGGCCTGTTTGTTTGTTTTCTTGAGGAAAACCCGCCTGTTGATGCTGAAACCTGCAGGTCTCTCCCCTAAAGAACAGCAGTGAGTGCAAAGACAACACACTCACACAGCAGTAGCAAGAACTGTGCTCATGCAATCTCTGGCCCCACTTTACAAGACTTTGATGACTTCTCACTCCCACTGAGGTCTAAGAGTTTTTTGAGGCACTTTGCAGCTTCTGTAGCTGAGCTCTTTAACTAGTAACCTTAAAAGTTTCTGAATCATCCACTCAGCTGCTAAGACAGGAATGACATCTCCTGTTTGCTACGCACAGGCCCCACTTACACAACTGTAAAAATGATAAGATGTCGTCATAAATTGTATCTCAGCAGTGCTCCTTGGAACACAAACGCATTTGAGCTGACAAACCCTGTGTACTTAGGCCATCTGCAATTGAACTGGGAGAAAAATCAAGTGTCAAAAATAAGGGGCTTGTCATAGAAACCCTGGGAGACCCTTGAGTATCTTATTGCCAATGTGTCACAGTAACAAGTGTAAAATGTCAAAGCACTTTTCATTCAATCTGCAGTAAATCAAACTGCGTGAGTGAGGTATAAGTAAGAGGCCCAGTGTCACAGAGGGAGGTAGTGATGCAGCATAAGAGAAGCCCTAGTCCAGGTTGACTTATTTTTCACCCTGTCTCCAGCCAAATTCTTTCTGTGATGAAGTTCCTCCGGTGAAAGAAGTCATTCTGCTACAGTTCCTTTAGATGGTCCTCAAATCATGGTTCTGCCAGATCTCCCAAGTTGTCCAGATTTATCTTCACTCAAGGGTGAAGCCACTTATATGTTACTAAGGACCTCCAGCAATAGCCATTAATGTGGCCTGACACGTTTTGGATCCTGTGAAGACAGCCAGCTGTACAGTCCACTTTCCTCACTCAATTTGGCCATAGACTCAGGATTCACATTTTGCAAGGGCCCATCACTTTGAGGCAGGTCAGGAAGAAGGATGTTTTCTATCTAGTGCAGCCAAAGCCAGAGGAAGCAGCCAGGTCACTGTAGGTATCACAACTCTACAATCAGCTGCACTTGTTTTATATTTTCCTTGAAACTACTTGACCGCATTTCAGCTCCTCATATCTCCACAAACCATCTGCCACCTGCACTGTCCCTGTCCTAGAGAGACCATTTTCCCAATCTCACTTCTACCTGATCCCACATATGGCAATTTAGATCAAAGAGTCCTTTGCAGATCAGTTCCTACGACCCCCAATCCTGCCATTCAACACTCAAGCACACTTTGCACATTAACCTGGGAAGGCTTTGATGCCAAGTATCCGCTAGGTGCAAAGGGGATTAAGTACCTGCAGCTTTCCCAACTATTTTCTGCAAAGTTAGATGGGTGAGAAATCAACCAACTCCAAAACCCATAGTTCCCCTCTCTTTAGCTCTTTTAGTTTAGGGAGCCTGCCTGCTAGACTTGCTGATCCCTGCTGCTGTAGATCATTCCAGCTGACACTCATTTCTCTCGACAGATTTACAGGGACAAGTCAGTGGGCTTGCAAAGCACTGTGCATGCTTTTGGAGATGTTTCTCTCACCCACAGGCAAATTCTTTGGTGATTTTTTTAATTACTCACAGATGTTTGGCTGCAATGCAAGTGCATAGAAACAATTTATCTCTGGTTTTAAAAGCTCAACTGGGTTCACAACACAAAATCCACTTCTTAGCTTTCTTGCGTGTTTAGGAAAATTAATGATACAAGAGCCCAATTCTTCCATTGCCTTTGGGTGATGAACACGTCTCTGAACTGGCAGGTCAGACGGGAGAATCCATTATTTAGCCATCTCAAGCCATTTGTTATAGTTACACATATTGATATCATGATAGCTTCTTAACCCAGCAAGGAGATGATTGGCCGTCTCCATGGGGATTTACTTCACAGTATCCTAGTTACAGCTGCAATGGATACAGCTCTCCAAGGTGCATCACTTTTGATAAGCGCCCACTCAACAAAATCATTGACCTTTGGCTTTCTGTAGCTTTGTTGGCCCTTTAGCCATCTGTGTTTATGAAAAGGCTGACGTGCAATCGGGCACCAAAAGGACTGCCCCAAATGTAGAGCTGGGTGACAAGAAATTAGGACCCTTGCATGGAGGATCCAGGGAGAAAAGTGATGCATCAGGTTGCAAAATCTAAAGAAAACTCACTTGATCTCAGATATCTATTGCTTTCATCTTGGGATTTTTGAATAAACAGGAGAAATAGGAGAGGTAAAATATCATTTTGATGTGTGAATGCAGGAGGGTATATTTTCTGCTGCCTTTGTGTATATG
This sequence comes from Crypturellus tataupa, assembly GCA_034781795.1. Taxonomy (NCBI): domain Eukaryota; kingdom Metazoa; phylum Chordata; class Aves; order Tinamiformes; family Tinamidae; genus Crypturellus; species Crypturellus tataupa. The sequence goes on from JAWLRI010000215.1 coordinate 1,595,805, forward strand.
CAAACACAGTTACATCAGTGATTATGCCAAGAGCAATGCATGTGCTTGATCATACCTGCACATTTCCAGAATGCACAGCAAAGGTTTATGCCTGTTGTGTGTATGCCAGCCAAGGACATAAATGAGTGAGTTTAAAGCTGTGCATACCTACTGCAGAGAAAGCAATATGGTCACAACATGTCTGCCAGTGACCTTCTGGCAGGGTGTGACAGGGAAGGTGGGCAAGTCTATCACTTGGGGAAGATCACAAGATGGGTGCAACTGAGTTTGTATGGGAGTGTAACATGAGTTCATTAGCCATGGATGTGTATATATATATATATATATATATATATATGCAAGTGGTATATTTACTTCAGTGTGAGAAGGTGCTTTTTTATGTGGGAGAGAAGATTTTTAGGAATATGCTTCCTCTTGAAACATGCACAGTGTGCTGAATCTACTTCACATAATTATTTCCAATCCAGCTTTTCTATTTTATGCGCACTTTTGCCTGCAGTTGAGATAAAGCCCAGGAAAAAGTACTCTCACCTGGCTCAGTAAAGAACAGCAAATTCACATGACTCAGGACAATGTCAGAAATAGTGTTCAGGGAAATGAGCAGCAGGCTTAGGAAACTGCTGGTCTCAAGCCACTATCCTTATCCAACACATGGTGCCTACAGGAGGGAGCAGACAATGAGGGAAGCATCTCTCAGAGCAGCTCCTGGCCCTTATCAGCAGAGCAGTCTAGGGTGAATAACACAAATAGACTGAACCTCCCTCTCCTTCTTCCTTTCCCTTCCTATCTCTCTCTCTCTCCATCATCTCACTCTCCCTCTCCTTCAGTTTGGCTCTTTCAGGTGAGGAATGAAGAGCATTAGGAGCATAAAGTGAGAATATTAATGTATATACCTACACATGTGTTCCCTCACCTTTAGGAAGTCAAAGTCTTTGAGCATATGAGCTACCTTCTCAGCATTTCTGCCCTCATTGAGGAAATCCAGCTCCAGCGGCAGATTCTTCTTAGCTTCTTCTACCAGCCACATGAACTCAAAATCTGGAAAGATCTGTTTCACTACCAAGAGGAGAACCTGACATCAAGAAAACAGATGGTTAGCCACATCCTAGCTCCAAAGCCACGCAACTATACACAGTACTGTGCTGGCAACTATAAAGGATAGGCACTGTTTAGGTAGGTTGTAACTTGAAGGGAAAAAAATGTGGGGGGAAAAAAGGCGGG
>JAWLRI010000215.1:1604636-1648486 GCA_034781795.1 Crypturellus tataupa
TCTCTAGGGCCTGGGACTCTAAAGGGCTGCCCTTGGTAAACACCGAAGCAAAGAAGGCATTCAGTAACTCTGCTTTTTCTGTGTTATTCATAACCAGAGTGCCCATCCTGTTCACCAGCGGACTCACATTTCCCCTAATCTTCCTTCTGCTGTTTATATATTTGAAGAAGTTTTTCTTGTTGTTCTTAACATCCCTTGCCAGATTGCATTCCAAATGCACCTTAGCTTTCCTCGTCATAACTCTGCATTCCCTTACTAAGCTCCTGTATTTTTCCCAGGGGGGGTCTGTCCTTTTTTTCCACATTCTGTATACCACCTTCTTCTGCTTGAGCATTGCCACAAGCTCCTTGCTCATCCAAACAGGTCTCCTGCCCCCTTGGCCTGACTTCTTACACACAGGGATGCACTGTTGCTGGGCATTGAGGAAGTGCTGCTTGAAAATTAACCAGCTCTCTCAGGCCCCCATTCCTTCTAGAGCTCTAGCCCATGGGATTCTTCTGAGGAGGTCTCTCAAGAGGCTAAAGTTGGCCCTCCTGAAATCCGTTGTTGCAAGGCTACTTACAGCCCTGCCTCCTCCTCATCAGGTCCTGAATTCCATCAACTCATGGTCACTGCAGCCAAGGCTATCCCCGACCCTGACATCTCCTACAAGTCCCTCTCTATTTGTTAGCATATCCTGAATAGGCTGGAGCCTGGTGTCTTCATCTCCAATCCACACGTTAAATGTGCACATTTCCTAGTTATTTTCCTTTGGAATTATTGCCTCTTAGTCCCAGCCTTTTTATACTCATACGCTATAGCAAATGATCAGATTCCAGCATGGTTTTCCAGACCCTTCAAATGGTCTGGACAGAATGAGGCCACTACAGGGACAAAATTTATGGGTCCTGTGCAGGTTTCCAACAGTACCCAGGAGGGTCTTTAAAATTCTGGTTTCCCATATCCACTTATAGAGAACCTTCACCCAACTCTGCCAAGCTGAACCCATCCAATCAAAACGAGTCGCTGACACTTTTCAAATACTCAGCATTTCCCAGGAGAAGAGTCCTTCACCAAAGCATTTCAAGACTGCCATCAAATGTTTTCAAGGACTTCAAAGGACTCTTCGGCCTAGAAAGAGATGCAAGGAGGGAGCGCCACCAAGATCTATAAAATCACTTCTGTCACACAAAATGTGACTGGGAATGTTCATTCTCTCCTCAAAAGATTCAGGAGCAGCAAATTGTCTATTAGTGAACAAAATTAGCAGGTAGGATTAAAACAAGAAAAATGAAATATTTTTTTTCCACACACTAATTAAGGTATGGAACTCATTGCCACAGGACATTGCAAATGCCAGACGTGCAGGTAGATTCAAAAAGCAATTAGACAAATCAATGAAGAAAATCCATCACAAGTTATTAAACAACCAGAAACAATCTCTGGCCCAGGAAATCTCTAATCATCACATCAATGGAGGTTGAAAGACTGCCATACAAGATTGCCAATGGAGGGAAAGTTTGCCATACTTTTATCACTCTTATCTCTCAACTAGTGTTGGCTGCAGTTGGAGGCTGAGTGGCTTTACCTTTTGATCTTATCAGTACAGTCATCTTACGTTCTTCAGCAGTTCTTAGACTGCTGATGTCTGGCTTATGTCAATGACAGGAGGATGGACAATGGAGGAATTACTTCATATGCTGCTAGCCTTGGTTGCTGTATGACACGCTAGAAGGTTACTGAGCTGTGAGTTATTGAGAGTGCAGAAGGCATGGGGTGGTCCACTGTCCAGAGTAAGCCTTGGTAACAGAGCTCTTCACAAAAAGCATCATTCAACTTTCAGACAATGAGGTTGATTCTGTTACCAAAAGTACAGGAGACTGGCCACAACTGGGGTTCAGTGTGAAGAGCCCCCATAGCAGACTCTGCCAGGGCCTGGCAGGTCTGGAGAATATGTGGCAGGAGCTGAGGAGTGCCAGTACAGAGAGGCCCTCTCCAGACATTTGCTTGTGGAAATATCTTTACTAACACTAGGACTCTATTTCGTTTCAAAACTGTGAATGCCTTTCCAGGACTATGTCCAAAGGAGTCAAACCTCAATGTAGTCTTGTCACCTTTTCAAGAATAGATAACTACTCATGGCACCATGGAATCGCTGATCCCTACAATTCTGCAAGACGAGAGTTCTAGGCATGAGAAAATATTACTTCAGAGTAGAGATCTACTTCCCAGGCACCTAAGGAGGATTTTTTTCCATTCCCCCAGCCTTTCTATCCCCTCTACAAAAACAAAATGTCACAGTGTTGCTTCAAGAATTATTAAGACAGCAAATACTGAAAGATTAGATTTATCGCAGCAGACAGTGGATTATGAGGAATAATTTATCAAACGTCAGAACAAACGGCCCACAATTTATGGAAGGCTTTTTTGAGTCACTGAAATCTGATTGGGCTTCTTCTCCACTAATGAATGCCAAGCCTAATTGATGGGTCCTAAACACATCTGTCAAGAGCGTGTATTTATTAACTCAATGTTTTAAATAATATGGTAGATATATACAGAATAATGGCTTCCTTCTGAATGAATTCCATGGTGTTCATATTACATATATACATAAGTGTAGGTATATACTGCATCAAAATGAAATGAAATAAAAAGAAATGTGCATGTATTCTGATGCAGTGAAACAATTACTTATGATTTATTCCACAAAATCCCTACTACTTTTCCATTCTGTGCACTGAAGGAAGCGTGACCCATTTCAGTGGGGGATGTGATGTGCTTTAAGGAGCCAATCTAAAATCCAGAAGAGTTGTTGATCTCTAACCTTGGCTCTCCCTGATCTCCTGCACGATGTTGGGCCATAACCATTTCACAGCTGTCACACAGAGGGGGGCAGAATTAGGACTGTCCAGTTAGCAGTAAATCTGTCCTCTTCTAACTTCTTGGGATCCATTGGCAATTTTAATTTTATCATTTAAAAGCCTATCTGTATGATACATGTATCTCACTTACTATACATGCAGCTACACACGTATAACCTTATCTGGTAATAGTAAGCAGTTGTTCAATTCTGGCATGATGCTAGTGGCCAACTTGGCTAATCACTGCTAACATTGCACAGGAATATCACAAAACTGGGGGCAGGTTTCAGCTTGGTTGTATGGGTTCGTTATGTAAAATAAGGACTTACGCTTTTAAACCTGACAGAAAACAGGGCACCTTGGCTAGCACAGTGCTCTTTGCAACCTGTTACAGTTGTGCAGTAATCCAAGGAAAGACCAAAGACCACTAAGTCAGCTGCAGTGTTTTCTGTAACCTCTCAATGCTATAAAGAAGCCTGTCATCCAAGGAGCGCTAACTTTAGGGCACGCAAACAACCTACACCAGGCAAGGAGCCACTTATACCAAGCTTGGCCCTTTTGTGCCTGGCCTAGGGAGGTGACAGTGCAAGGTGAAAAAGCTGCAAGTATTGAGCTGACACAGGAGAGCTTCTTTATCGCTGTTATTATTCACCAGCTTGATGATATCCCTACCTCTCTCCTTACCCAGCTTTGGATATTTACTGCATAGGTACCTCCCAGACCTCAAGAACATTCTTTTATCCTGTAAGGTAACTGCTTCGGAAAATAGTTGTTGGTTTACATCAAAATTGGCACAGAGTCCATGCTAATAATTTAACTGTATGACAATCACATGCCACAGTTGAGGTCTATCACCTACCGTATAGTGCTCAGTCTGAACTGTGCCGTTAGCTTACCTTGGGGCTTTGAGCCAGGGGCTTTGAGCCAGTTTAAGCATGATGTTCCTTCCCTGCTCTTTCTATCTTGCACCATTTTGGTACTCCACAGCCCACTACCAGGGGCCACTGAGAGGCCCACTACCAGGGGCCACTACCATGCCACTGAGGATCTTACCCTGGGATCCTAGCAACTTCCTATTCACAAAGGTATTAATCTTACAGAACAAAACTTCGCTAGAACAAGAGCGCTTTCTCTCATCATCTGGACACCTAAGTAGGTCCATGTATCCACTGCCCAGTGCCCAGGATCTTGCTTAGTTTCTATTCTGTCCACATACCATCCTCTTTCTGTGGTCTCTTCTGCCTGGAAGAGCCATGTGAAAGCCTATGTGCAGTCACTCTTTCATCTCCATCATCCACTGAGCTGTACAGCAATAGGTATCTGTCATTACTTGCTGCAGCATCAATAATTCTTAGTGTGCTACTTTGTGAGGACACCCTTTATTCTGTCCTTATTTACTCCTGCATAACAGTCTCTGCTCAGGCACACTCAGCTATCTCCATTTTTTTTCCTGAATGAAGCCCAATCTTTAAAACAAGACAAAAGTATCTGAGAATATCATTCATTTTGGTTTGAAACTAATGCCAGCAGGGACAGCAGCAACAGGTAAGAAGAGCACAGTGCACCACTCCCGAGATCCCACCTGAGAGGTAGATCCAACCTCTTCCTCTCCCTGAAGGGTAGCTGTTTACCTACGGCTCCTATAAACTCACCAAAGCCCTGAAAGCCTAACCAGATTCCCTTTATACATTGCTCATCATTACAATCTAGCTGAAATAGCAGCTTCATTCTTCTTGAGATTCTGTTGCTTCCAGGAATATTGAATTCAACAACATTAATGTGACAGTGAGAAAGTTCACTCTAGCACGGATGCCAGCAAATGTGCCTGGCCCCTAGCCCAAGTCAGAATCAGGCAGCGTCAGTAGTTCAGGCCCAGTTCCCAGGGAGTCCTGTCTTTCCTAGCCTTGCACCTCCCATGTCAACCAACAACCCCACTGCATTGCTAAGAAACAGTTGTCCTTGGAGGGGTCAGTACAGGAAGACAAGTCATATGGCAGGTTGGATAATCAGGATAGAAATCTCAAGCCCAGCCGTGTTCAGTGAGAAGTCAGATCATATTGTGAAAAATCAGGCCAGCTGGTTCTAGCAACTGTTCTGTTGCACAGGTAAGCTCACTTTATTTATAGAAGAAAAAAAAAAGAGGCTGCACTATCCCATCTAATAAAAGCAAGGATTGCCATGGCCTGCTAGACTGGAATCTAACATCCTGTCAGAAGGAGATGAATGCTTTTTACCAGTGAAGCTATCAGGTGTCCTACTACTTCAAGAGATAAAGGATGCTAAGATTAACAGACTAGCTCAGCAACTTGAGAGCTGAACAGATTTTCTGCTAGCATCACCAAGCCTCTCACATGCTCAGCTTCACCCAGCTGTTCTTTGTCCAGGTGCTGGCTTCACAAGACGCTCTTAAAGCAAAGAGACAGCCCATGAGACTTCTGACATAAGGCAGGCATCAACCAGGATAGTGGGAAAGCAGAGTCCAGACGTTACCTGCAGGGCTTGCGCATCTTTGCTAGCACATGCAGCAAAACAGGGAGAGGAAATAGCAGAGCCAGGATGTCTCAGAATCAGCTTCTAAACTATCCACCAGTAGGAATATCACCAATGATCAAACCATTCCACTTCATAGTGTTACAGAATGGTTGAGGTTGGAAAGGACCATCAATCACCTAGTCTGAACCCCTGCTCAAGCAGAGTCACCTAGAATGTGTTACACAGGATCTTGACCTGAATGTGGATTTTGAAGATGTCCAGAGAAGGAGATTTCACAACCTCTCGGGGCAGCCTGTTCCAGGGCTCTGTCATCCTCCCTTATAAGAGTGCAGACAGCTTTCCTCCACACTTGCCACCTCACACTCAGAATTACCTTCCAACAAATTCTTTCTTTCACAAAAGTCCACTACCAAAGCAAAAAAAATGCATTTGGAATCTGTATCATAATTTTAAAGATAAGCTACAAGTTGAACCAATACAACTGACTTCCCTGTAGAGGAGAACCAGTGAAATCCACGATATTCTCAGGATCTCCCTCCATGAAAACAAAGCTCTAGTCTCTCCAACCCTACACATGCCACTGGGACAATGTCCATATCTTGTTTCCAGATGTAGTTGCTCAATACAAGGACCTTCCTTGCTCAGCATCCTATTTCTTGTTATCTGAGAATAAACTTGTTGTCCAGTGGTCATCTTTGTGCTACACTAAACAGGATCCACTGTGCAGTCAGAGAGTTTTTTGCAGTGTGATCTTGCACTGTGACTTGCCTGCAACAGCAGACAGTGTGTCCTGATCCAGAAAGTCAACTCACAATCCCCCAGGAGCTACATTTGTGTAGAGAGAAGGTGGAAGATAAAGATGTCTCCAAGTGGCTAAGGCAAATATCTATTTACATATTCCTGTTCACTTCTTAAGACCAATGACTTGGGAGTGCCTTACTCCCTCCAATGCTGCATGCTCTGGCAAGCTGTGGGGCACATGCTCCAACCTGTTCATTTTCCATCCCCTCTTCTTGCATATACAAATGCTTCCTTTTCTCTTAATTTGGTCTTTTATCTTGAGCTGTCTTCCACTTGAATTGAACAATGCTCATTAAATGTATTCTTTCTCTCCACCTTTTTGGAGAAAAATTGCCTCAACTGCATCTGTTCTAACTGTGAGGATAGAGTCACACACATCAAATCTCTGAGAAAGACTTGAATCAGAGTCCTTTGAGAGTACACAACTTGCCCACTCCTACATGTTTTTTGATTGTTTGTTTTTTGGTTTTAATTGAAGGGACTCACTCTCATTCTTCTCTCCGTTCACACTAACAAATGAAGATCCCCATCTCCTTTAGCATGGGGAACAGGGAAGGCAGGGTAGGCAACATCACTATTCTGTCAGTAAAATCTACTTTCTATATCCCACCTACCTGACAGGACTCTCTTGCTCTGAAGTTCAGACAGTGGCCCCTTCCCACTGAGATCCTAGGCTTTGAGGATCAGTGTGTTCCCTGCATGTCTTAGCTTCCCAAGAAGACAGCTGAAGTTGCTAACATAGCAGGAATATTCCTGTAGTAGTTAAGGAAGAGAACTCACTTCTGCAAATACCTTTTAACACATTCACTTGACTTTGTGACCTCTTTCTATCTATCACCTCATCTCTCTCACACTCACTCCAATTCTTTCCTCTCATACCCCTTTACTACTCTCTCCTTTGCCTTGGAATAGCGAGCACCTTTAGGATTCCCTGTCTTAACAAGAACTAAAACCTCCTATCGGTCCCTCTCATTTGTCTCACATTTCTGTCCCATTTCCCTTTTACCACTGACCTCACTATCCTTTTTGCCTTGAGTTCCCTCTTTTTCAGATGGAGCTAGACTTTCTTCCAGCCCAGCCCATGCACAGTCCACTCAATTACAGATTGCTGAAGTCTCCTGTGACAGTTTTTGCTATGGCTTAGAGAATCCATCCTCAGCACAGTCAGCAGGCTCCACTTCTTCACCATCTTTCTCACCCTTCTGCTTTTCTATCAATTCTGTCAGCATGTTTAAGCATCTTCCTCATCCTTCTCCCAGCTTTCGGGAGATGGTCCACAAAGTTCTGTCCACAGTCCCTTCTTCCCCCACCATCTCTGAAAAATATTGTACATATAATTCCCATCTTCTTCCCATCTACCTTTCTATCCTAGATAATTCTGCTTCTACCCAAACTACAATTTCAGTCTGTCTCTCAAACATCATCTTTCAGATGTTCATCTGTCTGCTCACATTCAACATAGTTAAAGAAGATTTCCCTGTCTTATCACTCAAACCACCTCTCCTTTCTGACCACAATAGATATCAACACATCTATCAAACATGCCTGCAACCTTGGTACTGTCTCCAACAGTGACCTCTAGATCTTATTTACAGACCAGGTCTAAATCTTGCATATTCTTTCCATGCAACACACTCCAAACATGGTCTTTTCTCTCTATTAGTCCAGTTAAAAACTCTTGTCCAGGTTCCCATCTTCTCACACCTTGATATTGAAATACCTTTTTTTTGCTGGGTTTGATAAGCATACCCTGACCTGGCCTATACTGACCATTATAGATGATGACCATCCCACTTCAAATGAGTTTTCACAGTCATTTTGACTCCAGGTATAAACAAGTCTTGCCACAAACTGGCTGAAAGAAGTAGGAAAGGGTCAATGGGCCCAAGACAGCAAGCTCAGTGTTAGTCACAGATGGGCAGAGGGAGGCTCTGTCTTAGACAGTGGAGATGCCCCAAGGGCCCTGTCAACAAGTAAGCCTGAACAACAGCAGCAGTCCTGTGAGAAATAACCAGCTGCCAGAGCCTGAGGATATATGGGGACCTTCGGGAACAGACATCACCTATACCTCATCTCAAATGCCTCTGATTCAGCTTTTAACAGCTGGAGGCTTTGTGAAGTGTAAGAGAGAAGAGAAGGGTGGAGGGGGAAGCTCTGTAGGCAGGATAATGGGGATACACAGGGTGGTAAGGGGGTGTTTCGGGATATGGGGTTAATAAAGGTGGGACTAGATGCATTTGATGGGCAAGAAAAGCTGTGCCGGACGCTGGCAGAGAAGGGTAAGGAGCTGGCAGGGGGCAGTGTATTTTTGTGCTTGATTCTTGGAGGGGGAATAGTGGCTGAAATCCTCCATCCACAGAGAGGCAGAGGAAAGAGAGTGCCAGGGAGGTGCTTGAGCTGCATGCGTGGTGGGTACTTACGAGGAGCAGAGTGCCCGGGTGTGTGGCACACGGCTGGCAGGACAACACTGTGTTAATGCAATGTTTGTTACACTGGGAGACCCTTCTACCCCAAATCTGGAACAGAGGGTGAGAAAGATACTTCTTGTCCTTCCTCCTTATCAATCTCCTCTTTCCTCTCCTGCCTGTATTTCTCCGCTTTTCATGCTTCTGCTCTGACCAGTCTGCTCCCTCTACAGCTCTTTTCTGTTCCTTCCTCTTCTTCCTTCCATGCTTCCTTCCTCACCCTCAAACCTTCCTATCTCCACCGCATCTTTCTGTTGGGCTGCCATGTCTGGTTCGGTGGCTTAACTCAGCTGATTTACTTTCCTTAAAGCAGTGTCTGCTCTCATGTAAATCACCCTCCAAAGCCAGCCTGTAAAATGGACTCGTTCACTAAACTCTATGAATAGGAAAGTAGGCACAGCTGGCCTATTCATAATCAACATAAAAAATAGATTAGCACTTTACAGATTAAACATTATCGTTTCAACAGTTAACATAAATCAACCACTCTTAGAGGCCCAGCATTGCTGCTGCCACCGCAGGGTGACAGGTGTTGCAAAGGGCAGGTCCGCTGCTCCACAATGCACTGAGAAACAGCTTGTTTCTTTCCCTACTGGAGCCCAGGCTCTCCCCCAACATCCTCAGGCTGTACTGGAAAAAGGTGCTAGAAAGGAAAAGGTGAGCTGAGGAGAAGGAAGGGGGCTAATTTTCATTAATTCATATGCATTTCTCAGAGATCTAGCAACACAATAGTTGAAGCCAAAATCCAGCTGCTTTACTTCTCTCCCCAGAGCTGATGCAGCTCAAAAAACAGATGAAGCAGCAAAGCCAGCCCCAGGGATAGAACAAGATAGGGTGATTACCAAGCTCAGCTTTCTACAGCTCAAAATCATTGAGCAGTGGTTGAGATGAACCCATTTGGAGGATCCTATCTAATGCTGGTAGGGGTTCCCATCTCAGAAACCACCACATCACAACCCTGGGAGCCACTTTACCAAGGAAGCACCAAGCTCCAAGCTCCAAACCAGCCCCTCCAAGCCTGCAATGCCAGGAGGGAGCAGCCAGGGCCTGCCATTGCTCAGGCTGCACTTCTTCCCTCAGCAGGTAGAGGACACCAAGTCACTGGATATGCTCAACCCACCACATCCTCATCAGGGTGCTATAGCTGTATGGGCAGCGGAGAGAGAAAACCCAGACACTGCACCATCCACACCACTGCGCACAGAGAACTACCTGGTGTCTTTGATGTTTAGTTTGGAGAAGCCAACCAGTAACTTGTGAGCTGGCTTGATGACTGGTGAAAGCCTTGGACAGGATGTGCCACTAAAAACTGGCCTCAGCAATTTCCAAGAAAAAAAGAAATGAAGAAATGAATCTATGGGGCAAAGAACTAGAGAGAGGCTTGAATACATGGGATAGAACAGGAGCCCATCAGAGGTTTAGAGATTTTCTTACCAGTGGGGGCAAAGACATGAGTCCCATAAAGGACAGGATAGGAAAAGTTACATTGAGAGACTTCTGTAGTACAGCCCATCTTAACAAGCCCTGGGAATTCTAATTGCTCTAGCTTCCATCCAGGGTGGCTTGATAAATGGAAATAATAGTTAATAGACCCAAACTAATCATTTACATCCAATAAAGTATTTGGCAAAATTAGCTTTGTTCTCACAACTGATACTACCTGAGTTTCATTCATTATCTGAAATGAACCAACTAATGTATATTTTCTACTAATCATTTGAAATTTGGAAGGGAAATCTTCCAAGGATTTGCTAGTTTGAGAGAGATTGCTTATGTGAGCTTTATAAAGAAAAAACACATGGGTTTGCTTCAGCTGAACTCTTCTGGCATGAACAGGAGGTCATGGGAGTTTATTGCTTCACTTGTCGCAGACAGCTTCAGAGCTTTGGCTCTGAACCATGCATCCTGTGAAAGCAAAGCACTACAAAGCTTACAGAAAATATGTGCAAAAGGTACCTCACTGGTTCACAAACATAACTTGACTGCCACAGAGAGCATAAGATTCTCTCTCGGATCAACCTACCTGCCAGGGACTGAAACGTTTCACTCATTAACAGTGGAAAGAACTTTGGGATCCCAAGATCCCAGTTCTTATTGCAATTCTCAAAGCAGAAGAACATGTTGAACATGAGGTTTCTCATGAGGAAGACTCTCAATGTTCTCAGCCACATCAGCTTTTTCATAGGAGGAAAAAATGCAGACAAGTGTCTTTCTCTGGCTCAGCATCCTTTCAAGGAATCGGGAGCTTTCTCTGACTGATCCAGGCAATGCCAAAAAACAGGGCTTACTAGACAACCTGTACCTCTAAAAATTAATAAAAATGTTATGCTGACTATTCTATGTTTAGTATGCGAGGAGGATGCATAAATGCCAAGATCAGGCTTCACAAATCTTTATTTCATCCCCACACATCCTTCTGCCAGAAGTCTTTAGACTCACTGTATCCCATTTTCATGCTCTTGAGAAGACAAGAATCAAGTGACTGGGTACTAGGATCTAAGGAAACAGGAGATGCTAACGAGTCAGAAGCCACTGAGCAGATCAGAATTCTACTTTATCAGGCCATTCTCCATGGCATTTTCTGATCCCAAATGTTTTACTTTATTGCAGAAGACAAAGGAAAAATAAAAAACAAAAACAAAACAAACAAACAAACAACAACAAAAACAGAAAATCCACTGTCTAGTCTCCTGTGTGCTGAATAATTCAATGTGAAGAAACTCAAAGGTCTAATCTATCCACCAAAACCTTCCTTCACTCGTGCAATAAGACTTAGAGCACTCAGGCTGCCATGAGTGGGACTTGGCTCCTCTCCCAGGTGAGCAGACAGAAAACAACCTTGTCACACACGGGAGCAGCGGGAAACCCTGCCTCAGAGCTCCCATGGCCAGAGGGCTGCCAGGGTGCCCTTCACCTGACATCAGGTCAGTCACTGTGGTGCTTGCGAACAGGAGCACAAGGAGCAAAGCAAGGCAAGCAGCCTGAGCCACCCAGATCCACACTTGCTTTCCCCACTGCCAGCACAAGCGCCCAGCATGGGGGCTGCAACTGGGGCTTCTTCCCCAGGCAGGGGAGGAGAGGCCGGTGAAGGCAGCAGCGCAGCAGGATCTGCGCCGGCAGCCACTCGTACTCTCAGCTGAGTAATGCAGGCCCATTTGTTCTGGGTGACATTAATGCTTTTTGCCATCCATCTCAGACTCCTTAAATTACCTTTTTATGGCCAAAATCCTTTTCATAATTGATAAAAATCTCTTTTTTATATCCCCAGTTATTGAAAAAAATGTGAAGTTTTTTTATTCCTCATTACAGTTTTAATACAAATGCGTTTTTTATTGACAGCTGCTTGGAAGCCCTGACAGGCCTATGGAGAGAGGCTAGTAGAGGGGTGGGAGAAGAGCCCAGTGGCCCCCCTCCACTGGCCAGCCCAGCACCCACAGCAGCCCTTGTGCTTCCAGGGCCAGGGTGCTCCCAGCCCAGCGTTCAGTCTGGCAGACGGAGGGCACAGGCTGCCACGCAGTGGGGCGGGTTTTCTGTGATGGGCACCAAGCCCTCAGGAGGCCAAACAGACCCTTGCTAACCTACATCTAGCTCCCTGTGTCTATTAGCAGCGTATACGGGACTAACTTCAAAGCCACCCCAACACAGCACTGTTCGAGTGTGGTACCCAGGGACAGAACTGAGGCCAAAAGCAACAGAAGACCTGGGCTTGGAGGTTTTGCAGCAGAGTATAGCACATTTTCATCAGGGCTGTTAAGGATCTGTCCCTCACAGCTCCATGTAATAGTGCAAGTGACCACATCAGGCATCACCAATCTTGTGCAAAACACTACCGTGAAGCTGTGCAGTGCTGGAGGAAGCATAGCACATCTCTTGGCATCCTGAGTGCATTAGACAACACTGTCAACCCGGGAACAGACTTCCTGGGCCATTGTCATCTGCAGCACTGTGACCTAAAGACCTTGTGATCTAGCAGGGTAAAAGTCTCTTCTCTAGGGCAACATATGGAGCTGGTTTCAGAAAATGCATCATGTTCCCTCGGAAGCCACAGGACATGCAGCAAAGCACCCAGCTGAAGGTTGAGTTGCTCTCCAACAGCTGAGCACTACTTGAACAGTTTTGCAGACAGAAGTAAGCATATGCCCTGCCAGAGTTTAAAATCCTGATAAAGAGTTCCAGAAGGAAGGGAATCAATCCATCCTTCCCCATCTCTGGCAGAGCAAAGGCTGCCATACTGTACCAAGAATGCTTAGAGAAAGAGGAGGCATCCCCCAAAATTACCATCTGTGCGAGTGCATCTTGCTTCACAATACAGGATACAGCACAGGAGGTGCCTCTACCACATGTATTTCACTTACAAATCACAATCACATCATCCACATAACCTGCCCTGCTCAGGCAGTGAGCTCCATCACTGTATGGCGGCAAGCGGTATGGAGGCTTCTTGCAAATGGCAAAATAGTTTCTGAACAACACGTAAAAGCTGCAATTATCTGTGGATGAAAAGGATGGTCTCCTTGGAGGCACTGAGTAATCAAGTAATTAGGAATTACTTCCCATTACTGCTCCCACAAAGCAGAGCTGGACCGACATCCCTTTAAATGTCTGACTTTTCTTCTATTTAAGCCCTCCATACAATTTGGCTCCAGCATTGAAAAGTCTCAGCCTATGGGCTGTCCCCAGCCCTTTCCCCCTGCTTTGAACAGAACAAACACTGGAAGCAACAAATTCGACCACTGGCATATTCTTGGAGCAGAGCCTGTCCTGCCTCTCATCCTTCCTGAAGCAGTGCAGGCTGAGATGCAATGGGGTAAATGCATGTGCAGAGAAACCAGGGGTCAGAGCAAACAGCTGATCAGGATCTCTTACTTAATAGTATCCAAGACTGCTCCAGCTTCAGCAGTTCCCACTCAGCTCTGAGAAAGCCTCAACAGTTGGAGGGAGAAGCTAGAGATAGTTCCGCACCAGCACAGGAACTGTGGGGCTAAGGGCTGTGCTAACGGGGTCTGTGCCCTGGCTCCCAACCACACAATTTCAGGCAGACCCTAGAGGCAAGGATCCCCCTAGGATCCCCCCTAGGATCCGCACGGGTCCAAACTGTATATATATATTTTTTTATTGCCTATACTTTAGACCCACCTGAGAAGCCTGCTCTTGTGCCTGCTGGAGGTGCCACTGAATCTGAAAGCAGGAGGGTCAGGTTCAGGTCCCCTGGGAAGATTCTCTCAGTGACATTTTCTCCTTTTTAAATCCCTCTGCAAGTTCCAAGGTGCCACACTGGCCCCACAGGACAAAGTCTCAGGATCCCTCTCTGCATTCCCCACTGCTCTGACACTCCAGCTTGCCCCTTCTTCCATCTGTATTTCAAATAAGCATGTTGTATTTAAAACGTAATAAGGATATAGCTACGCTAGAATTAAATTTGTTCCTGAAGTAATTAAATCCTCTGGCCTTCAGCAAAGACAACTTTGGTGCATTAGGTTTTCTCAAGGCCTTCTTGTTTGTAAATACCTTGATTTTTTCCTCTAATATCTGATTTTAATACTGCCCAACTTCAGCAGTTCCTTTATTTTTTTGTCCATCTCATGCTCTTCAGTTGTCTTACTTTTTTTTTTTATCATTGCTTTCTTCCTCTCATTAGTATTCATTTTCTTTCTTTCCATTTCTGTCTTTTTTCTCTCTCTCTGTCTCTTTAAAATTAAATATCACCCAGCACTGCCCATGTGGGTGAAGTGAATGCTAAGAGGGAAGGCTGCTGCGGAGACTGGATTTGAGCTGCCTTGCTGCGAATCAATGAGGCATGGAGGACTTGTCTGGCTCTGGAAAGGAAACCAAGGCGCATCAGCAGCAGCTGGAAACACAGGAGGAAGGGAGAGGCCCTGTCTCTGCGCACCCTGCTCTGCCACAGGGAGCTCAAGCGGACTGAGCTAGAGGCAGCTGCTTCTACAGTTTAACGGGGCTCACGTGGGGCAGCTGCTGCCAGGGAGGTCTGCAAGGCGGCAGGGGCTGGCAGGGAGCGCATGGCGCAGCCTCTCCCACCGAGCCAGGACATGAAGCTGCTGCGCTACCAGCCCGCGGAGGAGCGTCCTGCTTGCAGCCAGGCAGCAAGAAGGCAGGACTGAGGCTCACGTCAACCTGCCGTTGCACTGAGGGCAGATATTCATTGTCCTTCCTGACCAATAGTTAGGCCCTACGATTACACTTGTGCAGTACCACTCCATCCAAACTGATCCATAATAAACTGAACAGGTCAAAATATTTCACTTACTCACTGTGTGTCTTGTGGTACCTCTTCCCCACACCTTCAGACAGCCAGGAACACACCCAAACACTTCTTTAAATGAAGTGGTACACATGCATACACGGCTTCCCTTCTTCAGCCTCCTGCCTTCCCCCCATTTGTGCAGATGTCTTTGCACACTGGTGCTGCTCTCCCCCTCACCAGGTCACTGGTGATCCTTGAGATGCTGCTCCTCAGCTTGGGCTAGGAGTGTGAGGGGAGCTCTCCTCAAAAGACACAGGATGCAAAGTTAAGGAGCATGGGCGCTTTGCTCCACTGCTCACGTGCTGTGGGCTGCTCAGGGTTAACTGTGACACAGCCTCCTTGGCTCCCTGTTACCTGACTGTAAGCGCCAAAAGTGATTTATGCTATTATTAAAAGGATTTATTTTTTTTTTCTCTAGGGGTTAATTAGGGGCTTGAAAAAGTAAAGGGCTGTCAGTGCTGGCTGGAATTGCTCTAGTGCAGCCAGGGAAGAGCAGTCTGCACCGGTGTCCCTGAGCATGAGCCCCTGCTCAGTGCAGTCCACGGTCCCCCATCCTGACCTCCAGCAACCCTGCTCGCCTGGCACAAGCTCCTGGGCACGATGCTCTGCTGAGGCCTGTCATTGCCACCTGGCAGTCCTCACTCTACTATTGCTCTATAATTTCCTCCTTTCCTAAACTTGCCAGTAATGCTCATCAATAGGCAGAGAAAATGTGCACAGCAGGCCCACAGGGGCAAACAGGAGACATCTCTCCTTGACCCCTCTTGCAGCTGAAGATCAGCGGGCACCTCCTTGCTGCCAACTCTCTTCCTCCAGCTGCACGTGGCTCCCTGAGACCCAAGCAGCCAGCAGTTGCTCCTACCTCCTTGCCCAGCTCCTCGCGGATGACCTGCTGGATCTCCTGCCTGGAGCTCTGCGGGGCCTGGCTGTGCAGCACTCTGAGGGTGCGGGTGTACTCCTCGGGCAGCAGGTAGTCAAGTGCTCCCAGGTGCTGTCCCACCTTGATGAAGGTGCCCCGGTTGGCGCAGCACAGCTCCCGGAGGCGCTCGGCAGAGCGCAGGTGCACCTGCAATGAGAGCCGAACATGAGCCGAGCCGCCTGCTGCGGGTATTACAAACACACACACACACACACATCACACCAGGGATTCCCTTTTACAGTTTTGGCCATCATGATCTAATGTACCAGCTAAGCTCCAGGATTCTGGTCTGATTCAGAAGGGGTTGGACCAGACCAGGACAAGATGCTCCACACTACAAGGGACTTCCAGACTTACCTGCACATGTACCACAGCCAGTGGTGGTATCATAGTTCTGGGCTCTGTTCTATAGCAAATCCTTGCAGAGCAACACGTCTACCCATAGCACAGCACTGATTTGTGGCTATGATCTACTGCTATGACACACAATTTAGGAATCCTTTGTCAAAAGGTAGAAGTCTGGACCACAACTACATATATTAGACTCACAGCACTGGATTAAAGCGGAAAGAAAATAACAGGTACCAGCCCAGTTCAGACACCTGGCCTAGAACTTGCAAAGAAAATCCATCAAAATTAAAGAAGAATCTAAACTATCTGACAGCGAGCAAGAACAGTATCTGGGCAGTCCATCATCACTCTCTCCCGACTCAGCAGCTTTCTTCACACTGGCCAAAGAGCAACCACAAAAGGCAAAGCCTATTGCCAAGCACTTGCCAGTCCTGGATTTCAGTTCCTCAAGTTCATTGTGTGTCTCCAGAACACATCAGCTGCTATATCCTTCAGTGACAATGATTTATTCTGCCTTTATTACTCTCACTGCAGAAGGCTCCTGCCAAGGACATGGTTATACTCAATACTCTTTAATAAACTTAGGATAACTTTATACTAGCACATTAATAAATCTAAGCAAATCAATTGCACAAAAACAACTTTGCACCTATCACTTGGTAATGCCTGATGCTTATCTGAATGGAGGCTGCTAATTCCTCTAACTTCTGTGTAAGAAGTCAGTGAAGGTCAAATTCTCTGTCATCAACCCAGGAGACCCCGAGCTCATGCTGTGATGGACGCATCCAGAAGCCTTGAAGTGCACAGCATGCAAGAATGACAAAGCAAACGTGCCTGGACACACAGACACACACACATGCACAATTTCTTGTCCATCTTTGCCCTCTGCATGAGGCAGCGCAGCATCATACCACAGGACAGGGTGCATGTACTCCACCTGGGAACACATCAGGGGACAGGCTGGGTGCTGAGCTGCACTGCTGACTACTGGACTCGGGGAGCGCGAGGAGAAAGCCAAACGTGTGAGTCGCGCTTGGGATGTGAGAGCTGACATCCTCACACGTGCACATGCACTTACATACACCCACACACACAGTGGGGCAAGCGTGCACCACAGCAGCAGAGGCAGCTCAGCCCTTGGCAGAGGGGCACCCCCGACACCGCCCGCTCAGAAGCGCTCTCAGGTGCTGCTGCCCGTGAGCGCTCTCTCAAGTGCCCTCAGGTACTGCACTGCCTTTCCCAGGGCTGCTCTAAGGCTCCTGCTGGAACAAGCTGGCTCCTGCCTGTGAGCAGCGCAAGAGCAGGCCAAAGAGGATGAGGGAAGGAAAAGCACAGAAGGGGACAAGAAAGCAAGAAAAGGAGGGAGGGAGGAAGGGCATGAGAGAGAAAGGCAAAGGCGGGGGGAAGCTTGGTAGTTGGTTGCAGGACAAGGAGTCCGGCCCATTGGAGGGGAACTGCTTCACGCAGCACCAGGGCTGGCTCCTTGCTCCCATGCTGACCAAGGGCCACTCCACAGCCCTGCCACTTCCCATGGCTGCAGCAGGAGCCCTGGAGAGGCCCCAGGCACAAGGCAGCCACCATCCTGCACTCTAACTCAGTGCTGGGCATCGGCCAGCTCGGGTTCGAGGCGCCGGCACCAAAGTGCCCACCGACCCCACGGGAATTGCCCAGGGGATCACCTGGTGAACGACTCAAAGCAACCAGAAACGGAAAGCCAAAGTGGCTGAAAATACAGCTGAGTGTAGACACATTTGGCTGCAGGGTGTATTTTCATGGCTGTCACTGCTGCGAAGGAGGCAGGGAGGGCCCCTCACTCTAGCATGAGAGCAGAGAAAATTTAAGCCCCTCAAAGTTCCCCATCACGAAGAGACACCCATTGCTCCAAGAACACAGTAGTGCCCAGCAAGGAGGAGGAGGGCACTCCTTGCCAAGGGTGCCAGGGATTTAAAAAAAAAAAAAAAGTAAAACCTACATGCACAGTGTGCTGCCCCCGTGCTTTCATGAATAGCCTGTTATAACACAAGTGTGTTATGTTTCTCTCGCAGGGTCCAGCACTATTGACCCTCATGTTCCTGTGCTATGTCCAAGGAAGTATACAGTAAATAGAAACCTCTCAGAACTGCTCAAAGCTTTTCTCCTAAAAATCTCACAAGATCCTGCTCTTTGTTGCATAGGCTCTACACTGTGGGCTCTTATCCTCTTTCTGAGAAGAGCAGCTAGTTAGATATGGACCTGCCTGTATGCAGCATATGCTCATGATTACACTGCAGGGGAAGGAGGAATTTTGCATACTAGGGATTGCTTAGAATAAGCCTCCCTTGGGAAGCGATTTGGATTACAAATGCCTACCTGCCTGCATGTGCATACGGCTCCTTCCCCTCTCCACAGGGGCTCCTTCTTCTCTCTCACTCCCCACCTGGTTTCAGCAAGATTCATTCTCTATTGACCCACAGCAGGGTTATCAGACCCAAAAACATGGTTTGCCAAAAGCCTAGGGAGATTGCATTTAACTTTGATTATTAAAGTTGTTTCATATGGGCCATAATGAAAGAAATAACTTTCAGCTGTGGAGAGTAGGCACCTCTGGGATGAAGAGGGGCATCTTTTAATTTATCCTTGATGCAACAGATCTGGCTTCTCAAGTATTTTAAATACTTTTTGAAAGAGTCTACTCACAGAGACCTTGGCAAAGAGGTGCTCTTTAGATCATCAGAAACACAGGTGCCAGGAATGAGGCTGATGCTCATCTGTTCTTAAAGGAATGAATTTAGAGGAAACTAAATACCAAAGGTAAAATATACTGGTACAAACTGGAGTATCTGTGGAGAGATTCTGTAAAAGCAGCTCGGGAACACCCCTAAGGACAGCAAGGTAAAATGGTGCAAGCAATTCCTCAGATGAAAAGTTCTTCAGAAGAGTCATTCCAACCCTGAGGGGCACACTCACAGCTGGCAAAACATGAAATGAGGATTAGGAATGCGGAGAGAAAATGTGAAATGCAATTAACCGAGGGCACAACGAAGTCATAGAAATTCCTGGCAATGATGGCAGCCTCCATGATCCTTGCAAACACAGACTCCTTGCAAGGGGCGCCAGGCCCCTCCATGCTGCCGAGTGCCCTCGCCCTGGGCAGCAGCAGCTCCGCACCACTTGGCTGCTCACCAGAGTCTCACCCTGAGCCCAAGGAGGGAACTGTCCGCGTGAGCAGCAGACGATTCCCTGCGTGGGGCAGGATGCTGAGGAGAAGCCTAACCCAGACCGCTCCTCGCTCACAGCTGCACACAGAAAACTCTCTCCAAAACAGCATCTCCAAGAAAATGATGTTCCCAAAAGCAAACTTGAAGACTTCAATCATATAAAATCTACAGATGAATTTTAAAAGAGGCTGAGATACTGGTAATTATAATAAAAAAGGGATTGTGCATTAAAACTGTTAGCTTCCAGCAAACTGAAGGAGAACAAATGTTGCCCAATTTTTAAAAAAGTCCAAAATAATCTGGGAAATTATAGTCCTGTTAGCTTTTATTCTGTATCAAATAAATTAGTTGAGACAATAATTACAGAGAATAGTAAAATCATCTAGCTAAATGTGATATGACTGAAAAAAAGCCAGGAGGGATTTGGAGAGGAAAAAAGAAATCATTCTTCTCCAGTCCACTAAAATTCTCTGAGCATCTTAAAACAAGAGTCAATAAAGAGAAAGAGAAAAGATTTATTGGGACCTTCAAGTGGCTTTCAATAAATTCCTTCACAAAAAGGGAAGAGAAAACTCGGTCATTATTGAACCAGATGCAAGGACACTCTTTCAAATCATGTGTTCGTTTTAGCTCATTCTTCCCTTAAAATTCCCTCTCTGCAACACCAGATCGAGCATTACAGACAGCAACAATAGTGAGATCTCTAGTTAGGACAAGACTGCAATATTTAGCAGTGTTTCAACCTACCACAGCTTCATTCCACATGCTCTGAGCAGGTTTAGACAAGATGCTAGCGCAGGAGCTGTCTACATTAGCACTTGCAATGTCATTATTTCCGGTAAGTCTGAACTAGCACTAGAAACCCGTAGGAATGTGCTGAAAAGAGCAAGAGATAGAGATAACACCCACCAGGCAGAAGGGGTTCTGGAGGATGGATGGGCTGTCCTGCATCACTGTCAAAAGCTAACAGCCGAGTGACCCATTACACCCATTCTAATATCAGGGTTTAATTTCCCTGCTAGAGAGAACTGCACAATGACAAAACTTCCAGGAGATGCAATGGAAATTACTCACCAGTGTGGAAAAATAAGCCCTGCCAAGCCCCTACCAAAGACAGACAAACAATCAATAGACTGGCAGATCACCCTGAGCATAAATGGCCACAAGGTTACACATGTTGGAAGGAACAATTTGTCCTGCCTGCACACACTGATGGGCTCTAAATTAACTGTAACCACCCAACAGGAGCATCATGTTGCTGTGGACGGCTCAGTGAAGGCACTTGCTCAATGCAAAATGGGAGTCAAAAACATCGAAACAAGCTGTTTGACTCTGTTAAGAAAGGAAGAGAGAACAAAGTTAAAATATCAAATCATAACATCAAAGCATCACTATCAAAATATATAACTTGACATTGTACAAACTGACAGCACAACTTCACCTTTGACAGTGTGTTTGGTTCTGGACATCCTATCACAAAAAAGGGAAAAAAAAGAGAAGAAATAAAGAAAGTCCAGAGAGGTTTAGGAAAAAAAATGATCGTGGGCTTGAAAAGAGCCCACAAGAAAAAGGGATTTGAAGTGTCAGAGAACTGTTTAGATTAGGGAGAGTTGATGCATAAGGGGAAGTTGTATGAAATAATAAAAAATAAATCTCCTGTTTCCATTCCCAGCTCTAACAAAACAGCAAAAAATAGGGCATTCCACAAAGCAACAAACCTTTAATTTTTATTTTACATCCCATTTTACACAGTACAGCATTAACCAGTGGCAGTCACTGTCGGAGGATATAAAAGCCAAGGGCTTAATGGTATTCAGAAAGGTTTCAGACATTTATGATAAAACAACCATACCTGATTTTATATGGAGCTTTTCATCTCTAAAAGTGCTTTTACACAGTTCTTTACAAAACTCAGTACCACAATCCTATTTTACAGACTCATAAGATCACTGCATGTAATAAAATGCCTAAAAGGCTTTAAACGCTCTTGTTCAAGGCATCAAGACAAAAATTACCGTATTGATCAGCCACATTAAGACACAGGCAGGCTGTGCTGATGTTACCACCATCATTAAAATCTAAAGAAACTATTTAGTGAATCCAACTTCTATGCTGCACAAAAAAAAAACGGTTAAAGTTGATATTTTCCAAGGTCAAACTGCCAGAGACTACTGGCAGTCTCGCCTTCTGCTAGGGTTCAACATGCTTAGAAGGATCTTCTTTACCAAATTCCCTGCTAATTGAAAGGTCTTGGATATGGTGATGAGTGTGACCTCTTCCTTTCCTCCTCTAGCCAATCTAAGTTGTAGCCCTTGCTATTTTATCTCAAGGTTTTAGGAAGTTAGGAAATAGTTTGTTGTCTAGGGAGCATAGGGATGTCCCAGGCAGCAACTCTGCAATGAGTCCATTGGAGACACTTGGCAGCGATTGGAGCCTGGAACAGCGAGGCTCCCCCTGCATCCCAGTGCAGAGAGCTGGAGGAGAGGATGTCAGGTCTGTGGTAGGAATCCACACCGGCAAGCAGCTGAGGAAGAACAGACCCAACAGAGGTGATAGGGGTCCATGGGCCCCATGATGACTGGGCTGGACACTCACGGCTGGTAAAACTCCAGAACTGCTTCAGCTGACTCAGAGCAGCGCAGACGGGAGCGCAGAGACGGGAAACTCATCTCAGCGGAACACAGACAGACGGAAACCAGGTGCCAAGCCAGAGATCTGCAGAGATGGTTAGGGAGGATATAGCTGCTGGTGAAGTAAATAGGGTACTTGGGTGCTTTAAAACAGCAATAAAAAAAATAGAACCCATTACAATGATAATATAGTTGCATCCAAGGGGCTGTTATCCCCTCTTTCAACAAGTCTGAATAAGTATACAGTTAATATAAGGTACCATAGCCTTCACTATCAGCCCAGTGATGAGACTGACTGGCAAGCAGAATGCTGCAGGGAAACACAGCTCTAATGGGATTCCTGTGGCCTCCCTTTCATACTGCCTCTCCTGTTTTCCTTTGACAAAAGCATGTTCCAATGTGCAGCAGGCATTTCCCATTCAAATGCTTTCCTGTACTAATATTAACTGATCCTACTGTTGATCATGGGCTAAGCATACATCTTTGGAATAAGAACTGTGCAGTGTAGCCCACAACCCAATAATTTATTATTTGTGTAACTGGGGCATAACTTTCCTAAAGACCTCTGCCTGCCATATTAAGCCTGGGCATTCCACGCATTCCTGCTTCGGCAGGACAGAGGGCAGACTCGACTCCTTAGACTTAAGTGACAGTTTCTCAGCATCTCCGTTTTAGCAATTTGGGAACAAGGAGTCACACAATGAGACCATGACGGCCTGGGAACTCTGCACAAACGGAAGGATGTAGTTGTTTGGACAGTGCATAGTCAACGTGTGTCAGACAACCAAAACCTGGTGTTGGTGCTGGGGCTTTTTATCACCGACACTAGAAGTAGCTGATATTAAAGTAGCCGACTACAGTTCGTGATTTAGACCAGTTTTTTTCCTGGAGATCAAGACTTCTGCACCCCTAAGTGAGCCCACTTCACACTGCGGAGATGTGCGAGTTCATACCCTTTGAGCCATCCCTTCTTCAAATGTCCGTGCAAAAGCCATCGCTGCCACTGACCTGCACTGCACGTCCTCCAACGCTCATCACACTGATGCCCAGGCTCACAACATAGTCCTGGTGACTAAGAGGGAGCTAGCAATAAACTCATAGACTTGGGTGCCACTTCAGTTGGAAAACACAGGTCCATCTTTAGCCGTCACTTCCCAAAGTGCATGGGAGAGGAGGAAGCCACATTGCTGACCCCTGCGCTAGCACCCGCAGCCACCTCTGCCCTTGCTGACTGGCCCTGCACAGCCAGTACCCACAATCTGCTCATGCTCCATCTCCGCTTTGCTCAGAGCTTGGTCATTTGTGCTCTGATTATCTCTCATTACTGACGACCTTGCTGTAATGAGTTTTAATCTGCCTCGTATTAATTAGAAACAGTTTCATTAGCCAGCTCAATTTTAGGTAAGTAGCTAATAGAGGCAACTGAGCTGCACTTAGTTATCTGTGGGCAGTTCAGGAGGAAGGTAAGAAAAAGGAACAGCTGTTTTCCCTCTGAGCACCTCTGCGATATAATGCACGATGGTGTCTAGGTCTCCTTAGCAGACATAGCTGGAATGGGATGTAGCACTTCTATGGTTATGGCATCACCAACCCATTTTTTCCTGCTAGCTGCTCCAGATCAAACTCATAAATGTGGGAATCTGAGAGTCAAGCTGAGTCCTTCACACCTTTAGACCTCATCTCCATAGAGCAACATTCTGCTGTGTGCAGGCATGGCCAAAAGATGAATTCGGTACTACAGACAGCAGGCTGAGCAGACCCCTTGCTCCTGAAGAACTGACAATAGAACATCCAAGAAATTGAGATCTCTCCTGTAAGAAATAAGATCTTCAGCCCCAGAAGTGGGATCTCTTCCAGGCTCAACCACTTATTTTCAGTAGGTTGGTATAGGCTCTCAGTACCATGCCATAGGATTATTTAGTAAGATTTTTTAATACCTCTACAGCAAGTTTCATGTGCAGTTATGAAAGAACTTCACAAAGGTAAACCAGGAAAAGAACTACAGAAGGGAGAAAGGATTTGCAGGACCCACCAAGGCACAGAAATGGCAAGACTGGAAATAAAAATCGAAGTCCCTGATTCTCTTCACTAGATTGCCCTACTTGACACACATCCAAAGGAAAGACTCAAGGAAAAGTGAACAATAAAAAGCCATCTCTTACCAGTCAGGATCATCCTGGAGACATTTTTCGCTTATAGCCTCTACGACTGTCTACTTCAAATATCCTTTGCTTTACAATTAGAGATATCTGATAATTTACTATAAATACAGAGTGAAGTACCAGCAGAGGAGGTTTTGCCTCACTACAAATACTAAAGTCAAGCTTTGGAAGGTAAAAAAGGAAACACAATTTAAAACAGTAACACATGCTAATGCTTCTTGGCAGTCTGGGAAACTTGCAACCAAAAGCTCGAGGGAGCTCGTGCGACCCTGGGAGGGCAACAATGCAAAATGAAGGCTAATTTCCACTCCACGTGCTAAATGTGACCTGTTGCATCTCATGCATGAGGAGTGCGACTCGCACACAGCACCTTCCTGTCAGTGCCATGGCTGCATCTCTTGTATTTGCGCTGCTCAGGGACCCCTTGCTGTGCTGGATCCCTCAGCCAAGGTGCCTCCTGGGCGCTGGGGCACGTGCAGGTGCTACAGTCGTGGGGCCGCACACCAGGGCCCTCTTTGCAGCGCCTCTCCCAGAGCTTGCGGCCATAACCGTGCCCTGGCTGGCCCTGCCACCCGGCACACAGCTCCTGGAAGCCACGCTGCAGGGCTGCACATGCTGGGACTGAGGAAAAGGTTAGGAAATCTGGTCAAGGCAAAAGCAAAACAGTCAGA
This sequence comes from Crypturellus tataupa, assembly GCA_034781795.1. Taxonomy (NCBI): domain Eukaryota; kingdom Metazoa; phylum Chordata; class Aves; order Tinamiformes; family Tinamidae; genus Crypturellus; species Crypturellus tataupa. Next base: position 1,629,431 of record JAWLRI010000215.1, read on the forward strand.
GCCACTGAGAGTCCAATGGTTTTGTTCACTTTTGTAATCCATGGAGCTTCCACATGAAGACGGGATAAGATCATATTTGCATGAAAAAGAAAGACCAGACCTAGGGATATTTGTAAGACAGAGAACTAGAGAGCAGGGATGCCTCAACTGCTTGCGCAGCAGGCAGGGTCACAAAACTGCCCTCAGTGCCCTTTTGCCCTGGCAGAGCCGACACAAAGATGTGCCCCGTGAAGCCCTTCACTGCAGGGTATCCTGGAGGACAGGCAGTCACTCAGCAGCACGTCTGCACAAGACACAGGTATTTACAGAAACCGCAGTGAAATTAGACACGTGTCTCAATCCATTGATCATAGTGCCTGCAGCTTCTGGTATAAGGCAGGTGGAATGATAATAAATTTGACACAGCTTCTCTCAAAATCTTGCTAATAAAATTAATTCAGCTCAGCTTGGATCAGACCATAAGGGATTGGAGTGAAAACAAGATGAGGTTTTGCAAGGACACCATCTTAAATGGCCTTGTGTTTAGCTACAGCAGAGGATCCTAGCCATCAGTGCTGTTAAGGCCTATTCTGTTTGCTGCCTTCAGTGGCTATAGGGAAGTTCAGCTGAGCTGTCCTACGTTCACAGCTGCTTTCAAAACAGGAGCTTCTGCCACACTCCACAAAAAACATAAAGACTTAACAGCAAAAAATAATTGTGTGCAGCAAAAATAACCCAAAGAGAAAACACTCCCCACACAGCTGCATCCATGAAAGCAGATTCTGGGAAGACAGTTGCAAGGGAAGGCTGGTCCAGGACCACAGGGAGCATGAGGGCAAGAGCTCAAACAAGCCCCCAGTGAGAACTGTCTGCCATTGAAGCTTCTAGTTATGGCCACGTACGGGGAGGCTTCACACAAGGCAGAGGGATGTAGAGATGCTTCCTTCGCTTAAAAAGTCCCAGCTGGAGTAGAGGAGACAAAACAAACAAGGATGGGAACATCAGGAGTAACCTCCTGTCCCTCAAAGCAATGTGAAGGAGCTCAGCAGCAGAGATGCATGCGTGGGAACCACTCGCCTTAGTGTCCATATCCCATCCTGCAATACACGGAGCTGAAAGAACCATGGAGTTCACAGGTACAGCCAGCAGATAGAACACTGAAAGAAACACTGATAAAAAGGGGAAGGTTTTGGGGATGTGTCCCAAGCACAGAAGAAAAGATAAAACTCAGCTGAGTTTCATCTAGTTCAGCAGCGAGGGTCAAGACAGGATAGCTTCACACAGTCTGCTCCTCCGCGTGGGCATGCAGGGAAGAAGGGAGCGCAGAGGCAGGCGCCGCTGCTGCAGGGGAGAAATCGTCACATCCACTTTGTAGATGCCAAAGAATCTGGGCTGACATTTTTCTCTTCCCAACAGTCGAATCCCACCCTACCAGCTGCACGTCACAGCTGACCTCCAGTCAGGACCCATCTGAGTCAACGTCAGGAGATTAAGCCCTGTGACAGCAGCTTCTCCCCCTCATACATATGTAACTTCTCTCCTGGCAGGTCACTCCAGCCAGGAGAGTACAGCAAAGAGGCCCCCTGCTAGAGCCACACAGACGGTCTCCAGCATCCAGCATGTCCCAGCACCCAGAAAGAAGTGTCGCCACCACAATCTCTCTGGTAATCTCAGTAAAACATCCCCTCACCAAACTGACAGAGGTCAGATCCCCTTCTTTAATCTGAGAAGCCTGACCTTAGAAGCGCAGCCCTTTTCCCATAGGAACAGGGTGCCTGGAGAGGAGAGAAAGAGCAACACAAGAAATACCTAGAAGCGATTAAATTAGATTAACTAGGAAGTCAGAAAAGACAACAACCATGGCATTACACTGTCAATTCCTCAAAACTACAGTGACTGTCATCGCATTAGGTCCAATAGTAAAACAATGGCAGTATTAGCAGTGCCAGTAACTCACTGTCACTATAAAAGTGCAATTCTACTTTTAAAAGTGCCTATACTATAAAAAAAAAAAAAAGGAGAGTTTAAAAAAAAAGGCCCCTTGTTACTCAGCAGATCTGTTCCCCTCTGGGGATCAGAGTCAGAGCTGCTGACTTTAGTGAAAAAAAATATTTATATAAGTTATTCCGGCTTTTTCCTCAGGTTAGTGCTGCACAGCTCAGCACTCGGAAAGGAAGCTGGAGTCTATTAACATCCCAGCAGTGACACTGCTATGGGAGACTGAGCTGGTGTCTCTCTGATTCGGGTACAATCAATACACTTGTTAAACTGCAATTAGAAGGTCAGATCCTTCTTCTCAGTCCCTCCTCTGCTTTGAGGCTGAAAGCAGTAGGTTTCCACAGGTGTCACTGGAAGCAGCATCTGGAAACTCTGGGCTGGTGTGGGTACCGTTGAAGATGGCACTGGGTCTGCTTGAACCTTTATGGCTGCCAGGAACATGGGCGTCAGAGAGAACCTACGCCGGCTTTCAAGCTGTGAGCTAAAAATAGCAGAGATAGCAGCTAAAAAAAAAAAAAAAGAAGAAGAAAATTTTAAGAATATTTGACAAGGCATCATGCTGAGATGAATAAAATGACATCCCAGGTGAGGCTGCATGTTCATTAGTCACCATCCGGAGCACATCACTTTGCTCCCACAATAGGCAGAAGGAATTACCCTCAACACTACTAAAGGTAATTGCCTTTATCACAGATGGTATCCCAGTGAACTATACTGCATGCATTTCCCCTGCGCTTGGCTGTGGCTCACCCAGACTGTGAAGGGAATGAAATTGAGATCATCCGTACATACACTTACATATTCAACATTTGCCCTTTCCATCACCAGTTGCTGAGTTTTCCTACTCATCTAAGAGATGAATGAGCATCCACGAGGCAGGGGTGCTGCATTTGTAAATGTCAAACATATTATAAAAAACTAGAGTAAAATAGTCAGTAAAACTGCTGGATGTCTTGTCTTATTCTAATTTCAAGAAAAAGGAATGTTCTTCCACCTGCAGACTCATTGCCAGCTGTTATTATACTTACCAGGAATGGGGTACAACATGAAATAATATCATTGCACACGGAGTCAGGCACACAGCCAGCAAGAGAAGGTACAGAAAGCCTCCATCTCCAGGTTACCTATGCCAAGCAGGATCAAAGGACTAGTAAATACTGTATTTAACAGCAGTTCAACATGGGAGATCATTAAATGGATTTCTGCTCCATTGGCTGTGGAAGAATATCCCAACCCGTTTCCTCTACCCGCCCCCACATTTTAACAAACATTTAAAAAAAATTAAAAAAGAATCCATCTGAGAGCCCAGAGGTTTCGGTCTGACTCTCACATAAGCAAAGGTCAATGTTACTTTCAAAGTGGAGAGAATCTGGTGATGAGAAGCTAATGCTAGAAAAGAAATAGCAAATGTAAATAAACACCAAAGATGATACTGCAGTGAAGACAACAGGCAAGAGACAATCCTCATCAACAGACTAGATCAAAGATAGCCAATTTCTAGTGTTGACTAGAAGGTAAATGGCAAGCTCAAGAGAAAAGGCCTATCACCAAGATAATCAGTACAAAAGCCAACAGAAAAATAATGTTCCCAGGGAAAAACTGACCAAGATCCTCCAAAGAATCAGACCTTCCTGGTAAAATGCAACACTGTGAATAGTTCCAAAGACAAAAATTGCACACTAGAAAGAACCATAGAGAAATCTGCAGTACACCAGATGAGTGTGAAGCAAAGAGATGTGAAGAAATCAGATGCTAGTAGTCTAAAAGTAATACTCACTAGCACCTATGGCCTCACGTAGTCAACAGGAAATACTGATATATCCCACACGGATCCCACAAAAAAGAATGAAATCACAGTGAAACAGGGACTTGAGTAAAGAAGACAGAGGAAGATGGAAAATGGGATAAATGAGGACTTGGTTTCATCTCTGGAAGAGTGCAACTTTCCAGCTCTCTCAGTAAGGGGTCCATGGAATGAGCTTTGATTCAAGCTTTGAGTACCACCCTCTGCAGGGCAGGGACGCAGCACTATGCACACAAGCACAAGCCACAGGCAACAAGAAGAAGAGGCAAGAGAGAGGATACTGATCCCAACTAGAGAGATGCCTAGTAAGTCCTTTATTAATCATGTGTTCATCATCACTTAAGACCGACTAGCACCCCATAGAAGTCAAGCTGTGAGATACATGTCGGACTGCTTCTTTGAAAGGACAATTACCAAGTCCTGACTGTACACAGAGACTGCATAAGCTTCTAAACAAATCATAAGCAATTCAGATATTTCAAATTCCTACACTCTACGGCCTTGGTAGAACTGGGAACCGTGTGCTTCAACATCTCCATCAGAAGAAGGCTTTGAGCCACATTTGCAACAGCCCCTAGAAAGCACCCAACACAAATAATATGGGTGGAAACTGCATCTGCCAGAGGGACACAGCAGGTATCATCAGATACTTGGAAGTCAATCACCACACAGGATCTGACATCCCTGGTCATAAAGCAATCTAGATCCTAACTTTATGTCTTCTCCTAAAATCCATCAAATCCGAAGTTCTGCACTCCTTACTCCCAAATCTTCATGACATTGCTCAATCACGACGCAGACAGAAGACACTGTTCCAATACCAACTTTCAGCTGCAGAAACCTGAAGACCTCCCTTCCATAAGGCAATACACAGACCCAAGCTCATCTTGGCACATGATACCGGGAAAGAAAAAGTTCAATGTACAAAAACACAAGTCTGAAAACTTTTTCCTTACTCTCTTTCCAGTTTTGTGAATGCACACCACCTCGAACAAAATATGTGTTGGCTTACAGAGGAGTACGTGTTTCTAGCAGTTATCTGGGAGCTCTTGGATTTTACTGTTCATTTGTCTGAAAGAAGGGAAAGAAGGCTCCACCATTGGCTTATTAATCTGTCATGACAAGAGTCTTCATAATTAATTTGTCCCTAACAGTTGCTTTGTAATGGTAGCAAGAGAATATTTCAGGAATGGCAATTACCTCTGGTGTCAAAATGATGAGGAAAACAAATGTTCAACCATCAACAAAATGCAGCGCCTTTTCCCCTCCCTCCTGATGGTGGGTGACAGCACTGCACATTGGAATTACAGTGCAGTTAATTACCAGGCATGTTGCAATTGAGAATTCATTTCCCATCTTGAGATGAAATTTGTTGAGCAACACAGGTGGAAGGGGCGGCATCTGCCACCAGGGTGAGGGCTGGAGGGGAGTGGGCTCTTCTATACATTGCTTCTTCTTCAATTAACTGAACATATGTCCAATAATTAAAATCAGTGAACATTTTTTGTAGATATTTAAAGGAACCTTTCAATAATCGCTTTCAATAATTGCAAGTATGTCTCACAATTTCAAGGATTTTCTTAAAGAGGCCCAGAAACAAAAAGAGGGAAGCAGTCTATTTTGCTGTTGCTTTATTGAAACTTAATATCCTACAAATAAAAAAAAAAAAACCCACAAGCCTACATTAGGCCATCAATATTAATATGGAATAAAATGGGTTTCTATCCTGTGTGCAGATGAGCAGGTAACCCAAGAATTTCTTGGGCTGTGAGCTCTGTCAGCCTTTAGCATGCTAAGGAATCTGATATCCAAACAGTTTTGAAGTGGGATCTCCGGGAAGACGCTAAGGCACAGGTAGTGTGGGGCTCTTCTCTCCAGGCGAGAGCCAAGCTCTGCTAGCCCTGAAAATCCTGCTCCAGAGAGGGACTGGGAAAGGGAAATCTGCTTGTTTGATTGCCCATGACATCAGCATGCACAGCCACGGACTGGGAGAGCTGTCCTGCCTGAAGATACAGCTGAATCTGCCCATAGCCTGCATGCAGTCCACAGGAACATATGTGAAACTGGCCCTGCTTCTGCCTGGGCTGAGCTTGGTCCAGAGCCATCTTGCTCTTGCTGCCCTGAAGTGAAACTGCAGGTTTAAAGAATCAAGCATCACCTCTACTCCTGGCACAGATTCAGTCCTAACCTGGGCCTCTGAGGCCAGTAGAGGCTAGGGGAAGCTGAAGATGGATCTAACCCTGGCTGGTGAGGGAGGCAAGAGCTGGCACAACTCTCAGGTCCCTTCATGTGCATCAGGTGGCAGAGGTCTCTCAGCTTGGAGCATGCAGTCCAGCACAAGCACTGGCTTACAGGGAGCAAAGTATATTTCCAGCTAGCAGCCCTCTTGTGCAAGGGGAGACCCTTATCAGACTCATTTCTCACTTCCCATGCCTACAAGTCAACATTTCATTATAACCTGTTCCTCAGTCAAGGATCACCACTTCATATACCAGCAGTGAATAACTTTCAATTCAGATTCTGCCACACCAAAGCCTCAGCTTATTGCAAGAAGTAGAAGTGGACACAAAGCAGGAGCAGAGAGACAGAGCAGGCAATACTAGGGCACCAGAGACTAAACAGCTCCTTCAGGCCCTGTCCACCCTGCTGCCTGATGGTGAACACAAAGCAAAAGGCCCCAGGGAGGGAAGTGCATCTATCTCCCTTACTTACCTCTTCTGGCAACCCTACAATAAACACATGAGACTGCAAAACATGCTGCCTTTCAGCAATCCTGCAAAAACCTACTCATGTTCAGGGGAAACAGCAGTGGCTAACATCTCAGGAAAAGAAATACAATAAACAAAACTAGGGAACAGTGAGAAACTCATCAGAGCAGCCCTACAATAAGGCACAGGCTGCACACTTACAAAGCTGACAGGCAAACCAAAACCAATATATTTTCAAATAGAAACTGCAGGGACAGTAGGCTCACTTTAGGAACTGTTTTTTTCAAAACCAATTCTGTTGGTGACCCTTTCAGTGAATTTACCTTTAAATTCAGCAAAGCTGGCAAGCCAGTAAACGGATGCAGGGTTTGCAGAGAACGCTTTATAAAGAGCCGTGCATAGGTGTGTATGTGCAGCCTCACAGGTTGATGCATTGTTGGCGTGGGTTGCAGAACAGAGTGGAAGCTGTATAAAGATGACCCCTGTCACTATGTTTATCTGCTCCCTGTGGGTCTCTCCCAAGTCACATCAGCTCAGTACACTGACAAAACAAGTTGTTACTGGAGACAGACCTGCCAAGATGATGCTGCTGCAGGGGAAGGAGCAGCACATGGCTCTGAGCAGTGGTCCATCAGCAGAATCTGCAGTCACTAAGGCAGGACATCCCCCCTGCCCCCCCCCCAAAAAAAAAAAAAAGGATCTGTAAAGAGAAATCACAAACTATATTGTGGGACCCAAATTTGGCATAACTAGACCCTGCTCTTCCTCCAAAGCCATGTTTGAAACTTTGTTTCTTTCTTGGATGTGGCTCTTTAACAGATTCACACCCTGAACAGTCAGATGTGCCTGTCCTCATGCACAAAAATGTACATGTACATGTGCTAACACCAATAGATTCCTACGTAGGGCCCAGTCAATAAACTAAGGGATAGTTACAAAACCTCGAACTAAACTGTACATTTTGCTGTATCCCTGAAGTAAATCAGTAGCTGCTTATCTCCCTTTTTTCTAGTCCCCAAGGAGACTTCCCCAGGCTACCAGAGCCCTACCTGTCCCTCAGGCATTGGATGGAAAAGGAAATCAGAGTTCCCTTTCTAGGCACCTTCTCCTCAAGTGTGCAAACTAGGCGGGTCCCGCATGAGCATGAAGGCTGGTCTGGATCCACCAAGAAGCCTTCAGCCCTGTCAAGAACTTCAGAGGAGTGTTCGCAAGACATTGCCCACTGCAACCATTCCCTTCGTACTAACTTAACAGCCTAAATGAAGACACTGGCTTGACAGGTAAGATAATTGTGCGTTACCCTCCAGCACATTCTTTTATCAGATACACTTTAGGGAGAATGTGATAAGGTCACTGGTTTAGCAGAGGAAATCTACAGTATTCAGTCCTGCTTCACAATTCCAGCCTGTCCTTATATGTGAAATATCCTCCTCTGCACCACTAGCCTTTTCACCCCTGTACATACAACTCTGTGCTCCTAACCTGCATCCTTCAGAGGCTGGAAGGGGAACAGAATCCTCAATGTGAGTCTTGACAGGGACTCAAAGGACAAACTACACATAACATCTGAGAAGCCCACTTTACCCTTGCAAGCACTGATGTGTCTCAATCACCAACTGAAGGTTTTATGTATCTATTTTTCCCTGTCTCAGATAAAATTACTGCAATTCTTAAGCCAGCTATCTTCCTGCTTTTAAAATAGGGAAAACACTGGATACCTGTCAGGTCTACTGATTTTAAAGGCAGCCTTTAACCACCAAGTTATATAAACTGGCCAGGAGGTCAAGGATACTTAGTCTTTCATTAACATAACAACTCTATAAGATGATTTGAAGCCAATGGGACCAGTCTTAAATTACTTATAGTAGCATGCTAAGCAATTCCCACTTTCTTGCCATTTCCTTCCATCTTTTCCCATGCTTTCAACCTCTTGAGAAATCCTGTATGCCTATCTACTAACACAGTCTTCATCAAGGGTGAAAAACCTAGATAAAGAAATAAATTCCAACTATGAGCTCTTCTGAGCAGATGCTGTATCTTGCCAACCCTCTGACTTCACACTGTTGAATGTTCACTTCATGTTGTGACTCAAAGTGTAGATCAAGCATTAAATAAAACAAGATTACTTCTCTACGTTCCAGTTGTTCTTAATACAGTGCTCCTCATGCTACAGGTTCCTTGGTGTCTAAATCCTTCAAGAGCTTCTTTGCGGTTTTCTCAATGCATCTGGTTGCAATGTTCCTCACAGTTTTCTTTCTATTATATAGCCTTTCAAAACTGCAAGCAAAACAAGTAAGGAGGTCTTCCGAGATTTCAATGAGAAGGGCCTGCCCTGCATGGAAGAGAGAACCTTAAACGCTTCCAAGGCCCAAGCTTCACTTCTTTTTGGGAAGGTGCTGGTCAGATGCAGGACCACTCAGACAACCCTTTGCCTGACAGCTCAGAAACATGCTCCTGGAGTCTGGAACACATAAGAGATGAGGGTGCCTAACCAGGAAAAAAATGTGCAAATTAAATAAGACAACACTTAATTCCCCTCATTTCTCTCCTCCTTCCTCCTCCAAAAATGTGGAGATGGCCCACTCCTCTGAATAAGTCACTACAGGACTGAAGAACATCCTGTTTCACAGGTCTGCATCCCAAAGAGTGGACAGGCCTAATGCTACAAAATTAAAACCTAGAGATGCTGTGGCCATAACATTCAGCTGACACCACTCTAGAAAGGAGAAGGAGGAAATGGAAGTGTCTTATAATTAGAAGATTTATTTTGCAGCTTGTTTTGTATTTTCAATGCAAAGCTTTCATGCTTTACGTGATGGCAGGAAGTTTGCTAGACAGTAGTGCTCAAATGTAGAGTCATCAAACCACCAGCTGGCCCTGCCAGTGGCTTTTTTAGACTGCATTAGCATCGTCCATGCCTTTTAGATGAAGAGATATCCTGGGGAGCACATAATAGGGGGAGCACATGACCAGCTCAGGGACTGTGGACGGACTATGAAGCTTTTCACCTCTCTATTCCTTGGGCCCATTCAGCTTGGTGACAGATAGTCACTGCCACCTAATGGCTATTCAGTGTCGCATAGGAACTCATTTGATTCCTCTCATTCCTCTCAGATTGAGGCTCAGCCAAGGAGACCTAACAATTGATGCACTAGCCCTACAGCAAAGGGCAAGCACAGCCATCCAAGGCCACGGGGAGAGAAATAGCCACCTCCTTCAGCTCTCAGAGCGAACACATTACTTCTGTCTGAGAAACTCCTGTTCCTGAAGCTGTTGCAGAGCAGAGCAGCCCAAAGTCCCAAGTCAGAGATGCTTTTAGGCAGGAGGGCCATGGAGAGCTCCCGGGGACTTCCCTCTGCAGACAAAGTCCAGCTCCATCATGAAGAAAATATTTCAGGACATTGCTTCCTCTTATTTGTGGCACACAGTACTACCGAATCACGAGGGAGGGCCAAAGGCACAGGCTCTTTTTCTAGTCAGAGCTACTCAGAAATTGCAGGCTATTTTTGAAAAACACAGGTACACCCACTCATTCTCTTTTCAGGGGCAGCAGGCTCTTTCAGTCAGGCAAATGTACTGTGAGACAAAGCTCTTTTTTGAAAACACCCACCTTACTGTGAAAGCAAATGTTATGGATGCTGGGAAGAGCCTTCCATGAGCAAGAAAACATATTCTGTAGGATGACAGCATAAGGTTGCAACTTTCAAATAATTGCCCAGGTATCAACAGCCTCAAATCCAGGAATTTGAATAAGAATATCCCAGTTCTGCTCTCAAAAGGAAGAATGCTAATTAACCTCCCCAAATGGCTTTTCCCCGACAAACTAATTTCATAGCCAACATAGTTAACTCAAGAACAGATCCCTACTGTCTCCTGAGACATTCTGACAGGAGATCTTTTCTCTCCCTTCCATTAAAAACATACCAGTGTCCACATTTTCAGCAGGATTTTTTTGTCTTACATAAGAACCCAACAGAAGCAATGCCCTGATCAAGATTTGCATCTATGCCCACTAGTGCTGAAATCCACAAGATGACCTATCAGAATCTTCTTCCTAACCAATATAGAAACCCACAGGTGCCAGCCCTTAAACAAATTGTGAGCCATGAGATACCTCCTGGTTGGCAGCAGGATCAGCAGAAACTGATGCCAGAAATGTGCTCCCTGGGCCAACGAAGACAGCCAGGTACTGGATGATGTCAATCGAGTGCCAGTGCGAGCAGCACAGTGGAAATATCACCGAGGAGGCTCACCTGAGATTAGACAAATCACTTCAGGAGACAGGGGAATGTACGAGGGATGCTCGTGGTTTGTTGATGAAGTAATAAGGAAGAAGTCTCATGTTTGGGAAATAGTGCACTGTCCTCATTCCTCCTCTGATCCCCAGTACAAGCAGGGCAGAAGCAGGAAGAAATGCCCAGGCTTACACACACACAGATGGTTGTGACTATTTAACGAACCAGAGGTGAAGACAAGAAAGCTCAGGTCTCTCCCAGAACTCCTGACACAGGACCTACAGCCATCCTAGGAAGCATCCAGTGTCTTGGGCCTAATGATGGTTGCCACTGGATTTCACATTGTGACATTACCATCATATGTAGGGAAAGGGCAGACAACAGGTTCCCTAACCCAAGAGAAAAGTCAAATTATTCATATGGTCCAGCCACCAGTGGTGAAATGAGACTTTAAAGAACATAAAGCAGGATCATTTGAGCAGGGTCACTCCTATTACAGGCAGTGACAGGAATTAGAACAATAAAGGGAATTTTTTTTTTCCTCATGGTCGCTGAGTAATGGCTGCGAGTACCATCATGAAATTATCTTCTCTTATTTCCTGACTGAGGGAAGAGGCAGAGAGGGGCAGAAGTGTCAAATATACACCGCCAAATCCAGCGGATATAGGGCAAAATTTCATCTCCTCACAGAAAATTATAAGTACTTCTCCAATTTGCTGGCCATAAAAAGGTGCTGAGAACTATCCAGCTGAGAGCATTAGCCTGAGGCACAGAGAACAAAGTGAGATTGAAGAGGGTTCCTTGGAGCTAAGTGGGAACCTGGCTAAAGGCCTCTGGGGAACCTATTTCCTTTTAATCTGCTTAACTGTTTCCTAATGACTATGTCCCTGTTTGGCCCCAACAGGCTCAAGGACTGATGCTACTGATGAGGTTTCCGGTCTCCCATCTTTTGCCTATGAGCAAAGTGGAGGTTCCAGTTCAATGTTTGAATGGAATTCACGGAGAGTGAGTGGAGTTTTATCATTTGCATTTGAGTAGCACCCATCAGAGTGTTGAATACCAGGAGGAGATACCCAGAAAGGGGGGCTTTTCCACTCCCAGCAGCAAGCCTGACCCAAGCACCATCAGCATCCAAGCAGCCGCACCACCTCCCTCCTGTCATCACCTGTCATCAGAGCCAGAGCAGCTGCATCCAGACCTGCCCACACTATCTGTATCCCATGGTCTCCAAGTCCCTGCTCAACAGAACCTGTGGTCTAAGGCCAGCATCAAAATACAGGTGGAAATCAGTAACCAATTCATATACACATTTAAAAGAAAATTCCAAGCACTCAGCACATGAACAGGTGGTTAATTTGGCCTCACTGGGAAGACTGAAAGCTCAGAAGGACAATGAACGCCTGGGAGCATCAGAGGACAGAATAGCTGTCCTTGCTGGACAGCAGCAGCTGGATGAGCATTCTTCACACACCGCAAACCCTTGCCAGTAGGTCACTTGCAGAGACAGTCACATCCTGCTGCCCCCATCCCGTGACTAATCTTCAGTACCCACTCCAGTGAGGGAACTTCTTTCACTGAAGTAACTTGTGCAAATCTACCAAACTCAGCTCCCAGAGACTGTTGACAGAGCTCCAAGATGGTAAAAAGCTCGATTGCCATCCACTTGGAACTGGAGTGAGACAAAGGGTTTGCCAAGGAATTCTCCAGGCCCACTTGAAGGAGTCTCTAAACGCAGAAGCTATTCTCCTCTGCGAGGGTGACACTTGGCTGGCACATGCGCTGCAGTGATGTTGCTGGAGAGCCCACAAGCTCCACTTCTGTCAGGCTTAGTGGTATCACCTGCCAACAGCAGGACAAGCCTGAATGCTCAACCCACTGAAGTTTTCCCAACTCATGCTATGCCTATACTTACTTCCTCCTATTTGTTTCCCAGCTCGATTTCCTTCAGGGTGCCAAAGGCTCAAGGCTAGTGTTGGCCATGCCACAAGAGCCCTCTTGTGTCACGCTGACATGTGCCGCTGGTCACCAGCACTGCAACACGCAGGGGCTGACTCAGCTTGTGCCAGCTGCCAAACGGGGACTGCATAGCTTTGTGCAGTGCCAGCAGACGGGGCCCTTTCAGGCTGCCTGGAGCAGGAATTGACAAACCATCAGACTTGTGTGACAGAGGTTAATGAGGCTGTGGAGACACACGGCAAAGGTCAGGAATGTGCATGGACTGCTGGGAGCTGCTTCCAGATCACAAGTTCTATGCAGCATCGACAGCTCCATAGCTTGGGCTTTACTCGAGAAAGCTACAGGCAGCCTTTCTGTAGAGCAGGTGTCAAAGGTAGGGGTTCCCAATAGACTTCTGGAGCCACTAGAAGTGCCAGACTGACAGCTCTGGACTCTGGAAGCTGCTGATCCTCATAACAGCCCAAACCAGCACTATACAGCTTCTTTTGCCTGGGAGGGATCTGCTCTACATAGGAAAGATAACAATCACCAGAACTAGCTCTGCCAGGAATGGAGGTAACAGGGCTTATTGCAATTTGTCCTATGCACTCTAGCCCAATAAAAACTCTCCTGAGAACTCCCCAGTTCATCCCACTGATTGTAAAAAACCCTCACAACTGGCCAAGATTTTCAGTCTCTCCTAGTCACCAGCTGTGAGGAAGAGCCCTAAACGTGTGTGCCCCTGGGGCACTTGCAAAGCTTGCAGAGGCCTGGGCAGACAAAAGGTGAAGCTCCAGACTGTAGTGTATCTACTCCCAGTTCATGCTAGGGCAGCAGTGCTACTCACTCAGGGGGAGACAGCCCAACAACTTCCTATCTTTAGACAGGAGGAGAGGATGAGAACAAGCTCAGGGAAGATGCTCTTCATTCTATCCCAAATACTCTTAATTAAGATTATGCTGACGATGTCGATTCCTTGCCAGAAGATTATTAAAATGTGTTGAAGACCAATGCCACAGATTTCTATCCCTGGACTGTCTGAATCACCATGGCTGGTGCAGGCCTTGGCAAAAGGCATGACATGACACCCACCATAAGTCCTGTCCCACTACTGTTCCCATCTTCAGAGTCTCTCCAGTCTGCCAGGCCCTAGATAACAATACTCCATGCAATTCAGGTACACCAGTGGCCTGAATCCTACATGCACTACAGGGGGAAATGAGGTTAAACACCTTATTCCAGACATACTGCACAATCTGGCATAATTCAGCTCCACCCTGCTTTCCCACCCTAAAGAGGCCCTAAGTCAGAATTGCTGGCTACATGATGTGCACTCACAAAACACAGTGCTTTTCACACCTAAGTGTTGCAAGGTAACGTAGGGCTGGAGTAGAAAGTGGGAAAATTGGAGCACAGACTGAGCAGAGGTGCCTTCTTTTGTATCGTACTTTTTCCCATTAGAAATGCTTTTTCTATTCATGTTAACTAGTAACACCAAAAGACAGCACAAGACAGTCTTGCAGTGAACTGTTTGCCCCGTTCTGATTTCTTCAGAGATTTTCTACAAGCCTGATTCATCCCAGTGAGCTCCCCTCTATCATACTTCTACTTAAATCCTTTAACCTTCATTTTACAGCCATTACCTAACAAGAAGCAGGATAAGGCACCACTGGCAAGCCCCTCTCAGCAGCTGACCTGCACACATCCAGTGTGGGCAGCCACGAACAAGGCAGAACAGAGCCCAACCCCATCTTCCTTCCTACGTGGAGAACCGACATCTCTAATGGGCACAGGCACACGCTGTTTGTATTGTGGCCACCTTTAACGAGGGACCTTCTCTATAGCTCCTGCAAGAATCGTTTCCACTGTGCAGACAGTTGTTTCTGTTGTTAGAACCACCAGGATAGAGTTCAGTGCTTTACCTGGGACTTGAGGAAGTCGTACTCCTCTGATCCATACGGCACACTCCGGAGCGAGGTCAGGTAGTCATAGGTGATAACCGCTGTCTGCAGATGAAACCAGAAAGAGTCAGAAAGCTCTGCAGTTGTTTTGGACAAAACAACTATCACAGAGACTGCAGCCCATTCTGTGATGGGACACTTGCCCTGCTGTCTCCCTGCACCCCCAACACAGGAAGTGGGCAGAAAAAGCACACAAAGCACAATCATAGTACCCTGGAAAGTCAAAGAGACAATGGGATCAAATCTGCTTGGGGACAAAGGCACTGATATTGACAGTTGGGAAGCAGTCAAAAGTTCAAAGATGCCTCTATTTAAGAGAGGATCAACCTGGGAAGCAGTTTCAAACAGACTTTCCTTCTGGAGCTCAGCTTTCTTGCTCTTCCTTTTTTTCAGGATTGAAAAATTTTCCTCTGGCTTTTCGGGCTTGTTTGCCCCTGGTGAATTCAGGAGCTCCACAGTTACACAGAAACACATTCAGAAGAAAAATCTTTCAAAGCATATTTCCAAGTCAAAGAACAACTTGGAAGAGGAGGGAGGTTCAAATTAGCCCTGGGTGAAGGCTTGAGATAGTTCTTATTTTATTTCTGGTCCATGAGGGTAATTATCACCTCCGACTTGAAAAGAAACTGCTAACAGATTGGCCTGTATTACAGAGGAAGAAGAAATTAATTAAGCAGTTGCTAATTACATCGTAATCTTAAACACTAAATTAGTATTATGATGATCCTGATAGGCAACTCTGACATTGCCAAATTGCTGCTAGTGTCTGAGATGCATTCCAGCTACAGCACACAATGTTCATTTGATGTGCTCTGAAACAGCTGGGGGCCCTCAAAGAAGTTTAGCAAATACAAAACTGCCTTGCCAGGTTTCTAGCTCTACCAGAACACAGAAAGTATCTGAAATCTGATGCTGTCCAGATCACAGACTTAACTCTCATCTAAGATTAGTGCTGTCTACAGAATGAGGTCGTGTCTTAGAAACATAAAAAGGCTTACAAGCTCATCTGGTTCCTCACATTTTATACGCCATTTATTTGCCATATTATTTCTTTAGTTCATCTTCTATCAATCCAGTGTTAAATATCCCAAAGGCGTGGGCTTCCCCTTTATCTCATTTAATTCTCAACTCCTTACACATCACTCCTAAAACTACCTCCAGGTTTTGTGAGGTGCTGGCACAACATTCCTTCTGAATAACTGTTTACTCATGCATTAGCAAGCGCCAGTTGCCCAAACTGAGGCTCAAGAAGAAATTTTCTATTAGGATACTTCAAGTCTCTTGGGAAATTCTGCAAAGAACAAGTGAGCATGATTAAAAAAAGAGCAAACTCAAATCTTTCTGATCAAACTGAGATCAAACTTGTCTGGAGGCCTGTTCTAGGTCAGTTTTTTTGATTTTCCTGCGTTCTTTTATTCCTTTTTTTTTCTTTTTTTGGCTACACCATAACTTGTCTTATTTTTTTTTTTTTTTTTGCATCTGCTGCTGCTGAATTGAGCTCTAAGAATTGCAGTCTACTAATTACAGCCTGCTTTTGGTTGGCCCAAAGATTGAGTTAAGCATCCAACCAAGGAGCCTTGTCACAGTTAGCTTGAAGGGCAGACTCTACAGACCCATGTAGATACCACTGCTATCTAAAGTCACTTGTTTGCTACACAATCTCAGCTATCATTTACAAAAGAACAGTCCAGGGAGCTGAGAGTTTCTTAGCAATGAACATAGGTCTAACTGCTCTGTTGGCTTCACCCACCCCATTCCATTGTGAAGAACGGAATCTGCCCGTCCAACACAAAGCAGACCCCAGACTGGGAAGAGAGAGGTCACTGGTGCAGAGGAACTAAAGAGTCTCTCAGAAACAACCCATCCCATAGGATAGAAGGAACAGAGAATTCAAAAAGAAATAAAAAAATCCTGTTTCAAAAGTATACACACATGCTGCACTGTGGCCAAAACTGCTATTGCCTACTAAAGTCCATATTTCTGCCTCTACCTTTTCAAAATAAGCATTCATTCCCCATGATTCCTGGTGCAGCCTGCACATATAAATGGCATGGCACTTGAGCCAATAAATGGAGTTTGCTTCTTACTGCTTCTCCCCGTAAAACCCATTAACAAACTGCTTAGAGTTTGTTGGATACACAGGCAGACCCTGCTTGGTGCTAGGGCCGGGAAGCAACAGAGAGCATGGCCTGAAGTGACAGAAGCCTCACACAACTGAGGTATGTGATGCTGCCTTTCCCCAGCCTCCTCTCTGCTTCGTTCCCTACTCCTCATGGAATCTCTGGTGAACATCCCCACAAAGCCTGCATCCTGTTTGGCTGGCAGCCCCCATTCTCTGGTTTTCTGGAGCAGCAATCTTCACCCGAGTGAAAGAGATGATGCACCCATGTGCCTAGGAAGATGCTGCACGGTTTGCTTTAGGGATCTGGAAACCAATTCACTCTCAGCAGTAAATCATCCCTCACCCTTGAGAATGCTCCTCATAACTCCTGCCTTTCTCTCCTTTCCCACACTAAAATAGTTATTCACATTAAATTCTCACACAGCATACTAAAACAAACAAACAAAAAACCGAACATGTTATGATCCTTTAAATCAAATGTTCTGGTGTAATAAATAGCATCTACAAACACATTAAAAAGCAACAGGACGCTGTAGCCAGGTAGCTGACTTTAGATCGATATAAGTGTGTGCCCAAGTGAGCCCTAGTTCTGAAGGTCCCAAGCCATCCACAGGCAAAGTTCTCTACAGAGGAGCATCCCAATCTACTTCTTTCTAAAACGTGTAAATCATAGCTCTATTCCTTCTATGTTGTCACCTCTTTTCTTCCCACTGTCTCAACAACGTGAAGAGCTCCTCATTGCTCTTCCAAATCTTGGGGCCAGCTGCCAACTGGAAATGTAGACAGGGAATGCAAAAAAATCCAAGTTCTTGTGAACTTCAATTCTCAATTCTTAAATTTTCTTATTCACCTAGGAATCCTCCTTCACATTACTATGGTAAAACTTACTGTGGCAATGGCCCGGCCCACACGAACAACCCCAAAATCATTGGGATCCAGGAACTTGTTGCCATACAGGTAGATACCAGTGGTGGCCGCTGCGAACGAGGCAAGTTTCAAGATCTTTCTTGCCATGACTGAAAATCCCTGCAGAGACACAAAACAGCAATAGTTCCATCTGAGACACGGTGATCCAATGTTTAAAGCCACAAGCAACCTGACAATCCACATTTTAGTTTATGCTCTGCTAACAATTCACTGCTTCCAGCCAAGAGCTCCAAGCGATGTGGCAGCAGTGAACATAGGCTACTCTGCTCAAACTCCATTCCTGTTTCTATCTTGACTGTTCTAGAGGCCACAAACCCCCCACAAGAGCATCCTACTGTGCTATACCATGTGCAATCACAACAGAACATCTGTCCATGCACCAACATGCAGGTAGCAACAGGCAAGCAACAAGAAACAAAACTGCACATAGTCAGCAGAAGTTAGTTCTGCACATGGCAGTACATTGCCTCTTCATCAAAGTATTTTGAGCGTATCATGGCCTATGGGGGCTTTAAGGAAATGCTAGAAGATAAAACACGGTTTAAAGGAAGCTCTTTCAAGATCAGAGAGCACAAAACTTCATGGACACTGCCAGGCTGCAGCGGAGGCTCCTCACTAGGAACAGACAGTGAGTGCTGGAGCAATGGCCATGCCTCCCTGGAGGCTGTGTCTGACTCAGCAATGGGCAGCAGATGCTGAATGAAGCGCAGGGTGGGACAGACGGCACATCTAATTGGAACAACCAAGCAGAACTTGTTCACGGTCAATGTCTCCTGCAAGTGCAAGCGCTGGGCAGCCTAGACCAGGCTAGCAACACAACCAGCCAAACAGGCCAATATAACACAAGAGATGGCTGCACATGAACCTTAGCTGATCTTTATTATTTACCTACAAGCTCTAGGTTAACTCTGAGACAGAAAAGCCAAGACACATCGTGCCAGTCCTGGCCAGAGCAACCTGCGCCACCCGGTGCCTTCTCCCCTAGGAAGGGCTCTCTGGCTGACAGGGGTGTCTCAGAGCCTAAGACCAAACTTGGAGAAAATAAATCCAAAAGAGCTGCACCGCCGAGGAGGCCACCCGCCTCCCATCACAGTGTGGAGATGTGTGGGGCTTCCTCCGAGAGGGCCCATCTCCACCACTTTCACATGGGCATTTATCATAACCTCTGTGTCCTTCAGCAGGGGCTCGACAGTCTTTCAATTAAAACGTTTCTGTTCCTCGTGAGGCTTTGCAAAATTCAATTTGCAAAATTTCAATCCGGAAAAATTCAAGTTGGAAAATCAAGAGCCATTAACTTGTTTCTCCCTTTCGCCCACCCACTGGCGCCTCTGGACACAAGGGCCGCGGCGGCAGCTGCTCACACGGCCACAGTGTCTGCTGGGAGCCA
>JAWLRI010000215.1:1648586-1669974 GCA_034781795.1 Crypturellus tataupa
AGCGGGCCCCGCCGGCCCCTACGCACGCCGCGACCTCCCGCGCTGCTAGCGCTCGGGGCCGCCACTTACCGCCGCGCCGGCGCCGTTTCCCCCGCAGGCCGAGCCGCCCTTCCCCCCCGCCTCGCATATGGTACGGCCCTGCCCCGCGCGGCATGCTGGGAGTTGTAGTGTGCGGCCCCGCAGCGTCCGCAGCGCCGGCCCCTGGGCGAGACCACGGGAGCGCGGCCAGGGGGGAGCCCTGCGGCTGCGCTGGGCCCCTCGCTGGGAGATGTGAAAATGATGGTCGATGTTACCACATTCAAGGTTCGGTGCAAAACCGATCTCTCCACCAAGCCTTCTCGTAATAAAGATGATAATAAAAGGTAAATGAACAAAAGCATAGGAGTTACTGCCTTGTTTGGGAAAGAGGGAACAAAGCAGGGAATGAAAAATGCTGATGAGTTCTCAAAAATGGCACAAGGCTTTTGTATTCCTGGAACATGTAGCTTGATAGTTACCTATGTGAAACAGCATTTATGATTCAGCTTCCTGCCTTGATTTTGTTTTCCAGTCATGTCTATCTGGTAAAGATAACCCAAAATTCAATAATACCTGGGAAAGGATGGTGGAAAATAAGTATTGAGGATGGAGTTTAGGACAGAGCTGCCACAATGAATCCTTGGACAAATACTTCTAAAGGATGCTAGAAATCAAAACAGAATGAGACCAAACAAATCTTAATAAACAAAATTAGGAAGGTGTCACTACATTGACTCTGTTTCCATTCATATTTAAGAGAAAACAGTTGCATCCAAAAATATAGAGACAAGATTAAAAAGGGGGGTCAGGGGAAGAATCTAGAAACACAAAAGATTATGGAGCAGCTTCTAGAAGAAAGAAAAGTACCTGGCACAGTGCTCAGACATCGTAAAGACTGGTTTCTCTTCCATCATGAATTTCTTTTTTTCTTTTCTTTTTTTCTTTTTTTTTTTTTTTTTCATTCTAGTCCTATAAAGGTGATCTGTTCACTTTCTCCCTGGGCAAAGGGCAATGCTATATTGCATAAATATTTCCCAAAAAAAGATCATTGGGAGTATTTGTTGGATACTCCCTTTGCCTCCTGTATTTCTGTCTGTCTCCTTTTGTTTTCCCTTCCTAACCCACTTTCCTTCTCCATCCCCTTCAGCAGGCACTAACATGAATGCCTGACAAACATAAACTTAGAGGTAAATATTACTTTGAGAAACAAAGCACCTAGCTGTTACGAAGGAGAGAGTTACGGGTGATGACCCTGCCAACACATTGAGGATACAGGACCACAGGGCCATAGGATGGCCACGTCAGCTGCATTTCCATAGATTTCTTCATCTTCTTGGACAAATGGGAACTTGTGAACTGATAGAGGTGCAGTGGAGCAGCTCAGCTTGGATCTTGGACCATAATAAATTATATAAGAAGCCTCTTTTCTTGGAAAGAAGATGTGCAGTTTAGACAGCAATGTTAAAAAAAGGATGAACAAAAATGAGGAAGATGTGCTAAATGTGCAACTAGAAAAATGACAGAAAAATGAACACAGGCTGAACATGAAGTAACCAGTCTGAAACACAAAATAAAATGGTCTTGGAAATGCTGAAAAAAGATGTATTTTGCATCTTTTTCCCAAATGTATTACAGCCTGTGCAAGCTTTGCTATAGATCTTTCTGTGACTTCTGTGGATGAGGCTTGTACAGGCTGTGACAGTTGGAGATCCACCGCACCACGGCATAGCTAAATCCAAAATAGAGCCTGCAGCCCCGGCCCTGTCACTGGTCCCCGACGACACTGCGCTGTGTCTGCCCAGGCTGCCAGACCCCAAGCCCAGGCTGTGGGCCCCCTGCCTTGACAGATCACGGGCCGGCAGCCTTCCCAGCCAGAGCGGCAGGGCAGCACCCGGGTTTCGCCGGCCTCCCCTGCAGGAGCTGGGCGAGGCTGCTTCCCGTGAACGGTGCCTCTCGCAGCTCCCAGTTAAACAGGCTGAAGCTGGGCCCGCTCTGCGGACAAAAACGAGGAGGCTTTTGTAGTATAAGAATGCGCAGCGCCGAGTGCGCTGGGCAATTATGTAACCAACGCTGAGCCCTTCTATAATTAGAAGCGGCACCTCGTTAGAGTGATCAGAGCTCTTTTGTGTGAGCCTACGCGGAGGCGCACAAGAAAGTGCTTGGCTCAAATGACAGATGCTGGCTTGATTTTCCTTTCCCTTTCAACTGGTGAATAAATTAGATCTCAGATTGCCCCGAATTGTTGTGACAGAGGAAAAGCATTTCCTTTTGATTTTTGTTTAAGGCTTTTACATTGCAGGTGTGAGTAACACAAAATGCTGAAACAAACCCACATACGGCTGCTTTGCCATTCCCAGCACCAGAGCACCAGGCCGCCTGAACAGAGGACACCAGCTCTCCCTACAAGGAACCAACCATCTTTTTTAGATTCCTTCCCGTGGAAAACCTAGAAAGATATCTCAAAAGTGTCACTGATAGCTGATATTCCTTGACTGCGGTAGAGGGGAGAGGAGGCAGCACAGCGATGGAGACGAAATGACTCTCAGAAAGCAGGTGATCTGGTGACTTTTCTGGTCTCAGAGGACTAGCTTAACAAAAAGACATTGAAAGATGAGGGAGAAATTGCTACTAGAGCAGTGGGAAGAAGAGCATGTTCCAGTGGACCCCTCTTCACTTTTCTGATCTGTCCTATCATGTGGACAGTCGCCACCACAAATACCGAGGCAGATCCCTGCATCTCCAAATGAGCCTAGCTCTAGGAAAGTCAGAGGAGCTATGACAACTTAGAGAAGCTGAAGTTCTGGCCAGGGAAATCTCTGAAATTTGTTAGTACACACGTACTACAGTACACTACTTGTGTACTGGTTAGTACACAAGAAATACTACAAATACAAGTGCATTACAGTTGGTAGATGTGCAAGTTAACATGGGAAGCAGGAAATAAAATGACTTATCTAGTGCTAATTCCACAAGATAGTTTAGCATGCCCCCACAGGTCTCTTGCTTGACCAAACTCGCCACATTTTTGGTCTAACTTTATATGGAGACTGGCAGGCTTTGCTTTATATCAGACTCTGGCAACCATCCGATTTTAGAACAGAATCTTCTTGCAGATCATATTGTAAAAAGTCAGTATTTGACTACGACATCTCTAAAGAAACATGCCCATTGCCCTAGGCCCCTAAGCCCTACGTGTCAGTAATGAACAATGTCTGAATGCGATGCCAGAAAGTTATGTGCTTCATTTAAAATTGTGCTTTAGATGTGCTGCCAAATGAAAACCTTCGCTTTTCATTATTTCCTGCGAGGATCAAGGTCATTGTAGCCCCTCCACTTGGTTTTCTAAAGCTGATGGGGCTGAAGGATACTCTCCTTCCTCTCGTAGGTTTGGGGAATTTAAAGTAGGTCACCATGTCCTACTTGAACAGAGGATGTGGATCAGCTGGGAGTAGAGTGTTTCTGAAATTAACTTTACAAAACACTGTGGAGTCTAGAAGATACTAGAAGTACATGAGATAACTTCTGCCTTTCTGAGATATGTTACTCTTCCACAAAGCAAAGCAAATAATACAGATTAAAACAGCCTCCCTTTCAGTCGTATCAGATAATACAGACATCTTGAAGAATTTAAAGATTTTTGGAGAAGCACTAATAGACTTTTTGATCTTTTTTTCCCTGCTATAATTTTTCCTTTCAATGCTGTCTGTAATCCCTAAGGAAATGTGAAGTGCAGGGGTTGCTGATGTGGCTGAATCTTTCCATCTAGATAAATCTCCTCTTTCTCACTGTTTAGCATCTTACCTGTGGCGTAATTTATCCCCTGAGTTGAAGAATATCATTTATTTCGATCCTTTTTTTCTCACAATGTGCAGTGATGGTTAGGCATACAGATATCTTATATTAACAATAGCTTATTTCATTACTTTGTATTGCCATCTTCCTTTGTTACAAGATATTTCACGAAACATTTAATTCTGCCTTTGCAAATGTAAAAAGTGCTGAAGTAGAGAAAAAAAAAGGTGCAGACTAGCAGCCTAAATCACCTCAAAAGAGTCCTGGAATGCATCAGAAATACATATTAAAATAAGTGTTTTCCAAATCACTTGTGACATTTACATCAAATTTTAAAAAATCGCTCATGGTAACCATGCTAATGATTAAATACACCCGAGAGTCTCAGCTCCTTGCGCACAATACATAGGACCATTTTGGTGTACTTTTGAAAAATGATGAACATAGAAACCTGTTGGCTTGCTGTCCAATAATGTTAAGTAAAAAGGATCGTGGTAAAACCAAAATGGAACTAATTCTTCTTTCTTAGATACTAGTTTATAGTTTGGGAAAACAGATTTAGGGATCTCAGAACCATTCCTTGCATAAATGCTTTTTCTTAGGAGATCCCGGCCAGAGCTACCGTCTTTGAACAATTATCAAGTCTGGTTCATGAAAACTCCAAAACTAGGAAATACAAGAAATGCTCCTGAAATGTGCATTTTCAACTTACTATTTCTATATTGGCCCCAAGAGCTTAGGTTTGCCTCAGGCAGGCTTTGTAGTCACAAAAGAGTGACTAAAGAATTTGTATCTTTGACTATAAGATAGTACAAGATGCAAAAGTGAGCACTTTCCACAGTTTTCCATGGTATTCCATGGAAAGTGTTCACAAAGATTCCATTTTTGGTCTTGTGGCTAAACCAATACATAAACTAAAGTATTATCTCACTTCAAGGAAATAAAAAGAGTCCTCTTCTAAGTGTTCTAAATGTGAAGAAGTTTTATTAGAAAAGAAATTAAACATTCTGGTTTTAAGAATTTTCCACATTAAAACAAAAACAAAACAAAACAAACAACAAAAAAGTAGCTTAAATTTGACCAACAAACATTGTTTTAAAGCAGAGTTTAAATGTTTCATTTTGAAAATGTTGAAAAAAAATACGCTGACTTTTCCAATCTTTATACATTTTTGAGTTCTAAACTTCTCAAGAATTTATTTTCGTTTACCCCAGTAACCATTTCTGACAAGTTAAATCTAAGCATTTTCTAGGTTTTTCTAGGTTTGATATGCTGTACATTCTGCAGAACAGGGACAAGTAGTTATCCACAGCTGGATTGGAAGTCTAAAATAAAGACTGAGATACATTTATAAATCCGTATGATTTTGAATATGCTTGTAGAGCCCCTTCATACCATATGGTCCACTCTACCAAGCATTAAGAGCCTCACATATGCATAAATTCTAAATTAGTCAGCTCAAACATCAAAATTGAACTGCAAAATCAAACTGCAAAAAAATATATATATAGTCAGCGGATCTGGTGTTGCTTCTAGCCAAACAGCTATAAGCGCCTGCAAACACAAACAGCTTATTGTTTGCAAAGAGGAAAAAGAAAAATTAAAAGAACAAGCAGGGAATGTGAGGCAATCAATGGAGCATCTCTCAAGTGTTAGAACTGAACCAGATTGCTCTGGTACAATTTTACCTTCTGAACAACAGTACTGTATAGTGACTGCCAGATAAACTGTGATACAAAATAGTTCACCAAGTTGTACATTTACCATACAGCATTAAATAATATATCACAGCAAAGGAAGAAGGAGAAACATAGATGTAAGAAAGAGAAAAGATATTTTTTTCAGTTGAGGCTAGTATCACAGTTGCAGATAAAGATAATGCAAACTTCATATGGTGACAGAATGCTCTTTAATCAGGGGGCAATACTGCTGTGTGTGACAATAGCTAAACTGAAGGAGATGGCTACAAGAGATGACAGATGAACTTTGCTTTGGACAATTATTGATTAACAATATATGTCAAAATCTTCTATCTTTAGCTTTGTCTGATAGGCTCAGGACAGTTTTCTCCAAGAGAGAGAATATTTGTCATTCAAAGAGTCAATGACAGAGCTCCTATCACCACAGTGTAAACCCAAAGTCGGATTCCTACTAAAGTCTGTGCGATTTTGGGCACAAAACTATAGCAGGTCTGCCCTCACGTTCCTCCAAATCTCATCCATCCTAGAAATTCTAACAGATTAATTTAGTCTGCAGGACTTTTGTCTCCCTTTTATCTTCCTGCCTCTTACCATATGGATGCTTTTATGTATTTATAATAGGAATATTTGTATCTTATATACAAAGGTTTGTATCTTATACAGTCTACCCTTTTCTTCTCTTGCCTGCTTCTGTGTCTCTTCTAGATGAACCTGGCCAACAAAATGGGATTCCTCACTGTAGTTCTTTAGATGTTAACACATTAATAGCAATTATTAATTAGGAACTATATTTCTTGTTTGGAACGAATACTGCCCCTTAGCACTAGTAGCACCTTACCCCTGTTAAAGCTCCATCCAGTCCCCACCTACTAAAAGTCCCTGGAATTTTCCCTATTTCACATTTTAATCATAATCCTAAAGAATATGTCAAAACACTTGAGATGTTTTGGAAACTTATTTAAAAAAAAAAAAAAAAAAAAGCTATGTAGCTTTTGAAAATATGCCTATTGAATGTATATAGCACTTGACATTTAATACAAAAGCTTTTTATTCTAATACAAGTTTTTTTATACAGCAGTTTTCATCTCCCTCCCATTTCTCTCATGTCCCACTCAGAAGCGTTTAAGGACCAGACATCAGATTAAGAAATTTTATTGACAGCCCCTTGCATTATATTTTCTGATTTTTATTAGGACACCTTGTCCTTCAGTTGGATGAACCATTACGCAACTGAACTTGCTGGAAATCATTTTATAGACAAGCTATTTGAAAAGGGGCCTTTTATACTGGTATATCAGACTGAGGCCGGAGGGGGCAGTTTGTGCCCGACATTGCACGCCTGGCGCCAGCCCCAAGGCGGCTGCGGCAGCTGGACACCCACGCCAAGCCGGGCGGCGGCCGCGCTGCGCAGACGCCGATGTCCCCGCCATGCCTGCAGCCGTGAGCTGGCCCTCGGGACCGCTCGGTGGCCGCCGAGGACCCCTCGGCCCGGCCGCTCGGCCACTTCCTCGCAGTGCCACGGCGACAGCCCGCCCACGATGCCGAGAGACTACGTCCCCCAGGAAGCACTGCGGCATGCACGCACGCGCGCCGAGGCAGTTACCACCCGCCTCCCTTTGCCTTGTCCTTAGACTACAATTCCCAGCCGCCGCGGTGCTGCAGCGCATGCGCAGGCGCGCTCTCCGCTCTTCCTTCCCCCGCCACAGCCTGGCCGCGGAGAAGACGACGAAGGCGGCAAGATGGCGCTCACCAGGTGCGTCCGGCTTCTCGGCTTTCTCGGGTTGGGGGCTGCTCTCCCCGCCTGCCGTGTCTCCCTGGGAGACACTGAGGGCCTCCCAGGCTGCTCAGAGCGCCGCAGCTCCTGGGGCGCCAGGCCCACCGGGCAGCGGAGGCTCGGGCGCCGCCGCTCAGTGCGGACGGCGAGGCTAGGCCGGGCCCAGGGAGCGGCGGGAGCCGCTCGCTGAGCAGCGCCTTGCTGGGCCCGGGGCTACTGCCCGCCCCGCCGCAGCGGGTAGAGCAGCTCCCGGCCCCCATGCCGTGATCGGAGCCGGGCAGGGTTTGTGGAGCTGCAGGCGTGTGAGAAGCCATTTAGAGGGGCTGAAAAGCCAGAAGTCAAGAATTTGGGACTCGAGTTCTGGCCTTTGGCTGGCACGAGTTCAGTGGCCATGGGGAGGGTGGATGATAGATCTGCTCCTGGGTGTTTGTTTTGAGAGATGAGAAGGGGAAGTGATGGAAACTAAGGGTGTGTTTTCGTTTGCCTGAATGATAGTGGTGGAAAAGGTACATAGTGGTCTGTGGCACTTCTGTTCTGTCATTTGCCCAGCTTTGTTATGTCATTGACACATTTGTCTTACGTCACTGACACACTCCTGTTCCAACAGGATGTGAATATGGATGAATTTAACATCAGATTTTATAGGACTCCTCTACAATACTGACAGAGCACAAATCACTTTTGCCTCTTTAAACTTTGAAGTTACTGTATTCTGCTTCACAAGGACAATGCTCAGATTTTATAAGCCTGTATTGAGCAATGATAGAGAATAATAAATCTAATTGTAGATTCAAGTGTGGTTGAGTTTTGTTGAGTGAAATTCTCAAAATTAACTGTGTCCTTTTCTTGGGTGGTATTTGTGGATATATAGTTTTCTACCAGCTCCAACCCAGCTGTCTCAGGACCAGCTAGAGCTAGAAGAAAGGGCAAGAGCACAGAGATCAAGACAAAATGCTCTAGTGTCATCACGAAGAGAACCTCCCCCATATGGTTACCGGAAAGGATGGATACCACGGATGCTGGAGGCAAGTGGTTAAATTCACACTGTATTAGTGTGTCTCTGTTCGGGGAAAAAAATAACTGTGTTTTTGGTGCAGAAATAAATTCTGAGTGTCTTGAATATAGCACAAAGAATTGTGTGAAGTCTGGCTATGTGATGAACTTCTGTTAAAGGATATAGATATGTTTTGTAGTTCATTGTGTTATTTTCAGTGTATTTCAGGTAATCAGCGTATTGTACAGTCTCTTTCCTTTAGAAATTGTTATGCAGTAATGTGCAAATATGGGAATCTTTCAGTTCACAATCTGTGAATGCAGAGGTGTTCTGGGAAATATATCTGTATTTTACCCTCTTCATTATTTATTAAATAGTTGGTCTGGATTCTGTCTGGAATAAGTAAGCAGATGTATGGTGGGGGGAATAGGCAAATCATATACAATCTTTTTTTTCTTGCTGTCATTCACTGTGTCTTTCTTTGTGTAGGATTTTGGAGATGGGGGTGCTTTCCCAGAAATTCATGTGGCCCAATATCCATTGGATATGGGCAAAAAGAAGAAAATGTCCAATGCTCTGGCAGTTCAAGTGGATGCAGAAGGGAAAATAAAATACGATGCAATAGCTCGACAAGGCCAATCAAAGGATAAGGTAACATTCCTTCAAATCTGTAGACTAGGAACGTGTACAGGGGATATTTCATATGTACACACTGGGTGTACTTCAACTCATGTGCTTGTGTGATCTTCTCTATTTTGTAATTAAAAGGTAAGATAACAGTGGTGAAAGTCTCTATATAAAACTTTCTTGCCTTCTTTAGTCATCCAGTAAGAGCAGGCTTAGTCACAGAGCACATCATTTTGATATGGTAAAGTCAGGGTGGGTGAAGCACACAAAAAAGCAAATTTAAATTCCAGGAATATATGCCTTTTACCTTATTAATATAATACTTGATGCTTCTGTCTGTTTTCAGTATTGAGTGGGAAAGAGGTTCTCTCTCTCTCTCTCTCTTTTTTTTCTTTTTTTTTTATTGTAGCAGAAGTTGTTTTGCAGCAGAAGTTTTGTCAGTGTTTATACTCCACAACTTCTGTATTAAGCTTAGTCGAAAATTTCCATTGAATTTAATGGGAGCAAGCTTCAATTTCATGTACACAGTAGTTTTTTTAAAGAAGAAAAGATGACACTTTAGTCTTAGGGAGCCCTAAGTAGCACTTAGGAGAATCTGAAAAGAGGTTTTAAAAGTTATATTAGGTGATGCATGCAGCTAATTAAATATAACAATTTAATTTCTCCTGCTTTACTGTAGAAAACTTTAAAAGCTTATGGATATGTAAGATGCCACCTACCTTAGTTCAATGTAGGATGGAGAGGAAGCTTTCCAAAGAGGCAAACAAGAGGTGGACTTTGTCTCTCAAGCCAAAAATTGGGCGAGTATCTAGAGATTTTCTTGTTTGTTTTAACAGACAAGATTTTTTTTCTTTTAACTGATCCTGCAATTTCTGATTATATAAAAGGTTAGTGCCAGGATGATGTTAGATTTAACTAATAGTCAGTTGATTGTCAAGCACGTATCACATCTTGTATATCCTGATATACAAGGATCTTAAGTTATTACAGCATCCTGAAAAAATTACACAAGTTGATCAGACTCCAAGCTGTCGTGGGAGTAGAAAGAGAAACCTGAGTAATGGCTGTAATTTTGAGGGACCTGTCACTAGATTTTGATCAATATTTTATGTAGCATCTTGAATTACTTGCTAAGACAAAGATGCTAAAATATTAATTACACTTACAGATTTTTGAGATTATACCTGATATTAAGTAGAAATTTCATCTTCTAAGGTTGTGTAGTAGCTCAGAAATTCTTCTGCCTTACTTGGCTCAGTTAGGAAAATGCTTCAAAGAACATGTCTTTGCAACACTTTCTGGGGTCCCAAGCAAAAACTTTGAAGAAATAACTGGAAAGTAATTTTAAAAGTTAAGGAAGGTGATAATGAAGTTATACTAAAACTGTTAACATTTCTTGTATTTTGTTCATGAAGATCGTGTCGGTGTTCATGAACTTTTCCGTATGACATCTTGTGAAGAAGCAATAATAGTATTTTGTGACCATACCAATCACTATGAAAGAAATGAGTGACTTTTCCAAAACTCGGATCTGTTAATAGCAGAACTGCAATTAGAGTTTCATAATTCCTGACTCTAAACTCTATATTCTGGATCAAATTGATTCTGATCACATCCAACTGGATGTAAGTGTTGAGACTGAAGATTCAAATATCGTGATTCAAGGGAATTTTCAGGGGAAAATGAGGGAGAAATAGATATTTGAAAAAAAAATGAGATGGAAGTAATAGAAATGCTTTTGCTTGGTTTGTCTTCAGGGAACCTGAGAGAATATTAGTAAACACGTCTTTTGCATCTGTTCCCTTCTCCGTTTAAAAAAGTTGCTTCAGAGAACTTCATTCAAAAAATATGGATATAATTAATAGAGATAGTGAGAAACATTCTGTTTGGAGCTAGCAGAAAGTCTGCTAGATGTGATATGATGGGTAAAGATGAATCTGGACGCCTGACCTTGTAGATCCAAAGATCATTTTCCAAGTAGCTCCAGGTGAAAGACTACCATCACTGGCTGTGTGGCTAGCTGTACTGATGTAGATTTTCCCAGTACCATCCCTGTTGATGTAACTAATAGCCAGGCTAAAATAGTACTTGGAGCATCAATAATAGAGGTATTTGGGGGAAACTGATGTTCAGTCTACTTATTAGGAAAATAAGGGGATACTTTTTCATTATGCCTTTAGAGGGACAGAAAAGGGAGTGAACTTGAGAAATGGTGCTGCTAGACTTAACTTTTTTATGACAAGGATCACAACGATTTTCTTTGCAAGATTCATCTTGCTGGTGCAGTGCTGCGGCTTAGATGCTAATGGAGGAAAAGGAGCCACAGATATAATGTACAGTTTTCTCTCAAGATGCTGAATTAAATTGAAATATTCACAAGAGTTAGTTGTCAGTGGGCCAGACTAAAAGAACACGAATAGAACTAAAATAATTGAAAGTGTTCATTACTCGTAACCTATTTAACTCTCAAACAAACATCTACCAAGAAGTTTGTCAGCAATTCCTTCTGGGTTATATTTACCAGGCTTTGAACCAGGTAATTGTCATGTACTTCAGATGATGAAACTCTTCTGTTTTCTATAAAAACAGTAAATTAAAAAGAAAGGCATTTTTCTGTAATGCTTAGTAGTAGCTTCTTGATTTACACATAGTATTAATAAACACTGAATATTCACAATAAAATCCAATGAGGGGTCATGATTGGAGTGTTAAAAAGTACATCATTTTTTGTCAGGACACTTCTTACCAAGCTGCTTGTGGAACTCAATATGATTGGTGACTAAATCCCCATGCAGCTGATGAGTTAGGAATATTCTCTTTCTGAGCATTTTCTAAATACTGTCTGTGAAGTATTGCCCCTGCCATAGCAGGAATCATCTGGTTGTGCCAAAACTGAAGATTTGATTTCTGGCTAGACTTGATATTCTGTTTTTCAGTAGCAATCAAAATGAAATATCTGAAATATGGGGTGACTGTTTCCTTTTTAATTGCATGGATGAAAAAGGGTACTGAGTAAAGGGCATGATAAAATATGAAACAGTCTTAGGCTCTTTATCTTAGTTTAGTGAAATAAAGATTACTGTTAAAATTAGATAAACATGTAGCAAAGCAACATAGTGCATCTGAAATTGTCCATATTGCATCAAAAATGACTCTAGTTAGATTGTGTAAGTTTGTTGAGTTTTTAATGGTGATATGAATGTTGATATTTTCCTATTAATTTCATCCATGTCTTTGATCCATGCTGATGATTCCAATATGTGTACAATATTGGAGGGAGGGTTAATTAGTTGATGTAATTCATTTATATCCCAAATATCTCTCAGAATAGCATTTACCATATTTTCTTAAAACCCTTCTTTACCACTTCTTTTTGTGTCTCCTTTTCCGTCCTTTATTTTTTTTCCTGCCATAAGACTCTTTGGACTTTGAGCTAATTATCCTAGAGGAACACTATTCCTCATATGTTTTTAAATCAACTTCGGAGACTCTGGACTATTACTGATATTAAAGGATTAGAAATGCTAGGAGTCTAGGATAGGAATAGTGAATTGTTCTTAGTACTTTGAGGTCAGTTTCATAGTTGGATGTGCACTTCACTTGAAATAATAAATAAGCAGCTATCTGGTATTTTGCTTGTATTTAACAGTGGGCTTTAAGGCTAGAGAAAACTAGCTGCTAAGTGGCCCTTGATAACTGAAGTAAAAATGTCAGTTTTCAATATATCATGGGAAAACCAAGAAAGGAAGGATGTAGGAATGGGAAGCAGGAAATGGTTGTGTCTAATACCATCTCTACTTAGATTGCTTCTTTGCTTTGATTATTCCATTTTTAAAATAGTCCAAACTATTTTCCTATTCTATGAAAGTCAATAAAAATGTATAATTGCACTGCTGTTAGAGTTGTATATAAGTGCTAATTAGTACCTAAAGTATAATCTAAGCCTAAAATATTTCCTTATAAAACCTTTTTCTATTTATTCCTACTCTTCAGTACTAATAAAATATAATGTGCTTCAGATTATTTACAGCAAATACACGGATCTTGTGCCAAAAGAGGTTATGAATGTGGATGATCCTGAACTGCAAAGACCTGATGAGGAAACAATTAGAGAGGTATTGTATACATTGATGTGACTAGTTATTTGAGGTACACTGTGTGTCTTGCATATCTGATGAGATGCACACGCTGATATTTTTGTCTTAGATCACAGAGAAGACGAGAGCAGCCTTGGAAAAATCAGTGTCTCAGAAAGTGGCAGCAGCCATGCCAGTTCGAGCAGCTGATAAATTGGCTCCTGCACAATACATCCGGTAAGTAGTGCTGGGTGCGTATGAGGTGCTGTTACATAGAAAATAGAATAAAACAAAGACATGCCTTGATTCCCTGAGAACAAGACTCTTACTCTTAAGTTCTGTCCTTCTGGAAGTAGTGTGACAGCAAGTTACGTATTTTGAATTCATCTACTAATGACAACCTAGTTTGAAGTGTGTTGAATTGTGTCTTAACATTTCAATAGTCATGAAACTTTGAGAAATTATTGTTGTTCAATGGCAAATTACAGGTTTGTCAGGGAGCACTGTAGGTCTTGTGCCCTGGAGACAGCTTCTTCATTGTGAGTTTGTCCCCCAATCAAAGCATGCAGCAGGATTGTTCCCTTAAATAAAAATGAAGAATTGTAAAGAATTTGGAGTTATTAGGAGACTGTTATATATTTATGATGATTCTCTGCTGCAGCCACAGAACTTCATTACACAACAGGATTAAACTTAGCCTAAGATGAATTCTGTGTATGTGAAGGGGCCCCCATAAGTGGGTCCCCTATAAATGGTCCCCAAAGATTCACAAACATAGGGAAAGACATGGGTGACATGTATAGTTTATTAGGTTGTTTTGGAATCTAGATTAACAGAGGAGAATGTAGCCCAGGAAAGGGCTTTTTCTAGTGTAGTCGATGCTCTGTGTTATTTAAGTATCATCCATGCATTCACCAGCTCCTGACTTGTATAGTGGAAGGGTCTTAAATGAATGTGAATAATTGAATAGTGAACTGCGTGAAAGCTGGGGTAGGAATGTCTGGCTGTGTGCGGAGAACTGACTGTTTTGTCTATTTTATTCAGGTACACACCATCTCAGCAAGGGGTGGCTTTCAACTCTGGAGCAAAACAGAGAGTTATTAGGATGGTAGAAATGCAGAAGGATCCCATGGAGCCTCCAAGATTCAAGTAACTATTAAGAACTTCTTCATGGGAAATAAAAGATTCTGAAGTGCATTTCCATACAGTGCTGATCATGTTTGTTTTTCAATTGTTCAGAATTAATAAGAAAATTCCACGGGGACCACCTTCTCCTCCAGCTCCAGTAATGCACTCTCCCAGTAGAAAGGTATGAGACAGGGTAATTGTTCTCAAGTTTGACTTCTGGGTGAGTTTACAAATTCAACTTTGATCTATCTCATTTCCACACATCTTCTTAATGTGATACTAAGTGATGTGACTCACTGAAGGTTAAGTACAGTTCTCATACATTTTAGACAGATTTGCTTTTCCAGAGGTGTCCATGCTTTGGATGAGCTGGCTTAGGCTCTGGCCTTGGTTTCCTGATGCTGCTTGTAGACAACACTAGAGAATTTATTTGTGTTTTAAAGGTTATTTTCTTTGTGGGAGATGAATGAATGTAGTGGTTCATCAGTTTCCACAACCTGAACTCAGCTCATTTTTCAGTTATGTTCTGTGATAATAACTTTAGGAGGCAGCAGAATAGCTGTGTCATAACTTTCCTTTCTGTTAACAAAACTACAGTAGGCAAATGAACATCTCACTGCTTCAGAGAAGGGTTGGTGTTTTTGTAGCTGCCCTGAACTTCGTACACTCACTTGTTTCAGTAGTTTAACAGCTGCATGTGATACAAATGCATTTCTTTTTGCTATAAAGTTAATGACTTTCTTTCCACTCTCAAATCAGATGACCGTGAAAGAGCAGCAAGAGTGGAAAATTCCCCCATGCATTTCAAACTGGAAAAATGCCAAGGTAATTAAATTGTCATAAATTTACCCTCTTAAAATTGCACCCTGCTGTGAGAGTCCTATGAATGATCTATGGCCTGAACACTACTGCTTTTAAAACTCCATAGAGTTCAGAAACCGGCTACCTCTAGCATGGATAACAAACAGTTGTACAGCTTGTTTATTCTCTTGCCTACATTTTAGGATTGTCAAATGGACAGGAGTATATTGCTGAGAGAGAATATATTACTTCATGGCAGAGATTGTGTATTTTAGAGAAGAAATAGCATTAGATAAAATCCCCATAATAATGCAGTATGTGGGGCCTAAAACCAAATCCACTCACAAAGTAAAGCCATTTAAAGTGAAAGAGTGAAAAGTAATTTTTAGAGAAGCAAGCAAAAAAAATTCAGATACTGCAAACTAAATTTCCAGAAAGTTCTGAACGTTTTTCTTTTGGAATCTTTGCACTAATTAATTTTCATTACCAGCTAGCTTAGCTATTTTTGTTTCTTTGCAAGATGATGTACTGTCCCTTTGTTATTTTCTTTAGGTAAGATTTTTCTTATTTTAATGTTCAGAGAGAAGACAGAATTTATAATATGTTGCAGTGCCTGCTCTGATCGTTCTGAAACTT
Source organism: Crypturellus tataupa (assembly GCA_034781795.1). Classification (NCBI taxonomy): domain Eukaryota; kingdom Metazoa; phylum Chordata; class Aves; order Tinamiformes; family Tinamidae; genus Crypturellus; species Crypturellus tataupa. The sequence continues at coordinate 1,664,133 of JAWLRI010000215.1, forward strand.
ATCAAGCTCTTGTTTTGAGGCAGCCTCTCCAAGTGGAGGAAGGAAAGGCTGCATGTTAGGATATTACTTTTTTCTGCCCCCAACACAGCTGCATAACTGGAACTGACACTAATTAGTAGATCAAATTTTAGGTTACAGATGCTAAAACCAAGGCAAACATTTTGTAGAGCTCTCTATAAAGAATCTTATAACTTCTATAAATACTTTTTGCTTTCGGAAGCTGAAGTCTAAATTTGGTCTCACTTTTGTTGACAGCTTTGCCTCTTACTGTCTCATTTTGGATCATCCAACCTTTCAATAGGTACAAAACCAGTTCCAGGAATTTAAATTATAAGCACAAACGATAAAATTACTTAGAGAGTAGGAAGGCTATTGCCTGTACTTTTTGATACAAAGCAAAAAATGAGCTTGTTGATTAAAAACTATCATTCTGTTAAAATGTCATTTGAAGGGAAAACATAATCCTAAAAGGGAAAACGCAAAGATAAGCTAGTATTGCCGATGCGAATTCGCAAAACACATAAAGCAGGTCTACAGAGACATATTAATGATGGGTCAAATTTGGAGGATTTTTTTGTTTTGTTACTTATTGCTCATTTCTGTAATTAACTCTCTGTTTCAATTCCAGGGTTACACCATTCCATTAGACAAGCGCCTGGCTGCAGATGGCAGAGGACTGCAGACAGTTCACATTAATGAAAACTTTGCCAAGCTGGCTGAAGCTCTCTATATTGCTGACAGAAAGGTCAGGTGGTTGGTTGTTCTACTTTCTTTGGATGTTCATGTCTTCGGGAAAATCAACTGTGAATAGACTGTAGCTCTTTAGTTGCTGTGCTGACGTAAGATCTTGTGCCCAAAATTTTTGAATCAGTGCTTCAGCCTGGGTTGATTTGTTGGAATTCATGTATTTTGTTTTGATGCAGGCTCGGGAAGCAGTAGAGATGCGTGCCCAGGTGGAGAGGAAGATGGCTCAGAAGGAAAAGGAGAAACATGAAGAGAAGCTCAGAGAAATGGCCCAGAAAGCCAGAGAGAGGAGAGCAGGCATCAAAACCCATGTTGAGAAAGGTGTTTTTTTTATACATATATACTTCTCTGAAGTATAGATTGGGAGAACTTATACTGAGAACTTATAATAGCTAAGTATCAAATATAATTTTAAGTATGATATGAGATTTGTGGGTTTTTTCATGTTTTGCTTCTTAGATGAACAAGTACTATAAGTTTTTGAAAGCCAAGAAGTTGCATAGTTTGGGAAATGTCTAGTTCAACTATCTTGCTGAAGACAAACAATTGTTTGTGGTCTGAGAGACATGTTTTTCCTTATGTTCTCTTCAGTTTGTATAAAATTAATAATTTAGATAGCCTGAAGGGTCAATCTGTAAATGAATGCCAAATTGAATCACTCTGCGAGTGACTGTGGCATAGTTCATTCAAAAATCAAATATTTATATATAATTAACAATATCGTATTTGTGCAGAGGATGGAGAAGCTAGAGAGAGAGATGAAATCAGACATGACCGGCGCAAAGAGAGACAGCATGACAGGAATCTGTCCAGGGCAGCCCCTGAAAAAAGGTGAGTCACAAAAGGGAATTGTTTTATTCCTGTACTCTCACTGGCTTCCTCTTTAAGTAAAATTGCATGGAGGGTTTTTTTTTCCTTTTGCTTGATGCAAGTGCCTGAATTAGGTGTTGTGCAGATCCTCAGTTGTATGATGTAACTTTATAGAGGTTTTGTGCAGAAAATATTTTGGGTTTGCAATTATGAGACTTAATGAATAAAAGGTATGTGACTCTTCAGTTGCTAGGAGGGTGTGAGGCAAGCATGCTAGCATTTAACTGTGATCTCTCACGCTTTCTCTCTCTTCATATATATTTTTTTTTTTTGAGAGAGAGAATTTTTGCTATGAGTATCTTCAGCCAAAAATGTCTGACCAAGGAAGTCTGGGGATGTGTAAGGAGGAGTGTGGTTTCTTTCTGTTTTTAAATTATTTTAATCACATCCTCAGTATTTTCTGGTTTAGTTAACATGATGACTGTGAAGGTTGAAATCTGGGTCCCGTGCCTTCAGAGAGACTGGGATATCATCAGTGGCTGTGTTTATTCAACCTATTCATTTGAATTGAGCTTAGATTTATAAGTGTATATGTAAGCCTATAAGTGTGGGCTGAAGTGTAAAGTGAATCTTGTTTGTTTAAGTCAGTGAGATTTCCGAGCACAAATTGTTTCTGGAGGCTTAACATGTCTAGTATCTTAAAATTAGATTGTTCAGCCTTCCTAGAATATAATTAATTACATTGGTTCTTACAAAAAAAAGACATTTTAGAGCAAGTCAGCTTGATGTAATCTGCAGATAGTGAAAGGCAAATTTAAATGTCACGCCCAGCTGAACATAACTTTCCCAACTGTTTTCCTTGCCAGGAGACAAATTTTACATGTTACATACTAAGGAAGAGCAAAAGTCAAACTGAAGCTCCCAGGGGACATTGTTAGTAACTAATACAGCATGAGGTTGTAGTCGAGCATGTAACCAAATGTGGTTTATCTGAGTTAATAAAATTTAATTTTTCATCAGGTCAAAGTTGCAGAGAAATGAGAACAGAGATATCAGTGAAGTAATTGCCCTAGGGATACCCAACCCTAGGCCATCCAATGAAGTCCAGTACGACCAGAGGCTCTTCAACCAGAGCAAGGTAAAAATATCGTTTCCAAGCTGTGTAGCCTTCTAGGTGAAGGTCATGCCAACAGCTCATCTTTGCTTTGGGTTTATGGCTAGAGTACTGGAAGGGCTCCTGGGTGTTGTGGATTGGCTCTGGAAGGACGCTCAGCATAACTACTGTTCATCTCCTTTCTGTTGCAATAGCTATCTATTGCAACAAAAAAGGGATGATCTGTGTATTTAACGGCACTAAAGGTTTGGACTAGGGAGGTGGCAGGGGAAGTTATTTTGCCTTGTATTTGGAGTGACTCCATCTTCTGCATAAACAGACTGAGAGAAATCTGCTATGAGACAGACGCAAGTAAATACTTGCCATTATGTTAACTGTTTGCATTTTTTAAGATTTTTTTTTTTTAGCAGTAAGCTTTATTTTCTGATTATTTTGTATTATTCAGAGTTAGAAAGACTATTCTAGGCTTCAAAATATCCCTGAATACTCCTGCAGTTTAATCAATATTCCTAATGCATCCAAGGAAGGACTTGCAGGCAGAGAGGAAAGCTGATCCATCAAAGAGAAAAGGAGGCCTTCCTCCTGCTTTCACAGATTGCATAAGCTTCTGTGTGATTTGGATCAGTTGTATTAAACCGTGTTTTCCAGAAGTTTTCTTATGATTTTCACTTGCTGTTGTAAACAGTTGTGTGTGGAAGGCAGTCTGAAGTAGCCATTATTCTAAAATGCCCATGGCCTGTAATCCTCCCTGGTGCTTTCTGAAAGAGAAGTGTCCCTGACTGAGGCTTTGAATGATTGGATCTAAGCCCACACCCAAAACTGTACATACAGCCTAACTAAGTGCTTGGATGAATCTGGATAATACTGCAAGTGTATCTTTAAGCAAATTAGTTGAAGTTTTGCAGACCGATTTGTATTACATTGCTGTTTATTTTTGTTCCTTCACAGGGTATGGACAGTGGCTTTGCTGGAGGAGAGGATGAAATTTATAATGTTTATGACCAGCCTTGGAGAAGTGGCAAGGATATGGCCCAGAACATCTACAGACCAAGCAAAAATTTGGATAAGGACATGTATGGTGATGATTTAGAGGCACGAATAAAGACTAACAGGTAAGAAAGGTATTAAAGAATACTCTCATCTAGCACTCTGCTGTGCCAAGCAACTGACTGTCAGGTCACTTCTCCTTCAGATTTGTTCCTGACAAAGAGTTTTCTAACTCGGATCGTAACACCAGAGGGAGAGGGAGAGATGGACCAGTTCAGTTTGAAGAGGATCCATTCGGTCTGGACAAGTTTCTGGAAGAAGCTAAACAACATGGTGGTTCCAAACGGCCCTCAGATAGCAGCCGCCCAAAAGAACATGAGCATGAGGGCAAGAAGAGGAGGAAGGAGTAGGTGGTTCCTCTCCTTGAGGAGCAAGGAAATGGACTATACCCGTGAACTTCCTGCAAAAAGCATTTTTACTATCACAGTTTTGCGTAGGGAGAGGGCAGTGTAAAATTCATAACTCTGTGCAGTTGTACATGTGACAGCTACCCATGGAAAGTGGAGGAATGGAGAGCACTGAAGCATTTCACAGGGGAACTGTTCTTCAGCAGATGCTCTGACTTTGCTATTTCCCTGCAGTCCAGCATCCCAGGGTAAGAATGGAAGTGCTTTCTACAGCTTTAGGTTTTGTTGATAGCTAAAGCTTTTGCTGCATCTGTTAAATTCCCCTACTGTACATAATTACCCTCTCTTAATGTAATAGGGACGCTAGAGAGCTTACAATTTTGGTGTTTTTTCCATGTGACCATAGCTTATTGGAACCAAGAGGGGAAACACCTGGATTTAAATCAAATACTCATTCATAGTTTCTCAGTGATGTTTATTTTAGTTCCTTTACATATAGTGAAATAAAACTGCCTTCCCCTGTGCGCTCACTTTCACTCTTTCTTTGGCTGAATGCTTCTTCTGCCTCGCTGCTGTCTGAGGAAGAGCTGAAAGAGATGAAAGTTAATCACATTAGTTAGGCAGCTAACTATTTCACACAGCATCCTATTTTTCTCTACTGATATTTGAAATGTTACAGACAGCATCCTTCTAAACAGGAAAGCTACACTGAAACTAACAAACTATCCTGAATCCCTGAAAGCAGGCACCTGCTTTCTCCTTGAGCTTTTAACAAATGATAGCTCTGTCACCAACTCTGTTTTCACTACAGGTCAAAGGCTGAGTTTAAATTCCTTGTGTTCCCTCTTTTCCTGCTCCTGCAGGTAAAATATGTTGGAGTCTATCTAAAGAAACATGTCTGAGAAATAGTACCCAGTTGCTGAAGAGTTTTGCCATATTCATGCTTCTAGCTTATAAGGGTACAGTATTTGAGCTCTGGCTAGGAAGTCAAACAGGGAGTGGGGCCTATAAAAGGGTTATTTATTTTAGAAGACCCCTCAAACCACAGTAAGCGGAAAAATAACTTCACCTAAAACTTGTAGGGTAGACTTTGACAGAATTAACAGAATTAACATGTCTTATTACCTTGGCACCCTCAAGTATGTGGGAGTCCTTCTGGAATACGTTCTGTACACCTTCCGGAGATGAGAATTTAATCCAGCAAAAGCGTTTATGAAAGCCTGTGTTTCTGTCCTAATTACCATAAAAATAGTTTAGCTGCTGTAGAATAGATTGACACAGTTATAACTTCATGCAGCTATTCAATTCAAGGATATTCAATAACAGGAGGGGGAAAAAAAAAAGAAAAGAAAAAGCTTTGGTTTTAGAAGTCCTACTGATGGCAAGAGGTGGCCCTCCATGGGAAGTGCATCAATAAATGCATATCAATGAAGGGCAAGGACCTCTCCACCAGGCCATCGAGATGGGACGTAAAAGGTTTTATCTTTTGCCACCAGTAAGGTTATGCCATAAAGGGGAATCTTAAAACATTTAAGGTCAATAAGAAGTGGCAGTGCCGAGCGAAGTTAGGAGGATTTGCTTTTTAATTTTTTCCCAAACGAGCAGGATCTTTGAAGCAGGCCCGCGAGTCGCAGGGAGCCGGGGTGCGCAGCGCTGGGGAGCCCAGCAGGTACTCACGAAGGGCAGCTGGCACCGCTGCACGGGGCCGAACTGGGAGAAATACTCGCGCAGCTCCTCTGCGGGCAGGAGAGACACGCGGGTTACTCGGGCCGGCGCCGCG
>JAWLRI010000215.1:1671513-1702221 GCA_034781795.1 Crypturellus tataupa
GTGGTCGGCACGAGGCCCCGCTCGCCCGCACGGAGCCTCTCGGGGCTCCCCGCGCCGTAGCCGCTGCAGCCGCACGGGCGGGCGGCGGCGCCTTCCCGGAGAGGCCGAGCCCTGGGCCGCGGCAGCTCCCGCGGGCAGTTTCACCTTGCAGGTGCTCGGGACCTCCGAGCAGAAGGGCCTTCCCAGAGCAAGGGTGACTGCAGATGGGGTTCAGGTCTATTCCTGATGTTGCCGCCATTAAAAAACAAGCAAACAGACTCACCCTTTTCCCAGATTGGCCACGTTTGCTTATGTGGATTCACAGCTATAAAATGTAATTAACGTTATTTGCTGCAATTAGGGATGTGCAAGGCTTCTCATTTGTGTATTACATAAAGGAAGCGAAGGAACATGGGGGCTGAAAATAGCAACTTATCCCAGGAGCTGCCTCACTGTTTCCTGGGCCCTACTGGTGCATTTTGGTTGGGTCCTGGAGGGTCTTGGTGATCGGGATAGACTTCTGTCGGCTTTAAAATATCTGTCGGGTTCTTGCTGTCTTCACTTCAGTAAAGCTTCTTTTCCTTTATTTTGCTTCCATTTAATAACCATTTGCCTTGGCCGTGAGGACAGCAGCATTGCAGTGGATGAAGGCCATGTAATGAGGAACATGTTGAGAAGTAGTAACCGTCACTGTTAGCAGTTTGTAATGTCCCAGCGGCTGATAGGTGATCTTTTAAGCTCATCTTCGATTCTTTGATTTCCTTACTTCTCAAAAAGATAAGGAATATCTTCCAAAGTATTGTCAAGCAGGGGTTCTTTTCTGCATGAGTCTATACATTTAAGGGAGTAGAAAATACAGATAATTGAAATGTTAGGGGTTTTTTCATATTTCAAATACTTTTTTTTTTTAACCATTCTGTTAAACATACTTATTTGTCTGTCTTTCCATAGTAGATTTATTAGTTAGCTGGATCGAAAACCTGACCTGTAGGAAATTGTTCAATGCTTTAACATTAAAGAAGGGAATTGTTAACATTTCAGCCTTTGCTGAGCTTGTAGCAATCCTTTATCAAATAGCATGAATTCCAATGCCCTTGCCAATTCCAATGCCACAGAGAAATTCTGAGTATTTGAAAGCATCACAAGCATCTGTCCCCTCTCCTTATCTTTCTTTTGTGCTTGTTACCTTTTAAGATAAGTGGATAGCTTATGACTGAAAGCATCTTTTATTCCTCTTTCCCCAGGGTTAAAACATGTGGCTTTTCCCTTTAAGTAGAGCTCCAGGCTGGCCAGATTGGTTTTTCCTTTTCTGCCAGGAAAGGCATCAAGTGACTGAGCACTCCAGTGAAGTGAGACCTGCCTCAGCTGCCTTGCTCCGAGGCCTCTTTGACTGATTCAGCACTTTAGCACAGCAGCAGCTCCAGGTGTCTGGGGGCAGCAGGCAGCGTGTGGGCAGTTTAAGAAGGCAGAGGGTTGGCAACCAAGTCTCCTTGAAGGAAGAGCCCTCCTAGGGACATTCTGCAGACAGGGCTCTGACCTCACGGCTATTCAAGGCTGCCTTTCATAGAGCTGCTTTTGGCAGAGTTGAAAGACTGGTAGGACTAGGCTCATCCCAGAAATTGCTGCCCAGCACCGGTTTAGAGTCTTTTAACAAATTGCATGTGTGTAATTGTAACCAGTTGCCCAGAATATTGTAACTAGAGCTGTACCAGCCTGCAGAGAAGTTTATATCTCGTTCACCACTGCAGAGTGTAGTTACTTGCACTTAAGCCTTAATTTTGTAGACGCTTCAGATTGTCATACACCAAGTCCTGCCTCTGTCTCTACCGGTTTAGCCCTGTGCTGCTCCTGCCCTGAGCACCTCAGTGTTTGCACAGCCACATGGGGAGATGAATGGGGGCAGTGAGCCAGGTCAGAACCAACCTACCCCTCCCTGTTCTCCTGAAGAAGATTCCTGGTTGCAAGGGAAGAAGGTGGTGGAAACAGAGTGGACAGTTTTGCTTCTTTCAGCAATAGTGTTGGTTTACTCCAGCAGTAGTGTTGGTTTACTCCATCTTATTCCAACTATATGTTGTTTTGACCTGGGAGAGTATGTTTTGACCTGGGAGAGTATGTTGAGAAACAATTGACATATCTCCTGCTAACCCTAATGCTGCCGACCCTAGTGTTAGGAGCAGAAGTGGTAAAGTGCTAGAACTTCCGAATTTGTTCTACAACGGTTTCTAAAGATTGCTTCTCACCAGAGAACTCTGGTAAGCCGTTGTATCACTGCCTCTCAGTTTCTCCTGTAAATTACAGAAGAGAATAGTCATCTACCCTATCGGATCATGAGGAATAGCTAATATTTGGAACATGCTTTCACATGTGTGAAGTGTTGAGTGTTAAATATTACAGATCATGTAATGGAAATCAATAATTATCAGAATGTTTTGTAACAATGAGGCTATACTTTGGAATGCTTTGCTTTGCTCTGGTTGTTTAGATGGTAGTTCCGTGGTACTATTGACACTTTCCCAAGACTCCCTGGTTGCATTGTTTCTTGTAGATGCTCTTTTTGAATGAGTGTTGTATTTCTTCTCTGTTCCTTCACCAGCTGTTTTCTTCTGCCAGGTGTTCAGATCACAGCTCAGTATCTCTTCAGTCAGTGATCAGGATGCCTACAGAGCAGGGTTACAGCCAGTTAGCCAGTGGAAAGCCTATGGCCTCAATGGCTACCCAGGTAAGTACCTCTGATTTCAAGAAAACCATAGCCTTGTTGCTTCTGATTCAGGGGTCTTCCCCTCTTACCTTCCTTGCCTTTCCTGAAAAATCTATTTTGGTCTGCGTAAACATGATATAATGTTAGTTTAAGTGGAGAAGGACAAACAAGTCAACTCAGGGCTGGGATGCAGCAGTGTATGAAGGTCAGAACAGAAGGATCAGTTGATTTATGGTCTCCATCAAACAGATCTTCCCTTGGGAGAATGGATCCCTGTTGCCATGAGCTTTGATGCAGATTTTTTATTTCTCTAGCATCCCTTTTTCATCAAAATATGTTATGATCATTAAATAATGTCTGAAATCCAGTAATTTCAGGGCTGCAATGTGGCACCTACTAGTGTAGAGCAGCTAGTACAATAAGTGACTAGGATCCCCTCAACTTATTCCAAGTACAGAGTAATTTTATAAGGCAGGTTATTTCAAAAACAGAAATACATATTAGGTTTTCAGTTCACTTGAAAGAATCACAGAAAGATTTAAGGTTGAAAGGGGCCTCCAGAGGTCTCTAGTCCTACTGGTTGGTTAAAGCGGGGACCAATCTGAGAGTTAAATCAGGGTGTTCAGAGGTCAAGTTTTGGAAATCTCCAAGAACAGAGATTACCAACTCTTACGACCTCTCTTGGCGCTTGTTTCAGTGTCTGGCTACTCCCATTCCCTTCATATTTAATTAGAATTCGCCTTGCTGCAATTCATGTCTATTGCTTGACATACTCTTGCTGTGCACCTCTGAGAGAAACGGGCTTCATTTTCTTTTTAATTCACCTTTAGATTGCTCTTCTTAATGCAGCCCAACGTGCAGCCAGCCTCCAGTGCCACAAGGCTGCACCACTGACTTGTGCTCAACTTGTCCTCCAGGACAAGATAAAGCAGCTGTCAGTACTGGCCTCAGTATCAAACCGAGAGATGTCCCTCAAACCCGGCCACTGGTTAGACTTTGAACCCTCGGTGTCTCCCCTCCAAGTTCTTGTCTGCTTTGACAAAGAAAGCCTTTCACTAAAATGAGATGCAAATACATTAACAAATCCTCAGTCCTGTTCACAAGTGAGTCCTGTGTGGGTCAATACCAACAACTTACCCTTTTCCAGCAGCCTTTATCTGAGCGTTGTAAAGCACTTTAAGGTATTAAAGTAAAGGTTTTCTAAGATAAGTTAGAAGGGTCCTTAGTATGCTTGTGGGTAAATGGAAGTGAGGTCACCTTTTTCTGGCCCTGCTATGAGCACAGTGAAACACAAGATTAAAGAAACTAAGTGAATTTCTGTTGCAGTGTCCTGTGTTGTGAGAGAAGTGGGAGTTGCTGACTTTGTGGCTTTGCAATTTCCACAAGTAGGTTTTCTCAATGGGTTGTTCCCATTGCTAGACATGTGCAGGTCTCTTTTTTTTTTTTTTTTACCAGGGCTGGAGATTATTTTCAGAAGGGATAAATGAATACTTAGTGTGCCGGAAGATTTTGCTGCAATATGAAAATTGTGTCTGTTTCCTCAAGGCTGATCCACAAATAATCCATCTTTTGCTCATTCTACTCGTACCAACGCTTCTAATGCTAAGAGGCTCAACTGCTTTCAAAGCTTGTGTGTGGTGCTCTTTAGCCAGCTTAGAGAGATCACTACAGAAATGTACTTCTTGCTCTTCTCCTTCCCATGGGTGACCAAGTCCCTGCCTTCTGGCACTATCAGCACTGTTGGGGAACTATGACTAGCAGCCTTGTCTGCTAGTGTAGCTCACTGGTTTAGCTCTCTAGTTTAGTGTAGGCCTTTTAGGCATCTTTGGCATCGAAAGCACAGAGGGCACCTGCTTCTTACTTGCCCACCCATTTATAAACACACACTAAATCTGTTTCCTAGGAGTGACTGAAAAAAATTGGAGAAGTGAGTGTGTTCTAAGCTTCTGTTGTGAGAGTTGGCTTGGATTCCTCTTCTCGTTTGTGGGTGTAACTAGTCCCCTGGGCTTCAGTTTCTCCCATAGTATCTGAAGATAATCCAGGTGTAGTACAGCATGCAGGTGGACTGCAACATAGTACACGTGGCAGTAGCGTCCTCTGAGAACCCAACATGAGAAGCTGTAGACAGGAAGGGCAGTGGTGTTACTCTATTCCATACAGAAATCAGCAAAAGTAAATGTAATGCTTTTGGCAAAGAAACCTTTTAATGTTTTTAATCTATACCTAAGGCTTCCATACCTAATCCATACTTAATGTTTCTAATCCATACCTAACCGTATTTTCTCCTCTCTCTATCTCTTTTTTTTTTTTTTTTTCTTCTCTAATCGTCTCCCATTCTCTTTGTCTGTGGTCAGGGTTTATTTTCATACCAAACCCTTTCCTTCCGGGCTGCCAGCGTCACTGGGTGAAACAGTGTCTCAAGCTGTACCCCCAAAAACCCAATGTCTGCAACTTGGACCTGCACATGGCTCCTGAGGAGACCATTGATCTGTGGGGGCAGAGCAAGGAGCAGTTGAGGTGAGTCCTGCCTCTCAGAATAACCTCTCAGAGTCCAAATTAACAGAAGCAAACATGCTCAGCTCTGAGAAGACCTAAGAAAAATCATTGGAGTGGGGGGAGCTGAGCAAGATCATATATATATATATATATATATATATATATATATATATAGTCACTGTATGCAGGTGATATCTGCTTTTATCTACAGTATTAATGTGTCCTTCACAAGCTGCACATGTGGACACTCTGTGCCTTCCCTCTACATGTTCAGATAGAGGAAGAAACCACTTTGTGCTCTGATCAGTTGTAGAGATTTATTGCATGAGGACATGATCAGAACAGATTATTATCACAGGTTAGTAATCTTCTGCTTGCCAGTAGCTGAACATGCTCGTGGCTACCAAATAAGGTGCATGTGCTGTACATCACCTTTATGATTACTGCAGCTCTGGTAAGAAAACAGAAGCTGAATAAGCTTTCACAAGTGATCTTGTGATCACTATTTCTTTTTCCACAGAGCTAATATCTTAATTTGACCTTTTGTGGTGATTGAGCATCATTGGCCATCCACTCTGAAAGCTGTGAGTGAATGTAGCATTTTAATGGCAATCCTCTTTAATCTGAAAGGAGAACCTGACTCATAGGTTCAGAGTTCTGTGTGAGGCACAGCTGCCTTTTCTGTACCTAAGTGATCTGAAGGTACGTAGAAAATTAAATGGAGAATTTGTCCAAGTTTTAAAGCTCTTTTATTTGCAACTGGAATAAGATATATGCTGTTTATGAATATATATGATATGTGCCTTGGTGATTTCACTGCTCATTAATGGCTGTTTCATTGGCTGGAATGACTATAGTTCCCTATGTCTATCATCCTCCAGTCTGTTAGTAGAAATCACAGGTGGAAATTTTACTTAAACATACTTTTCACATGGACAGGATACAGCATGGCAAAAAAAAGGCTTTGACTTCTAAATATTTGCCTCTAGGAGAGAAGTCAGGCCCCTATTTCAGTTTTCCAGACTTGTTCAGAATTAGTTAGAGAAATACAGAAGCCTCTCTCATGTTTTAAATTTTGACTTTTACATTTGTGTTACCTCAAACACAAAAGATTGTTCTTTGAAAGCTGGTCAGCACTATGCCCTAGAGCTGAAAAAAGTGGGGTGCTGTTCCAGCTCCACAGGCTTTTCCCTCAGCACTGCTGTATGCAGAGAATGATCAGTACAGTGGTTAATTTGCAGTTGGCTCCAGTTCATTTGAAAACGGCGTTACAGAGAGTGGTGGCTGACAAAAACATTGGCAATTTTACTAAGCACTTGTCCAAGACCTCACACAAGCAAATTGCTTTATGGTGCTTTCCTTAGATGAGAGGGGATCAAACTAGCTCTCTTGTCTAATATCTGGCCCCAGGGCTTGACAGAGCGGGGAGGAACAAAGTGCTTTTCTAGAAAAAGTTTTAAAAGTAAATCTCCTAGGGTTGCCCACAGCTTCAATACTTTCTGAGGCAATGAAAAGATTCACAGATGTGCTTGGTCATGGCCTCTCTCTTTGCAGCATGCAGGCATCTCCAGCTAGGGAGAGGCTGTGCAGCTCCCAGCTATGTATTCAGTGCTGTCTGCCCAAAGTGGAGTTCAGGTGGTTGCTTAAGCACTGGGGACAACTAAAAGTACCCAAGAGGGTAGTGCATCTACGTAAGGGATATATATGTACCTATAGGGAAAGGAGGGTAAATGGTTTGTGGAGGTAATCACTTACCGGTGAATAAGGAGAGGGTAAAAAAAAAAAAAAAAAAAGTTCAGAGCAAAGCCTTTCAGTCTTGCTCTCTTTTTTTACATACTTGTGCCAGAGCTCCACAGGGCTTTCTTAGAGAAGCAGCTGCTTTTATAGCTCTTGGGAACTCACTGTCTCCAGATAACTTAACACTTTTTTCTTCTCCTTAGCAATTGCACATGAAATCACATGCAATACTCTATGATCTGAGAATAAGAAAGTATAGAGTAAGAGTTCCTGCTCTTATGCAAACACTATAGCATTGCAGATGAAGGGCACTTTCAAAATGCAGGCATTAAAAAAATGTTTAATTATGAACATTTAAGTTTGGCAGTTGAAAAATACAGAGGAAAGAGTCATGGGCTCCCCCTTTTCTAAAGGTTGTATTACCTATTCATAGGCTTCATAAATTATTCATAGCAGCCAGTTACTGTGTTGCTGCTTCGTGGTAATTGTAGTTACCATTACTACATGACAAATAAGGAACTGGAAAGATGACTTTCCATAAGCTATGTGCTCTGATAAATCACTGCAGGTAAAGAAGCTGCCCTGCCTGTTCCTGGTTCAACTTAGGAACTGTTAATACTGGAGACCAGCACGGGTGAAGGGCAGAAGCAAGCTGTGTATCCAGGCAGAAATGCACATTAAATGTAGATGCTTGGCTGGGACTTGACCACGGCAGCACAAACATTCTGTCTCCTGTTTTGTAAAATAGAGAACTAATGAGCCAATAAATGACAGCAAACCGTCTGGTGCTACCATTTATCATTATGTTCTGGATACATTTTCTTTTTCTTTCTTTCTTCAGAATGACATGATTTGGCTTGAGGACATTGCTGAAATAAGTAGAATGGAATATACACATGTACGCTTTCATATTAGACAATAGCATGTTTTTGTCTGATTTACTATAGTAATACTTTCTAATGCAACTCTACAATGATTTTGCTGTTAGACGTAGGTATCTTTTGATCCTCCCCTTATCCTCGAGCAAGGAGCATAAATTGGCGTATGGTTTCAGACTGCTGGGAGCCTCTGCATTAGAGTTGTCACTCTATCATTCAAGAACAAGAGTTACTGCAACACATGTTACAATGTTCTTTCCTAAAATATTTTGTGGGAGCTTTTTGTTGTGTACAGCGGTCTAAGTAGGAGCCACCAGCAATCTGGACTTCTTGACATTGAGATGTACATTTTTGTCGCTAAGCAGCTTCCTTCTTTTCTGAGCATTGAGTCAGTTTGCCCTAGACACTTCCTATAAAGATACCAAGAAGCAGAATCAATAGCCCTTTGCTTAAAAGAGTATTATGGAGCTTTAATTACTTCACCATTAGGCAAAGTTCTTCTTGACATATTCCATTTCATGCCTTGAACATAATTTTTTGTTCTATTTGCACCTTTTAGATTTTGACAGATTGAATTCCTTCACTGCACATTACTTCAGATGCACAAATACACCATGCTCAGTTGTGAAACCTCCGCTCTGAATCTGCACCAGTTCTCTGTGATGTCTCCCTCTGATAACTTCTGCTAGATACCATGTTGAAAACACAAATTTTCAAGCTGACAGCAGTGTGCAGTAGGCCCTACAGCCTGTGCAAACAGTATGAACTGAATTTTCAAAGTCTCTGGAGGGGAAAAAAACAAGGCATTGAAAATAAAAGTTTAGCATGGACAGTCTTAATAGGCTATTGTAGGGATGAGTGACTTGTATTACTATATTCTTCAGTATCAGAAAACCTGTTAAGAAATTAGTGTGAATCTCACTTCTTTCAATTTTGTCTTTGCAGAAGGAAAGGTTCCGGTAAAAAGGAGCCCAGAAGTTTATTGGAGAAGCTGCGCTGGGTGACCCTTGGTTACCATTATAATTGGGATACCAAGGTACTGAAATTCTTCTGTAAATGCTCAGAATGTCAGACAGAGAAAGATACCATGAAATAAAGTGACAGTAAAATACTTTTATGATCTTAAAAGACAACCTTCAGGAAAGGCTGAAGTAAGCTTTGCTTGTAAGAATGTTTTAATCTGTATGAGGTTATTGTGAAGCACCTAACCTTCACCTAACAAAGGCCATGTTGTGTTCTTTTTATTTGAAATAGACATGGTAGTATTTACTGTACAGTATTTACTTTTTCCTAGACCCGTGACTCCGTTAAAGAATGACTGAGCACTTCTAACTTACCAAAGGAAATGGTTTCAAAAGCATTGTTAGCTAGTTAGGGTGGGAATGACCTTGAGTATTTGAAGAAAGCTACTTCTGAGAAAGCTACTTCTTGTTGGAGGGGTGGGGGACAGCAGGAAGAACCTGCTGCTGAGGTGACTTTGAACTTGGTGCCTGGGCTAGTACAGCACAGTCTTACCAACTGACAGCTATTTGGGAGGTCCTGAACATTGTGGAGACCAAAATGGAATTTTTCATCACGTGGAGTCAGATGGAGGCTGAGAGGGGAGGGCAGAGTGAGTATGTGGTGTATCAGTATGTTGCAGATACTTAGCCCAATTAGCTTTCAGCCTATTCCTGGAAGGTCATAATAAAAACTTGGTTGATCCCTTCTGCTCCTCTGAGTCAAAACCATTCAGTGGAGAGAGACGTAGGTCTACAGTTTATTCCTTTTTGCCTCATCCTTCAAAGATAGAACAAAGATGCTTGGTTCAGAGCTTTGAGCAGATACAGAGCTCTACAGGAGCAGCTTGAAGTAGTGATAAAGTGGGTCCTGGATGCCAAGTTTGTGGTAGGCTGTATCGGGATGTTAGTCCTAATCTTAAGTCCTAATATTAGTGACTTCAAGTTTGCCATTAACTCCATGAATATAATACAACTATCACTATGAAATAGGCATAATTAAGTCTCTGGCAGTCTTAGGACAGGCCCAGAATTAAATTATATGGGGGAAAACTTGCTGTAGCTCTGCATGTGCTGTAATTATTCTCCAAGCAGGTGTTTCCCTCTCTGTGACCACAAGCCAAAACTTTGAGTTTGCATTCAATGTGTTTCCAGTTGTATTTGCTGTTCTGATTTTCTGCCTTTTTTTTTTTTCCTCTCCTCTTCCTGCAGAAGTACTCAGCAAATCACCACACTCCTTTCCCCTCAGACCTTGCATTCTTGTCAGAACAAGTGGCTGCAGCATGTGGGTTCCGGGGTTTTCAAGCCCAGGCTGGGATCTTGAACTACTATCACTTTGATTCTTCACTGGGAATTCATGTGGATGAGTCTGAGTTGGACCATTCTCGACCCCTTTTATCATTCAGGTGAGTCAGGGAAAGCCCTTGAGGGTTGTGATGGGCTTGATGGCATTCTTTTGTGCAGTTGCATATAGGAAGTTGGTATGACTAATTTTGCAAACTGGACGTATAATTTTTAGTCTCTGAATATAATAGTCTTTTAGTCTCTTGTATAATAGGAAGCTGAAACTCAAGGGCACAGGTTTATTTGAAGACTGTTTGAATAGCAGTGCATGTGGCACTTCAGTGGAAAAGCCCTTTGCAGTTATAGTTCTGTTCTAAAGGAAGCAGAGTGGCAATCGGATACTAAGGGGCAAGGATGAAATACCTCAGGAGCTGCAAATCTGGCATGAACCTGCTTATGCTAGGCCTGACTTAAGCCAGGCTTACTAGTCTCTTTTGCGTGCTCCTATAAAGCAGGGGTTTATCTAGCTTTTCAAAATAAATTTAGCTGCTAATATGTTTATTTTGTACATACAATTAATCGTTCACTACCTTAATTGACTTTGTTTTCACCCTCTCCAGTTTTGGGCAGTCATCCATATTTTTGCTTGGGGGCCTGCGGCGGGAGGAGGCCCCCACAGCCATGTTCATGCACAGTGGGGACATCATGGTGATGTCCGGCCTGAGCCGCCTGCTGTACCACGCGGTGCCCCGCGTGCTGCCCGAGCCTGGCGGGGCGGCCTTGCCTGCTTGCCTGGAACAAGCACAATCTTCCGACCTTCCCACCGGCTCCGTCATTGAGCGCAGCTCGGAGGAGGACTGGCAGGTCTGCGCCAAGTACTTACAGTCTTCCCGCATTAATATGACTGTCAGGCAGGTGCTGTCTGAGGGGCAGAAATTTCCAGAGGAATCTGAGGCAAATGGAAAAGGCCAAGAGCCCACTGAAGATGGTCACCGCCAGGAGAAGAGCAGAGCCAAGAGACACAAAACAGACAGTTGAGAATGGGACATTGTGCTGACGTGGCTTCTGCAGCTGGAAACTCACTAGTGCTCATACTAGACTGTGTGAGACTAAAGGAACTTTGCAGAGTGCAACCCCTGTAGCTGTAAGAAAGATCTGGTGGCAGTGGGAAAACAGAATTTAAAGAGAGGTATTATTTCAGGACTGGGACTCAGATGTACTTGGTTGCAGTTCTGTTATAAATGTTTTCTAAACTCAGATTTCACTAAAATAACTGTATGGCAGAGAATTTTAAGCTTGGTTTAGTGATGCTTGCTTTGTATTTTGAAATCACTGGACAGAACATGGTAGCAAAAAATGTAATTGCTATGTATTAAACTATGGAGCTTGTAAAGCTCAGTTGCAGTGTACTGATCATTTACAAGTACAAATGGAAAGAGGCTGCCATGCATGGACATGAAACCTACTTCCAAGAGAATCACCTCTCCAGCTAAAAGCTGTTCAGTGATCCCGACATAGCAGTTCCCTCGTGCCACAGCTGCATACGCCTGCTGCAGTCCTGCCTTTCCCTCTGCCCGCTTCTCTCCCCTCAGCTGCTACAGAGACTGATTTTATTAGTGCAACTGCACTTTCTTACATACCTCACATTCTAGAAATTATTCGGGGCAAGATTTATTTAGACTACTTTGTAACTCCCAGTTGAGTGTCCTACCAACAGATCCTATGCAGTTGGGCCCTACATCCCCATTACTTCAGAACTGCAACTGTTCAGTGCCTGTAAAGTATGGTCCTGCTCTTCCAAGCTGGCATCTTTAAGGAGCAGAATGGCTTAGAAGGAGAAAGAAAGAAATTGTAAGTTACCTAAAGTAGAAGTACCTAAAAAGGAATTTTTTTATCTCTACCACCCAGAAGATTAATATATCAAAACAAAGAAAAAATGCTAGCTTTTGTGCCCATTCTGTTTAAGACTCAGGCTTTCCTATCTGTTTTTTAATGCATTTTAATTGTTAGAGGGGAATACTCTGTCCCTGGGCTATTTTGTCACACTTTCCCAATGAATAAACTTAACTCTCTTTTTAAATTAAAGATCTCTATCAGCTTGGGGCTTGTTTTGTTGTTCATTTTGTACCTGTTAGTTATTTTGCTCTTCTGTTAATGCTGCTGCTGTCCCTTGTGCTGTTTCCCTCTAGGCTTCTTCTGAATCTGCTGCCTCTGCCATCTGTTAGTGCTGGGGGAAGAGCCCTGCACTTACCTGCAGGGTGTCCTTGCTTCTATGTTGTTCAGGGTGTGTTGAGCAGTTTCAGAAAGGTATTGCCTGCAGTACCGAATTCCAATTTAGTATGTGCCTGCTGTCTTTTCCTCTTGGGGAAAGTGCCTCATGTGTTTGTTTCAGAGCAGGTGAATATTTGAGTGTGTATTTGAGTGCAATTAATTTCATTTATAACACTGCAGTGAGCTCCAGGAAAATTAATGACTAAAATTATCAGATGTGGATTTTCATACCTCATTTCCATGTTCTATGCCAGACATCTTCCCGTGATATAGGCCTGGACCATTTAGAGCTGAGTCCTGTGAGAGTGAATACTGTTGTGGAGAGATATTACAATATGACCAAACAAGAAGGGAATATTGACTGCTTGAGTAAGTATAGAAAACAGCAAAGGTCCTTAGGGAAGACCTGAAAGGAGAAGGAGAATATCTGTTTTCCTAACCATGAGAAGGTAGACTTTACGTTCTCAGCACACAGTGCAGTAGAAATCTGCCTACTCACTCATTGCTGAAGACTAGAGAAGTCAGACATTTGTGGAGAGGTGTTTGAGAACCAAGTGCATCTGGTTCCTTCACAGTCTGCTGAGGTTTAAGTCTTCATTTCTTAATGTCTTCACTTGTCTAGAAACATCACAAATGTGAAGCAATTATTTATTCCAGCATTCAATAGTTCCTGTGATTCAAAGACAAGAAACCATACTGTGTATACCTGTGCCTGTGCAGTTTGAAATTGCAGAAAATGCTGCAAGCTCGTGATAGCTGGGAGGCCTGAGAAGGTTCCAGTAGCTGTTGAAGTTGGATGCTTAGATGAGGGCTGAGCTGAGAATTTGCTGATCTACTGACTGCAATCAAGTTTGTTATCTAATGATATTTTTAACTGTTATATGAGCTATTTTCCAAAAAGAAAAGAAGTCCAGAAGTCCATGGTTAGTGGCCAGAAATGGCCATACAGAAATAACTGCAGAAAAACAAACCAAACAAACAAAAAACATGTACGAAGACAAACAAAAGAAGGAAGAATTTCCTGGACTGCCAGGCTAACTGGAATATTGGTTCTATGACCCTATTAGAGGTGGAGAACAGAGTAAGAACGAGCAAACTACAGGACTTGGGCAGGCTCAGTGAACTGTGCTCCTGGACCTTGATTTTGAAGAGGCAACCACCACCTCTGGACTGAAAGCAAAACCTCTGGGAAGAAATCAAGAACAGAGTAGATTGAGTGAGATCTAGAATTCTAGTAATTCTTCCGTGGGAAAGAATGATTGGGAACCATTGACCTAATCTGAACTGTTTTCAGGCTATGGCACTTATATCAAATCTGCTCAGGTTTGCACTGACAAAAAAAAAAAAACAAAAAAACATAGTCCTGATCAGGTTTTTGTATCTCTATGTACCACAAATACCTGTTTGCTCATATACGTGTATGCTGAGATCATCAGTAGATCCTAATTCCTCTAAAGGAGAAGCACTGCCCAGAGACCACAAACATGAAGTTTCATCAGTGCCTTAGGAAGCAGTCTTCTGGATGCCCCCTGCCGTGAGCATCTGAGGGGAGGGGATAAGGGGGCATCCAGGCAATTCCCTGCAACAAAGTTAATATAATCACCTGATTCCAGGAAGATAATGCTGTGTTTAATTCAAAGCCACTTGGAAATGAAGCATGTTGTTTACATGCACTCTGTTCTTTATGTGATGTATCGATAAATTTAACGCTCCAACAATTTGTAAACAATTACTGAATTTTATATAATATAAAGGGAAAATCAAATCTTTAGATAAATCAGAATCAAAACATAGTACTGGGGGAAGAAGAGGAAACTACCTATATAAACTCATTTTCAGTCCTCCTGAGTGTAATGTGCTGGAGAAGTGTTACACACTGGACTTCCAACTAGTGCCCATGACAAGACAACCTCTGCACTGCAACCAGGCAGTAACTTACCGGCAAGGCAGGCCCTAGAGTTATGTCTACTGCCTGAATTTTAATACTGCCATGGTTACAAGTCTGAATTGAAGCTGGCTGCAATTAATTAATTAATTAATTGATTAATAGTGTAAACAAGAACATGGATCTGTCTTCATCTGTTCATGTAGGTTACTCCTATTCTCCACATTGCTCTTGAAGCTTGAGAGATTTAACATGGAAAAGAGACCTGGTGACAAGTTTTATGTCCCACAATCACAATGCAAGATGAACTGAGTTATAATCTAGTGTTTTCTAAGTATGCTTCAGTTCTGATGAGATCATGAAAATTGTCCAAGTACAAACAAATTCCTCAGACTGTTAACAGAAGTACAAGGACTCCAAAAATTATTGGTTCAGAACAATTATGTCATTGAAGGTCTAACAGGAGGAGGCTTAGAAGGAGATCTCTATGCAAGAAGAGGTCTTGATAGAAAACCAAAGGGATAAAGACAAGAATGGGGAGTTGAAAATTATGCCCATCCTAGAATAAGGCTCTAGTTCACAGGTTTCTCAAGTGCCTGGACTAGTGACAGTCTTCCACATCTGCTGATGCCTCTGAACATCCTAATATCAAATCTGCTTGAAAACAGCCTGTAGCATGACCTGCTACAGGTCAGCTACAGATCCAGCATAAGAGGCACAACATATTGCTGACACAAGTTTAGAGAGGTCCAAAATATGTTCAGCTATTTCTATTTAGCAAATAATAGTCAAAAGCCTACATTTATGCCTTTAATGCAGATTTTGTCTGGACTTTTCCAGCAGGTCTTGCTCTGAGGTGTTTTGATCCTGGGGTACTTCTAGGGAGAGGAACACTCTGGAATATCAGAATAATTTAGTTTAGTAAGTATCCTCCCGCTCTGGTTCCTGCTATTTTATGTGTATGTCCATTTTAGGAGGATTTGAGCATGCACAGAGTTCCCAATCAGGTTAATCTGCTGAGTGCTTTTCTCCCCAAGATAAGTAAGTGTCTGGAGGATGGCAGGAAGCCAGATCTGATTTGGTTCACATCCAGGTCTTGTGCTCAGGTAGGCGTTACAGCAGGTAGCTGCCACTTGCACTGCTCAGGGTGATGAGGAGGGAAGCAGTAATGTCTGCAGCACTTTTCCTCTTTGCAGGAGAGAAGTTTCTTCCTCTGGATAGTAGAGATTGTAACTCTGTGAAGGCATTCCCATCTTGCTAGAGGAAGTCAGAGGGCACTACCTCTCTCTGACCCTGTCCTAGGTTGTTGCTGTTGAGCATCCTTTCTCAAAATCCCCGTGTGTAGTAGATACTCCCCAACCTAATATTTGGGAGGTCCTCCTTTCAGCCATTTCCTTTCTGTGCCTATTTTGTCCATTAGCACTAGTGTGAAATGAACTGAATGGCCTCAAGGCTGAGCCCTCCATTACCATCACTCAGAGCTCAGTGCTGATGGCTGAGCGGGACGGGAACCATGTGCCCACGATGCAGCTTTTTTAATCTCTTTCATGCTCAGATCTCAAAGCATTTCCAAAATGCAGGTCAGGACTACTAGCCTCTTGAAAGCAAGGAGTAGTGCCCATTTATAGCAAAAGGTGCAAGAAACTGAATTAGAGGTAAGGTGAGGCAAAATGAAACATGTTCTTCCACATTTTTGTTGAAACTACATATACAGAGTAAGAAGATTCAAACACATCCTGCTTTTTTATTCCCTAGTGTTGAGAAGTCAGCTTTTTACACTAGCTTTTTGCTTCCTCCTAGGTGAATTTAAAACTCTTAATTCTATATTTATTGAGGAAAGAATCAATAAAGGCCTTGGCTTTCTGGAGCTGATCTTCTCACCAATCATTTCTGTCTCTGTTCTGTGCTAGGGGCTTAGATAAGAAGGGTTTGTTTTTGTTTGCTTTCTCCTTAATGGATAGGTTTCTTAATTAGGATGGGGAAAAATGACTGCAATTTTGCTGTGGCAAATTAAAACTAAAATGAGGTAGCAAAGAGCAGGGTCTGGAGGAGAGGGGGGCAGTCCGAGACAGCTATTGATTTTGAAATGATGGAGGAGCCAGAGGAGAGCACATACAGTCTGAAAAGCATACTCATTCTTCAAAGCACTCTCCTTGCTTAGAAACAATCAGTCCAGGCAGAAGGACTGCTTGTACATGAAGCTTTGGCATTATCTTTTTTTTTTTTCAGACAGAATTTCAATTCTGGAAAGAATCACTGGTTCATAAGCAGATGCCTCCTTAAACAAATCTTAGGACTGTGGAGCCAGGAATCAAAGGACAGACCTAAACAAAAGTAAACTTGAATGGACTGTCAGGAAGTTGTTAGTGGTATTTTTAAGGAAAAATGTTTAGAAATAGTTTCTTCTAAGGAAGAGGAATAAACACCACTAATCACAGCCAAAGCAGACAGAGAAGAGGGAACAATCATAGGCTAAATATAGGACTAAGTCAAGATTTACCACTCTTCTCATCCTCAGTAACTGCAAAGTATGTCCCATCTTTCCTAGAATGAGCAAATTACTCTGCTACTGAATTACCTTATCCTAGTGGGATCAAGTCCAGGTATATCTTTCTGCCACTCCAGTCAGCACTTCCACATGCACTGGCCTTTTTCACCCTTGGCTTTCCAGACAACATTCTTCCAAGTCTGAAGCCAGACATGAGTCTGCCCTTTGGTCAACTCCAGCCAGCGCCTTGGAAGTATCACAAAGAATGGAACTGTGTTTGTAGTGATTGCTTCGAGTTTGTCTGACTCTTCTCATTGCAATGATGAGACTTGACTTTGCAAAAGGCATGACTACCAGGTGCCTGCAGCAGGGAATGGGGAAGATTTTAGCCCGACCACTGCAAAATATCTGCAGCCATTCTGCCCCCAGCTGAATGGGTATCCCCTTCCAGCCTAGATAGCTGACAATGTGCTGCAGGCCCTTTTAAAGCAGCAGTTTTGTTCCACCAGGAGACCTACACTTCACACTATCTTTGCACCATCAAATCCCAATTACAAAGTGGTTAACAAAATAATGTCTCTTTCACCCAGTAACCTCCTACCCTCATTTCTCAGAGGAAAAGCACCTTCAACTGCTTGTGGCTGCTCCTGCTATCATCACATACTGCTGGACATCAGACACAAGCACAGGGATATGATCTCCTCCAGGCCCTTCCCAGCCCCGTGCTGTGATTGTGCTCCAAGATGGATTTGGGCTTGACATGATGCTTTGATGCTTCAGCACATACCTGGGTGGAACCTGGAACAGTTCTGCAGACACCCCATAGCTTGCACAGGGGTCTTAGGCAGCAAGGCAAGTCTCGCATGGTCTTACTGCTACCACTGCCCACCAGCAGTTCTTTCCTTCTAGGACAAAATGAGAGTGGAGAGGTTAAAGGAAAGTTAGAAGATCTCAAGTGAACAAGCATAAGAGATGAAGAGGTGGCATGTTCTATGTGATCTCTGTCTACTCACCCCTTCCCTTTGGCCTCCACAACATACATTTTTTTGGGAAACAGCGGGGGCTGCATCACACTGAAGGAAGCAAAACCAGGGTTACATTTTATATTTTTAAATAACCTTATTGACATAAGAAATCTTGGGTTTTTTTGTTGTTTGTTTGTTTCGTTTTTCTTTTTTAAAGTTACATGAAGTCTAGCGGCTGTGGGTTTCATCTGGAGAGCAAGCATGCAAGCACTGAGTTCGCTTCATCAAGAAGCAAGATAAAATAATCAAGGTCAGTGCTCAGCCAAGACCAAAAGACAGAAACCTCCCATGATGTATTTTTATGATGAGATGCTCATAGTACATAGACATATGTATCAGTTATCACTATGAAAAGTTTAACCATCTCCTGGAAAACACACAGATCTATTTTGCATCATTTCCTTGCTTTTTAATTCAAAAATATGTTTCTAACAAGACCTCATGACAGTATAAATTAGCCAATATCTGCTGCATAGAAATTGTTTCACCTAATCCAAAATGCAGCTATTTGTTCTTTTGCCAGCCCTCTGAAAGATGACAGTACCTGTTTGTCAGTGTCCAGCCTGCCTTTCTGTGCCTTAAACAAAAATCTTTAAAGGGAACAGGTGACTACTCAAGGAAAGTTGCTGCAATAGGCACATCAGTGAGGAGGAGTAGTGAACCTTCACCTCTAGCTGTATCCTGTACGTCTGCAATGTTCCAGTTCAGCAGAAGGGATGTGATGACCTACCATGCTGGTCTGCAGCACCTCTCCAGGCTCCTGTGGCATGAGTGACAAGCTGCTTGTTTTGTTTTCTAATTTTGCACATGGGTATATGTAGTCCTCCTCCCCCAAACCAAGCATTTCCAAACACATTAGACCAGAAAGCCTTTGCTCATCCCTTGTTTCCCACAGACCACCAAGCAACCCCCCTCCACAACCCTTTAGCTGAGAGCTCAGGAAAGATTATACAGTTTATATGGCCTCACAAATAACTGAGTGCTATTCCTAAAGAGCTGATTAAAAGAATGAAGTGTCTGAGGAATGCACCTTGGCTCTTCCTATCCCTGAAGGAGGTAGCTGTACTTTCTCTACCAGAGACTGCAACACAAGGCATGATCTGACACAACTCAATGAGAACAGAAAACTTACTCTGAGTGTGCGGCAATACTGACTGCAAATACACTAGTGCAAGGAGCACTTATGCCTTAGGCGCACACGGCCTTGGGACTATATGTGCAGTCCTGCAGTCGCTGTCCCTGGGCAGCTCTGAGGAGTTTCCCTCCCGGTGAAGCGAAGGCTGCAGTTCACAGCGCTGCTCCTCTGCACACCCCACTTGCCATGTGGACATAGGACCTCCAGCAGGCAGCTCTGCCCATACACAGTCCCTAACATCTGGCACCCGCCTCAGACTTCTCTATTTATAAAGACACTGCATGGACATACACCTGCCCCGGAACCACAGTTTATTGCAACAATGCAAACCACAGCCTTTTGTCTTTGCACTGCACCAGCGAGCAATGTAGGAGGAATTTGGAGAGCATCCCCCTTCTCCTGTAAGGATGGAGCAGCACAAACCACACGGCTCACCACTCGTGCCGTCCACAAAGGGCTCAGTAGAGCCCTGGGCCCCCGTCAGAGGAGGGAAAGGGGGCCGGGGCTTTCCGAGCAGCACAGAAGCATCCTTGCCTGGGAGCCCAGCACCTGGCAGGGCGGAGAGGAGAGCGCGGTCACCATGGCAATGCGTCGCCTCCTGTGGCTGCACAGCAGCCTCCGTGCAGCTCTGTGCAGCTGGCCCGGCACATCTGCATGGCGCAGGCTGCATGCCACACACGTAGCGCACACGCAGCAGCCCCCAAACGCATCCACCTGCCCTGCTCTGCCGGACCCCTTGCACAATGCGCATTTGCTGAGCAACACCCATTCCCTGAGCTCCTCTCCAGCCACATCTGCAGTGCCTGCACACAGCCAGGCTACAGCCCCTGCTCCTACAGCTCCCTGTCCTCTGCTGCCCAGGTACGACCTGCTATGGAAGGCCAGCATGAGTGTGTGCCCAGCCAGCCTCCAGCACCGCACACTGCCTGTCCCCACAGCCTTGCCACAAAACCTATCTGCAGCTTTTGAGCAGTTTATTCGTAGATGCAATTTGTTCATATACTGTGGCATGAACCAGGAATAAGTCACTTTGGCTTTCCTCTGCTTCTGCCCTTGAGGGTAAAGAATACCCTTGAGGAACACGTATTTAGGGAGATGACTGTGCCCTTCTCTGTACTATGAACTCACAAGCAGCTGGTGTGCAGGTGCTTTGGCCTTTCTGGCCAGACCTGCTGCTCACATTTCTTGGCAGGTACTGTAAGAAACCAAATTTGAGGCTATTTCTCCTCCAAGTACCCTATGGATCCCTGCAGGGGCTCAGCTCCCTGCTCATAGCAGGGAAGCAGAAGCACAGCACACCAGCAGCAACACTGCAGAGAGTCGCCATGGGCTGCGTCCCTGGTCCCTCCTCTACACACTGGTCAGGCGCCACCCGCATGCTAGCTCTAGCTAATGCCACCAAACACCACCTGTGGATGAGTGGTGTTTGGTGGCATTAGGTCCCAATGGAATGTCAGGTCCCATCGGTTCTTCCAGAGGGTGCTGCCAGCAGTGGAGCTGGGGCCGCACTCCTGTCTGTAGTGGGCACGAGCCTGTCCCCAGCCAAGCAGGTGACAAGCAGGAACTCCTCAGCCACATGTGCAGCTCTGGGTAATGGGGTCTATCAGGCGCAGATTCTCATACCATATGGGACAACTGTCTATCTCTGCCCTGTGTAATTGTGACTTTTAACAAGCAGTCAGGGAAGGCAGACTGCCAGGGGCAACCCACCACATAGGGCAACAGACATCCCTGGAGCCTGAAGAGCTGGTAGCAACCAAGGGCTGCTTGATTCTGCTGCAGGGGTTGTGGGCTCTACACACGTGGCCTACAAAACACTCCAAGAGCTGCCTCAGGCTAAAAGGTCTCCTTTAGAGGCCAGCAGCGACGCCAACCGCTATCCTCCTTGTAGCCCCTTCTCAAACCGCCCCCGCTCACCTCAACTCTCCTTCTCTTCAACTCCTCCTTCTCCCTCCTAGAAGGGACCCTGATTCCATATCCTGAAGGCCACCTTCCCTGATCAGAGTGTGATCCGCCCAGCGTGTCTTGTGCTTTGACGTCCTTTCCTGAGGATATGGCTGACGAGATCTTTCCACTTTGCTACCCAGCACCCCAGGCCAAGGTGTCCCCATTTCTCCTAGCACTGGTCAGGGCTGCCCATCTCCCCCTCCGCTACATTTGAGAAGTCACAGGGCTCTGCAGAGGCGCTGGTGGCTCCCGTTCAGACCCCTGCTCCTCCTTCCCTCTCTGCCCTCCTCGCTGCTACCTGCACGTCAGGCTGTGGCTGAGCGGGGCCACCCCTGAGGCCCAGACCTTCCCTCAGCCCTGCGCGGGAGCCGGGTGCCTGCACGAGGCACCTCATGCTTGAGCACACACTTCCCTCTCATGGCCATGCCTGATACAGCAGCCAGGCACCCAGCTGGGAGTTGGCAGGAGACAGTGATATCTGCAGAAACGGCCTCACGCTTTTCAAGCACAGTGGTCTTTTAGGGGTGCATGAATGGAGCCTGTTCAGGTAACCCTGACAAGCACACACCGAGCCAACTGCTGCAACAGCCAAGGCAACTCCTGAGCCCTCAGCACACACGCTGCCTGGGGCAGGACACCATTTCTCTCGTGGAAGCCCAACTATCCATCCCTCATCCTGGGGCAGATTCCTCTGGTAGGGTAGGACACAGCCTCTGTCATCTTTCCTCTTCCTCAGCTTAGGCATGGCTATTACTTACTGTGATTCTGAATAGAAAGTTTTTAACTACTCAGATTATGAGTAGTTAATGATTTAGTTCAATGTCTCCACCTTTTCCTACATATAATGCACAGTATGACAAAGCCTCTTTCCTTCTTAACCAAATAATAATGTTCAGCAAACTTCTTGTCAGAAGAACAGGCAAGCAGCCTTCCCACATCTCCAGTACTATTTTTCTGGACTGAGCTGTTTGAAGTAACTGGTTCCCTCTATGCTCCCATGACCCAAATACAGATTTTGTAATTAAGGACATTTGCTTTGCAGGAGGAGTAGCTTATTCTTACAACTGATCTGTGGCCTCCTTCCTCTAGCCACCAATTCAGCTGGTTTAGTTCACTGATCTAAAAGAAAACTACCTTTTTTTGCAGGCCGGGATGGAAGGGGGTTGTGGAGGGAGAGGGGCAGATAATTTTCTTTTGGATCAGTCAATTGAACTGACTCACCCTGCAAGCAGAAAATTGAATAAAACAGAA
Organism: Crypturellus tataupa; assembly: GCA_034781795.1. Lineage (NCBI taxonomy): Eukaryota > Metazoa > Chordata > Aves > Tinamiformes > Tinamidae > Crypturellus > Crypturellus tataupa. The sequence goes on from JAWLRI010000215.1 coordinate 1,693,586, forward strand.
GTGCTTTCAGCCATGTCTTTTATCAGCTCATTTTCCTTCACTCAGTTTTTGTGAGCAGAACTGCAGAGCTGCGCGTTTGCTCTCTACTCAGGCACTTGGGTATGCAGATTCCCCTACTTCCCCTTCTTTCTCCCCTGTTCTCTGCAGGATGCTCTCTCTTCTAATGTACCACTTTTGCAATGGCTTTCATTGGGGATGAAAATGAAGGCTTATAGCAGAAATGTCTTCAAGTCAGCACTGTGGCCCTCCATACTCTTTCTCTGTGCAGAGGACAAAATGTCCAGTCCCATCTCCCACTCCAGTAATGACAGCTCTTTCTGTCATTAACTCCTTGACTGATCAAGCCCACTGCCAGGCTGCCTTAGCTGGAAGCCATATAATTCTTGCTCAGTTCATCCTCTGCTACTCACCCTTCTTCTGCACTGCAGCTGGTTTGGCAGGTCTTCAATGCCGTGTAAGGAGTTTGGATTTATTTCCCTTAAGGCAAGACATGTGCAAAGGTCACTGATTCTTTGCCTACCTCTTCCAGTATCATGACAGGCTTGTGCCAAGAGCTCAGGACAGTTTCCAGCTGACTAAAACTACATTATGCCACAGCCTTCACAGGTGCAGATTTTGTGAGCTCAGCGGGCACAGAGTTGGAGCATGAGAGCTGTGGACACAGGGCAGTGACCATGTAAGAGGACACAGAGGACAGAAGAACCGCACGTGCAGCGGATGACGGGCTGCTGCTGCAGCCAGGAGATGGCACAGCTCTTCACAAAGAAGGCAGGCACAGCCGCTGAGGGACAACGCATGGAGGAGACCATATGCAGTTGACTTCTCCGTTCTCTCATCAGCATCAGGGTCTTCAGGGACTTTTAGTCCTGTCTTCTTGCAAATGAATAAGGGGGAACCTATCCTATCTTCTACAGCAGCAACCACATTGTCAGAAGCAGCTGGAGCAGCTGTGGCCCTCCTTGTTACCTAGAGCAGACTAATCACGCTTTGCCAGGCTCAGTGCCCTTTACCAGTGCATCTCAGAGTGCTCTGCAGCTCCTGATAAAAATGTGGCCACATCTACTCTGAAACAATGTGCCAAAACAGCGACAAGGAAGAAGATTTGGAGTTGCTTCCATGGGGCCAAATTCTGAAGCCCAGATGCTCTGAAGTACACAAGGAACTAAGCAAAAGTTAGAAATTAAAATGTCACGGGGCTCTGTATCCTAATATGGAGATAGTTATATTGGTATTCAGTGTTTTTGCTGATCTAGCTCATAGTGCTTGGCAAAGTTCTTTTGGAAAAAGAGCCCTTTTCTGCTGACATAAGCTGCCCGTGCACAAGGAGGGCTTCTCTGGCACAACTCTGCTGCTGCAGCGATATCACACACATTTACATGTAAATTAGGCCTTTGTTTATGCTGCACAGATGCGGCCTTTCACTTCATCCTGTCTGCCGGCGGGGATGAGGGGAGAGGAAGGGTAATGGTTTCCACTAACGCATTTTATGGACTAAGACTGTGTACCACAAAGAAATAAATTTGTTGGCTCAATATCACCCAACATGAGCAGCAGAGAAGGCCCAGAACCCTGTCATAGGTTACAGCCGTAGGACCTTCTTCGCTTTCAAAATCAGCAGGGATAGATGAGTACCATTAAATAGGAACCCTCATCATGACAATTATGTAGATTCAAATCTCTGATGTCTTTGAAAGGGGCTAATGATGAATGTTTTGGAGTCAGGATTCTGGAAGCCCGAGGCCTGTTCAGATGTCCATTCTGATAGTGCTTCCTCTTCCACTTCTTGGGCTACTCAGATCTGCTCCAAGATAAGCACCAGGAAAACACTTAATGGGCAGCCCCTCAGCCTGCTTATGGCTGGTAGGGACATCCCAGTCATCATAAATAGGTCTCACTGTCTAAAGCAGCCTGACCAAAGCAAAGAGCTAAAGCAAGTTTCCACCACCTTGCTTCGTCATTAACCAGGCTGAGCAGCGGTGGGCAGCAGTGACAGTGAAGGTCCATGAAGACTGGACACGGAAAGTGAAGGAGCACAGGTGATGCATGACATATTGCAGGGACTAGATAGAATATCAGGAGGCACCCAGACTACCCTGCTCCCACACACTACTGCTCAAGAGGTCCCACAACTGGTCCCAGTTGACCACCATTCTGCCAGTACGTCTCCATGTTGACCACACACTGTATTAGATGTTCCATTGGTAAAGGCGAACCTAAACCAAGACTGATGACAAAGCCATCCTACCTTAGTCACTCATTCCCAAACCTGTTTCTCCTGCTCTACTAAACTACGAGACAGATAAGGGCAGAAGGCATATAGGTACTTGCCTTTTGGTCCTACATGGGAAGACCAAATTCTTCATTTTTTCCAAGATAGTTTTTGCCCATATCAGCTTCTTTTCGTGGGAAATCTAGAGTTTCCTGGAGCTACAGCCTCTGTGGGTCCTACAGTGCTAGTATGTGACCTGCAGAAGAGCACCACACAACTCCACCACAGTGGTGTTAGAAAGGATTTAGATGTCAGGCTCCAGAAACAAAACAAGTGTTACCATGGGCTGGATGAAACATTGAAAAGCAGGTGATATAACTGCCAGCCTTTGATCAAGTTAGCTGCAGGAAACAACCCAACTCTGTTCAGAAAAACAAACAAAACGCACCACAAAACACACACACATTGCCACACTGCACAAATCACTGCTCAGAGGAAAGACAAATGGCCAGGAACCCAAACTCTCTATGTGTGTGTGGGGAAGAAGGCTTTTGAGCACATTCTTCACAGCAATCATGGAGATGACTGACTCGAGGAATGACAGCTAAAGCATGAAAAACAGAGCTCCAGACAAGGCTAGGGCAGTTTTGGTAGTTGCAGCTGAAACTTAGAGAAACAGAGGTCTTCAGTACTTCATGAGGGAAGCTTGGGGCCATTAACAAGGAAATCATTTCCTACTATTTGATTTCCTCATGCAATGGAAAATATAACCTTAAACTTATTTTATAATAAAAAGAACAACTAAATACAGTTATCTATTTTTCCTCCTAACTGAGGGACTCAAACTCGGGCTAGCTGCATGTATTAAAAGGCTGCAGGTGGTTAACTCAGTTTGTCAGTCATCCCCTTTAACATATTGGATTCCCTTCCATCACTGTTTGGTTGGTCAACATCCTGATCCTACACATATCAGCCTACTCCTTCTTAAGTCTGTTTTCTTATGGATCATCAGACCCATATTCATACATGTCTTTCAATCCCTAGCGTATCTTCTCAGGCCTCTTGCAGCTCCAATCTCACACTCCTGTTCTAACTCCTTTGCCGTTTCACTTGAAAAGTGTTACACAAGCCTGACTCGTTTCTCCAGGCGAGCATGCTGGACTAGCAAACAGTCCAGCACATTTACAAGTTTTGGTCCAAATCAGCCAGGGTACAACTAAGGCCTCCCTACATCATATATCATTAGAACTTGAATTATTTCCAAAATAGTTTTATTCAAAGAACAAATGAAACAGAAGCTGAAGAGAAACCAGAACTGTGGCATTCACTGCAGAAGGCTGTAAGGACAGGAAAGGTCTCCCCTAGAGCAGAAACAATTCTGAGCTTCGCTGAAATTAAACTAACCACATTGTTCAAGAAAGGTTACCTGCTTCCCCCAGCTGCCCCCAGAAGAAGGCATTCTGCTGTGGTTACATAAAATCTTTTTGCTTATCAGGATATGCTGAGAGCAGCTGATGGGCATTCCCATACCAGATTAGCCAACCTTCCCAGGGTTACTCCCATCTATAAATTACTTCAAAAGCTCTCCATGAAGTTTAGCTACAGCTTGACAAATTCTCCTGGGACATCTTGATAGCTATCTCTCTGCTTTCTTCAAGGGCTATTTGATTAGCTGTAAGATCCCCAAGGAGCTTTCCACACTTCTGCTAATCCTTCTCCAGTGCCTCAGGCAGACATTCTGCCATTCAAACTCAAATTAAAAATCAATGTTCAGTGTTTTCAGTGTTTCCCTTGGTCACTTCCCTGTACAGTCCCTGAAATTTTACTGCTATGTGTGTTGCTATAGCCTGGAGAGGCAGAGAAAGGAGAAAAAAATACACCAGCAGCCTTTTCACTCACACTTTCAAAAATCATTCTGCACTTACTTCTGCCCACACCTGGGAACTGAAGGTGGAGAGGTACCTGGAGAGCTTGGTCTGCTCCCTCTCAGGGCACCCCATTTGCTATTAACTGCAGTGAGTGCAAGAGCTGAGCAGCTGCTTAGTCTGTCTTTGCTCTGCAAGCATAAAAGTAAATGGCTGAGGCTACTTTGACAACCGCTACCTTGAGAACTTCCATGGAAAATCTCTGCGTAGCTGGCATCATTCATATACCAAGTTCTGTCTATTACTTACTGTGTCCTTTATATTTTTCCCTCAGTCACAGCTCGGTGACAAGTCCTTATCTCTTATCACCAAAGAAGGCCCTCGCTGTGTCTGGGACACTGGAATAGAAAATTTTTCTGCTACACTTTCTTTGTCCTACTGGTCATCCCATTACTAAATTTGCCTCCTGCTATCTTCAAACTTTACAACTCTACTTGGTGATCCCTAAATCTGCAGATGGTTAGAGACGGTACACATTGAGTCATGTCAGTGATGTAAGCTCTCTGTCGATATGAACCTGCTGTGCAGCAATCCCTGCCAGTCTGACTTGTTACTTATGGTCTGCTCTTTGACTCATTTGTCTTTTTGATACAGTTCTGTGCTCATTCAGTTCTGACTTTTCTCTGCTAGTTTACACAAACAGCACTGTTAAGACCTAAAAAGAAATTTAGAAGCGGAATTTGCTATTCTGATTTCATCTGGTTCTGCTGCAGTTTTATACCCGCAGGCACAAGCTGCACTCACCTGTGTATGGAGGTGTTTTGCATGTCGCAGAGCCCCACCACAGCTGCAACTCCAGAAGCTCTGTAGGATGTGCCTGGCACTGCCATGGAAGCAGCTGTGGCCACAGCGATGGACCTGCGCTGGGACATGTCTCCACAGGTGCCCTGCAGAGCCACGGGGGACCCGGCCTTGCCTGCCCAGTCTTCCACACACCTCCAGACACCAGGTTACATTGGTGCCATGCAGAGGACAGGTGGGTCCTGCTACCGCGATGAGGTCCTACCTGCAGGGGAGTGCTGCAACCGCTGGGTGAGATTGCCCAGTCTCGTAGATTGGCATGTCACAGTGTCACAATGTTTTTTCTTCTCATCTTTCCTAAACCAAAACTGAAACCACTGCATTGAATGGGTTCAGGCTAATTGGGTTTAACAAGGGGATGAGGTAACCAGTCTGCAGGTACCTACATGTGGAAGGATTTGGGGCTCTCTAAACTCAATAGATAACACTATGTGCTATCCAGTGCCTGGCAGCTGAAGTGCCTTATCCTCAGGAGAAAGAGAACACCAGTACCTGAAACTCTCATGTACGCAGGTGAGGAGAAGCTGTGCTCACACCTTCTGCAAGGGGACATCTGTCCCCTGGCACACAGCTGATTCGCGTAGGTCAGGATTACCCAAGCTATTCTATCCAAAGGCAGGGGAGTTGGGAAGAAAATACCCCCAGCCAACTATGGTAACAGGGGAAGAAACAAAATATGTGCTACATAGCTTCCTAGCACACTCCTCTCTCTCTTGCTCACTCATTTTTCATTCATTATCCTCTATTTTGTTTCCTCATTCCTTCACCTCCCCAAGAGCTCTTCCTTCCTTATCCAGAGCTCACCAGCAAAGGTGCTCCCTGTGCTTCTTCCCCGGGAGCATTCCTAACTGCATCTACACCGAAGCAGGTCCCCGGCCACCGGCAGGCGAGTGCTCAACAGCAGCTGGTTGCCTGGATCACTGACTTCTACACCTGTCTCCCTCCTGCTCTCTGCCTTGTAATGTGAGGAGGGACACGGCCCAGCTCAGCTTAGCTGAAGGTGTCTCACTGCCTGCTGAAACCAGGTGAAGAGTGAATGTGTTCCAGGCAAGTTCATACCTGCTTTCGTGGCAGTCGAGATATGGGAGTGTCCACGTACAGGGAAAAAAAAAAAAAAAAGAGTGTAAGGCCTAACACAGCTCTGCTCCAACCCTGAATGACCTTCTGGTTACTCCTGAGTCTGCATCTATATCCGTCATTACAAAAAGCTCTCCTCTGTAAAGGTGACTTAGAGATATGATGTGTATTGGCAGCATATTGGAGCCTACAAGTAGGTTGAAACCACCTGAGATGCTTTCTCAGGTCTTCTACAAGATGGAAGAGAAAATAACTTTTTGGAAAAGTTTTTCTTGCTTTTGCTAGGAACTTTGTGCTCATGCCAGCCCTCCAGTGAGACCCACGACAGAGGCTTCAAAAGTACAGCTATAGTACAGAAAAATAGCCATCAAGAGGCAAACTAGACATAAAGGTATGAACTTGTTCCCTCAAATCTACCTGCTTAAGCCTGTTCCCACCAGGTTAACTGATCGTCTCAAATTGTGCTCAAGGAAACGCCATGGCGACTCAATTCCCTGGGAAACACCTGCGAGACCAGTCAAATCCTGTCTCATCCATAGGTGGTTAACCTTGTTGGGCTACCTATTTCCTAGCGTTTCAGGGGAAGAGTAAAGAAAATAAATCAATTAACACCCAGGGCACTTGTGGGGAGCCCCGGTGCTCTCACCCTGCCACACGGACAAGAGCGCGGGCACAAGCACGGCTGCTGCTTAGTTGTGAGCTGCCTTTTCTCAGACAGGGTGCGTACGATGCAGAGAAGCCCAGCTTTATTAGGACTTATTTCAAGATTTACCCCTAACGCAACGCAGCTCTGGGGCTGCCCAACCATGGGACAAAATACCTATTTCCAAAGCGAGTCAGGGAACAGGGAAACTCCTAGCCGAAAGGAAACGCTTTCCAGCCCCGGCTGCGGGCAGCGCGAGCCGCCGCACCCTCCCATTGGCTGCCGCCGCCACCGCTGTCCGGCCCCTCCCTTCTATCACTGGACGGAGATCACAGCCCGCCACGCCCCCCTCCCTCCCTCTTGCTCCGTGATTGGCTAGCACCACCCCTTCGCCTCAATCGCCGTTAGCTCTCCGCCAGGTGATTGGGCAGCTCTAACCCCCTGGCTCCACCCCCTCCGCGCCCTTTGCCTCGCGGTTGGTCCAGCCCCCTCCCTCCCGCCTGCCCCGCCCCTCTCGCGGGCGCCCGGCGCCCTGATTGCTCCGCGGGCCCCGTCCCTTCTCCCTGGGCCCTGCCGCGGGCCCGCCCCTGGGTGTGACGTCGCCGGCGGCCATTGGCGGAGGCGGCGCGCAGTGTTTCCGGTGCGGCGCGGCGCGGCGCGGACGGGCGGCAGCGGCGGCGGCCCATGTGGGACGGGAGGCTGAGTCGCCAGCGCTGCCTGGGGCGAGCAGGAGGGTGAGGCCAGAGCTGCGTCGCCGGGGCCTGCACGCAGCGAGCGCGGGCAGCAGCATCCACCGTGCCTCGGCCGCACCATGAAGGGGTGAGTGCGGGCACAGGTCGGGGCTCGGCCCTGCCGTGACAGAACGGCGATGACGGCTGCCTGGGTCGCACCACTTCGTCTGTCGTGGGGAGCGAGAGGCCTCGGCAGCGTGGCCAGGCCGAGCGCGGGCATGGGCGGGTGTCTGGCAGCCGACCAGAGCCTGGCCTGCACCGGAGGACCGGCCTGAGCAGCGCCTCTCACCGCTGCAGGGAGGTGGAGAGGACCAAGCAGGGCCTCTCGATGCTTCTCCTGCTTCAGTCTGCTGAAACCAGCCAGAGACCATTGCAGTCTCAGGGTTGGGTACTCTGACTGATAGAGGGATAGTGGTGTGCACTGGGGATTGGTTTAGGATGGAGACTTTCCTGGTTATGAACTCTCTTGTTGTTCATAGTTATGTAATACTACTGTTTCATCCGAGGAAAAAGCTTCCTATAGGAGACCCCTCTGCACCCCCTATACACGCAGACACTTTGATTTTTCCCCTGTTTCCAGGGTGCAGGCTCTTTGTGCTCAGTCTGACTCCACTGGTTGGGAAGCATAGGCTTTTGCCTTGTGCTTCTGGGTGGCTGCAGCCTGGGGTCTTCACCAAGTCCCTCCCCAAAGCAAATCAGGAGTCCAGGCAGTTCTGGGAATGCTGTCTGGTTTTATACTTGTCAGACAACAGTGAAAAATTGCTGCTTAGCCTGTGTGGAAAAGCTGCAGGTCCTAGATGGATATTTTTTTCTCAGTGCTATGATTTGTAGCATCTCTTGAGCCCTTAATCTCTATGTCCTTATCTCTGTGGAGGCTATAGGATGCCAATGGATGAAAATGAGCTGTGCTCTATGTCTATTTTCTCCAGCATGGTTGACTGGAACACTCTGTTTACTGACCAAAGGAGACCAGGAGATATTTGAACATGATGCTGGAGGCCTTTAAAGTCTGAGTCTTGTTCTGGAATGTGACAACCTGCATGACCCTGTACAGGCCACTTTGGGACAGGCTTTTACCTGTTGTCCCACTTGTCTGTTGCTTATTGATTTCATAGAACCATAGAGCACATGGCACAGGGCAGCATCCAAGCGGGTCTTGAAGATCTCCAGGGGAGGAGACTCCACAACCTCTCTGGGCAGCCCGTTCCAGTGCTCTGTCACCCTCACTGTCAGAAAGTTCTTCCTTAAGT
>JAWLRI010000215.1:1711655-1734021 GCA_034781795.1 Crypturellus tataupa
TTTTTTTTTTTGTTTTTTTTTTTTTTTTTTTTTTTTTTTTTTTTTTTTTTTTTTTTTTTTTTTTTTTTTTTTGTTGTTTTTTTTTTTTTTTTTTTTTTTTTTTTTTTTTTTTTTTTTTTTTTTTTTTAATTATTATTATTATTGTGTGTGTGTGTGTGTGTGTGTGTGTGTGTGTGTTTTAAGTCCAAAGTAACACTATCTGCTTTGTGCCTGTTTTGGCTTGGTCTAATAAATTTTAAATATGGCGGATGCTTTTCATTAGGTGCTAGGGAGGAACTGATTTCATTAAATATTGTCTTTCTAAAATTAAATAGCTCCATCATGCTATGTTTTTGAACAACATCTGTGTTGTTGTAACTAATTAACTTCTGTTCTTTGACTTGCTATCTTTCCCTTTCTCTCTTAATGAGAAAAAATAGTTGATGATTTCTGTGAGATTTTGAATTTGTAAGTCTAGTTAACCAGATTTTTCACCGAGTGTTCTTCCTGTTTCAGTCAGTAGAAATTGCACGTTCCCATGCAATAACTCATTTTTTTCTGTATATATGGATTACAGTATTATCTGTTAGTGATAAGCATACTTTCTTGCACTTTAAGTAAATAATATGTTAGCATCTTATAAAGCCAGAATTGCCGTTATAATTTGGGGTGAACCCCCCTCCCCCCGCCAAAAAAAAAAAAAATTTTGTGAAGATAAGAACTGCTGTTAGGGAACAATTTTGCAGTTGCAGATACTAAATGCTGCTTCTGGCTGCCTGATGTTGATTTTTCCTGCATTACTTATCTTTTTGTATCTATAAATAAGGAAGGGCTCGCATAAATCCAAGTTCAGAACTCTGGTACCGCCCAGGATACAGCTTTGTTAAGGGAGTCCTCAGTGAGGCCTTTAGATCAGTGATTCCCTGCTTGATTAAACTCTGGAACTCTCAGTTTAAAATTGTTTGCATCTGTCTGCTTGTCCTATGTACATTTTAGGTACAAAATGTCTTAGAACATGCACTTTTTGAGTTTTGGCAAATTTAGTTATGGCAGTTGCGCTTGGTCAGAAGGAGTTACTTTAATAGTCAGTGGTATAACTTGACGCTATTTATTATCTATACCAAATCTGGATTCTTACATCACAGCTACATAGCTTTAAAAAAAGCCAGTTTAATAAAGCTATTCACTATATATTATATATATATATATATATATACATACACCTACATGTGCGTGTGTATATATAGTGCCTGACCACCTGTTCCCTCACTGTTCTGCAGAATCCTTAGGCACTTAGCTTGTTGCTACTTAATGCTCCTTTAATGACAACTATGGCGTAGTTATCCTAGAATCCAACTCTGCCTCATAGTCTTGTCAGCATTGCCAGAAAAAAAGGAATTCAGAAGCTTCATCAGCATTACCCAGTTGATCTTTGTTCACTGTGCCTTGTCAACAAGAACTTCTACTTAGTAGATACACAAAACAGGTGCAAGTGGTATAGACCGAAATTTGTATTTCAGCACTGTTAAAGCATCACTAAAAACAGATCTTTCAGCACCCATTGAGAGGAAGTTCCTGGATGCACACTACAGTCATTGCCAAGTCTGCTGAGTGTAGACCATATATAATGTAAAATATGGAGATGAGAGACATAAGCTTTTAGACATAAGCTTTTAGCTTCTCAAACTTATTTGTTTCAAAGTAAGTCCCTTGAATACGATTAGTATAATTATCTACTAAAATTCTGTGCAGCCATTAGCATAGGGCTTTTTTATGTAGTGCTGGTTCTAACAGAGTTAGTAGATTTAGAGCGACAGTGGTTGAAGTATCTTTGTCATAAGAAAACAGTAAAGGAACTTCCATATTGAATCAGTTTTGGAAATTAAGTGCTTAGGACTGAATTGTGCAATTCACATGCAACACTTCATAGTAAAACATGGTTTTCACTTCAGTTTCCGTGTCTGCCTTGTGAGAGTCAAGTAGTAAGTCCTGTCTTCACTGGCATATATTTCTTTTGATACTGGCAGTGTGGTCTCCAATTAGTGACACTCTCTCAATCATGAGTTTGAGAAAACTGACAAAGCAACCAAAGTAACAGCTCCTTACTTTTAGATGTTATTATCAGCAATTGCTGCACTCTTGAAAAGTGTTTTCTCTGATCCATTGCTCACTCTAAAGGTAGGCAGTACTAGATTTTTTTTTTTAACCTTCTCCAGTTTTGAACTCATTTATTTTGTCTAATGGAAGATCTCTCCTGTTATAGGAAGGTGAAAATAAACTGCTTGTTATTTTGTTCTTAAATTCTCTCTACCAAACACTCATTTTAATTACATAGTGATTTCATTTTAGCAATGGGTGCTGGTTTTTGGTTTTTGTTATTTTTTTTGTCTGCCATTTCCTACTTCCTACCATTTAAGAGTGCTACCAATACTAGATTATTAAGTTCAGGTTTTGATTTAGTGTCTAACAGCATATGAGAAGCCATATACTGCTCTGTGTTACACTTATCCCTATTTCTATAGAAGTTCCCAAGAGCAAATACTCTCAGGAAAGCACCCCAAGGATGTTGGGGACATGTCTCTAAAAAGAACAGTATGGTTCTTTGTGTAACACTATTTGAACTACTTCAAATGTGGTGCAATTTCGGGGTAAAAACCACATTTCCCAACAAAGGGATGTAGAATACATCCAGTGTGGAGTTGAAAAGTGTTGTATGCTTGGCTATAAAATGTAACGTTTTCATTATTTTCCTCTTCTAATTCAGGGCTGTCTGATTTTGAGTGATGAACTGAACCATGCGTCACTAGTGCTTGGTGCAAGATTGTCAGGAGCAACTATTCGCATCTTTAAGCACAACAGTAAGTATCAGATGGGGGACTTGCATTTCCACAGGTACTGTAGATACAATCTCTTCTATGTTCTAATAGCTGGAAATCCAATTTCTTGTAGGGAGATAAGCTGCTGGCTACCCAAAGGGTCAGAATACTGTTGCTACCCAGAGGTTAATGTAGTAGCAAACCTTGAACTGGAGACCATTTAGTGTGTCTAAAATAATAACACTTTTTATCCTGCTGCTATGCTGTCTTACACCTCTGCATGTGAAAGAGAAACATACTTCTGAGAGGTTTAGGGATGCTAGTGCTCTAATATGACTTTGCGCTACTTGGTTAGCTCAGCACCATTTGACTCTTGTAACAAGCCATGTCAAGAAGTAATGCAGTCTGTAGTGGTCTAGATCACAGCTTGGGGACCAAGTTTAGGACCAAATGATGGTATGATCCTATATTAACAAAAACATACATGTGGATGTCATAGCCATGCTAGACTGCCATTGGTACCAGTATTGCTATGGTGTAGTACAAAGAGGCTTGAGAGCACACAGCATAGATGAATTTCATTGACTAACTTGTTTAGTGTTCTTTGAAAAGAAATACTTAGAATTGTCAGTTTCTTAGTTTTAGCTTCCTTCAGTGAAGGCATTTAGAATAATCTTCAGATAAAAATATTAAGTTTTTTTTTTTTTTTTTTTTTTTTAATCCTTGGCAAAAGAGGTACCTGGTTATCCTTGATTAGTAAAGGTACTGCTTTCATTCTTCAGCTGCTCCTAAGTATTCTTTTTGCAGTATTACTCTCAGAGGTCGTAATGACTCTCTTGCTCTCTTTGAGGTGGATCTGTGACGATACCAGCAAAGTTTGGGTGACTGCAGTTCTTTTCCTTTCCTTGTTCTCCTGGATAGTGGATCCGCTGTTGCTTTTGTTTCTTTTACATCTTCTTTTTCTTGTTCTCTGGATAGTTTTCTTGAAAGAATTGTAGTATTTGGTGGTAACACTTGCACTTTTTTTTTTTTCTTTATCCATATTGATTGCAGCACGTTTTCTTGATGGCCCAAATCACGAAAGCTTTCTGTTCAGCTTTTGCATTTGTGTAAGCACACTTCTGAACGATGCATCTAATTCCAGCATTTTAGAGAACACTGGCATCAGCAATGAAAGTCCGAGTTTGCTGTTTAGGGAGAGAATGAGAGGGGAGTGGTGCAACTGGAAATCCAGTGGCTGAAATAACGCAGCTGTGGAATAGTCTCCTATAATTATTATAGTGACAGTATTAAAGACATTTTTTCTGCTCCTGAAATGGCTGATATATGATAATCTATCATTATATGATGGTACTTTTGTTCACCTTGCTGATAGCTACAGTTGAAGAGTTTCAGCATATTAAATTCATTGCAGGAGTAATGGTAGCACATACAGCTCTGGGTGTGGCGCGAAGGGCTCAGAAGTCCTGATATGATGAGTGAGATCGAAGTTGTGCAGGAGTGGGATACAAACTAGCAATGTAAGGTTGGGGTGCTGTGATGATCTCATAGAATGGTGTGTCAGATTAGAAGAAAAAAAAAAAAAGAAGGCAAAATAAATGTTATAAATTTGCCAAATTTGATTGATGTACAATCCTTGAGTTACATACATATACTGAGTCCTACTTTTGTTTTACTCAGTGCTGTTTTAATTCATTTTATTTCCCTGATGTGTTGATAGCTTCTTTCACATTCTGACTTCTAGAAACCATGGAACAAAATGAAAAAAAAACTCTTGAAATTTCTCACTCCATATTTGTGTGTTTATTTCTACCTCATTCTACCTCAGCACTTTATCTGTGCTGTTAAGGCTGGGTCTAGCTCCTAGTCTTTTCCTCTTTCATGATGGATCAGAGCAGAAGAATCTATGCCAGTGCTCTGCTCTGAACTGTCCTTTCTCCCTTGAGAGGTAGGTTGGAGGCAGATGCTCCTCTGACTTCTCCATCTTTGACTTTTCCTGTGCATTGATTGTTTTCTAACAGTCTCTTAACTGACCTATTTTTCAGTTGCTTTTGCTGGCAGAATTATTCTTGTCTATCAATCATTTGTTCAAGGTTGTTTATGCTCCATATTGGATCCTAGTGTTTTACGTGTCTCTTGCTCAGCATCTTAGTTTTTATGAGTTGATTACCCCTATCTCTGCTCCCTTCGAGGTGTTTTTCAGAATTAAGTCCATGCATGTATTTGCTCACATTACTCTTTCTTTCCTTCTAGAATCATGTCACATGCTCAAAGCTAGTAAAGTTTCAAAATACACTGCTGCTACCAACTTCCTCTTTCTAGTATGCTGAGCTTTGTCCCCATTCTTACACTGGCTCTCTTTTCTTCCTCCTTGACTCTGATCTCTGCTCTCCCTGCGTTGATGTTAGTCATGAACCTTTAAAACTTCCTTTTCAAAGGTCGGTCTTTTTCTGCTTTTGTTAGTTAGTAGCTTTCTGTTCCACAGCTCCAGTTTCTTCAGCTTTTAGACAAAAGTAATATAAAATAAGCACTTGTTCCCTGCCTTATTCTGCACTTTGGTCTGCAGAACCAGAACTCCTCTTTGATTATCTTTGAGCATATTTGCTCTTCTTTGGCTTTATTTCTGTCCATGAAGATACCATTGTTCCCTAAATTGCTTACTTGCATCTTACCAGAGATTTGCCTTCCCTTTTCTTTCACCCTCCAACCCCATTCTGGTTTTTTTTTTGTTTGTTTATTTGCTTGCTTGCTTGTTTATGCCTTAAGCTTGAACTTATGCTTTTAATTGAGGGTGATCAAATTCCTCCTGAAAGTTTACACAGTTACCAATTTCCTTTAATCTCATTTTTGGGCCTGCAACTGGATGAAGCTAAACTGTGTTGATTGATCTATGTATTGTCTGACTTCCAAGCAGGAGCAATTTTTGCTTTTGTGGGTATTTCTGTCTTTACTTATGTCAAAGTTCAAGCTGTTTTGATACCATCTAACAGTAATTTTTGATGCAGATATGCAAAGCCTGGAGAAGCTGCTCAAAGATGCTATTGTGCATGGGCAACCTCGTACGCGAAGGCCCTGGAAAAAAATTCTTATCCTGGTGGAAGGAATATACAGGTACAAATTATTCTTTATATTGGCAAGACCCTTAAAGAGAGATCTAGCTGCTTAGCAATTTGGCACCTTTGCCAAATCAATTTAGGTTAGTCATAGCTGTTTCATGGATATCATATCTGAGAACTAAATTAAGCTAGGTATGCCACATCCTGGGCTTTCCGTTGTTATTCCAGCTGCACCTTGCACTTCCAGAATGCTTCCCAGATCCTGCTCAGAACTTATATCAGAGATGAAGTCTTGAATTTTGTTCCTTCCATTCTTTTTTCTCCTCACTGTCATACTCATGAGAATGGAAATGTGCAGTTCAAATGGTATTTTTTCTGAGTGTGAGTATGAGTTTGTCATAGGCAGTGAAATGATGGTGATGCGCAAAGTGGGATACTGCTGTTAAGAGTATCATGACTTTTGGACCTAAAAATGATGGGCAAGTGAATGTCTGAAAAAAAACAGACATGAGAGTGGAAGTCTTAGTTCTTGTTCATAATCATCACTGAACACATTGCTTTGTCTTGACTCGCTGTTGTTAATATTTAGTCAGTATGTCACTATCTGAGAGATGTTAAACCTGTAGATATGGAGGTCTGGGTACCAAGTGCAAAGTGTAGTTACTTTTTAACACCCTGCAGAAAGTGATATTTATAACAAGCTTTGCAAGTGGCTGCAATCACTGAAAGAAGTGAAGGAGAAGTCAGATTTTGGATCCTAAAAGAGGCTGTAACAATTAAAGCAACTTAAAAAGTCTGTTTTTCCAACAGTATGGAGGGATCCATAGTCCGTTTGCCTGAAGTGATTTCCCTTAAGAAGAAGTACAAATCCTACTTGTACCTTGATGAAGCTCACAGTATAGGTGCCCTGGGTCCCACTGGCCGGGGTGTTGTGGAGTATTTTGGACTTAATCCTGAAGATGTGGATGTCATGATGGGAACATTCACCAAAAGCTTTGGAGCTGCTGGAGGCTACATTGGAGGCAAGAAGGTAAAAAGATGGAAATATCATGACCCTTTCAGGATCATGATGGAGTGCTTCACTAAGCATTTCCCAGTTTTCTTTTTCTTGAGTTGCCCTGATTGTTCAATTGTTTCCTATGGTTTAGTGCAGTGAAAGTCTGTGCAATGCCAAAAAAAAATAGTCCAGGAAAGTTCCCACATGCTCAGTGATGAGCTCAATTTGCTGAATGTAAGATAGTGGCATAATATCTTTTGGGGACCTGCTAGAACCAAGGAAGTGAGGATATTTTAATCTTACCTTTTAACAAGTCTAGCAGGAAGAACTCAAAAACAAAAACAACCTCTTCTGTAAGAAGATGCAGTTCCTAGGTAAGCTTTGTGAAGCTGATTTTTATTGGACACGAATGCTTTGCTTTCTAGAAGGATGCTTCTTCCCTTCCTGTTTTCTGGATACTGACCTTTTTTACCTTCTAATGGAAGGTACTGCTAGGAAGTGTTGCCCTTGTCAAAATCCTCTTTTTGAACAGGATATAGACTATTACATGTGTCTTCTTTCTCGTATTTTGAAGTGTCCCCTATAAATGAGGCTTTTAATCTTTGTTTTAAGGTAAAATTTTACCATTTGCTTGCTTGGAGCATAGTGCTTTAGATATGAACAATAACAATTACTGTAGCCTGTGGTTTGATGCATGGAGCTTGCACATCTTTCTTTTCTTTAAGTTTACTGCAGTTAGTTTAAAATGATTGGACATATTTCCCAAAACGATGCACTGTGCCATCTTTTTTTTTTTTTTTTTTTTTTTTTTTTTTTTTTTTTTGTCCAAATATACTGAGCCAACAGGACTAACTCGCCTGGTGCAAGCCGATTCAGCTTGCAGTCTTTCACAACTGTATTTTAGCTACTGTGTTTGAGGGATTACCTCAGAAATAGGAGGCCTTAAATCATCCTGCCTAGCTTATTTCAAAACACTTTACAATTTCCTTAAATTAAACTCTGATTCCAGGCAGAGCACAACATTAAATTGAACATGTCCACATATTCCATACAGGGCAGTCCTGTTAATTTCGTGGTAGCAGAAAACAATTTGGCTGGGTACTTGTTATGGTATTTTACTGGAGTGGTCTGAGTACTGTAGAATAATTCTGTTATAGCAAGCAGACTAGATCTATTGTACACTTGTCCTTCACTCTCATATTACCTGCCTTTATTTGTTCAAATGTAACATGTACTTTAAAAGGCAAATGCAGGAGTGGCAGGCTGAGATTTGTGTACTTTTGAATGATACCTGCTGCTTTATTTATATTTTACTGATAAACACAAGTAAATGTCCAAAGCTGTGCCTTTAGTGCTTTTGTGGGGAAATAATCATACTGTGTGTAATACATAAGCACCTCCTGATCACTATTTCATTTGCTGTATATTCCCACTGTTGTACTGAACACCCCTGAAGCATGACCTGCACACAGCTCAAGTAATGCAAACATCTCGTTCCAGTCAATCACTACTATTGTTCGCAAAACGAACCTCTGTCTTAGCCATTTCTCATTGACCACACATTCTTCCCCTTGGCACAGAAGATTGTGTTGCCCCTACTGATAGCACTTCTGGCATTTGTTACTTACACTGTAAATTGAGTCCTTGAGCTAGCCAGCCTATTCCATGAGATTCTGGAATAGGTTTGCTGCAGTGATTCATTTTGCTGTGTTACTCAGGGGCTACAGTACAGCATTCATGTGAGTATGGACAAGGCAGTGTCTGATTGCTTCTTGTGGTTTTGCTAGGAATTGATTGATTACCTCAGGACACATTCTCACAGTGCTGTGTACGCAACATCCATGTCACCACCTGTAGTGCAGCAGATCATCTCCTCCATGAAGTGTCTTATGGGTGAAGATGGTTCAACTCTTGGTGAGTCTTTATAACGTTAAGCATGTGGAACTGGAAAAGCAAAGTAGAACCTCTCTGTCTTTGGCAGAAAATTAATTCAATGGACATATTTATAATTATCTTTTAGTTCCGGTAAACTTAGAATTTCTGGAGCAACAAGCCAACTTATCAGACGCGGTGGCTGTCCTGTTTGGGAAGTCAGCCTAGTAATGGTGTAAGCAAATAGCTAGAGACAAGTCATCTTAGTCTTACATAAGACAGAATATTGTTTAATATTGATTTTGATTTTGCATTTAGTTTTCCTAGCATCCTTTCTTCTCTGTTTCTTCTATCCTAATTTATTGTTTGCCTCACTTGGAAGCTTTACTGAAGACTACTTTCAGAGTATTTTGTGTGTGTGTGTGTTTTACAGTCCTGTTTATTACACAAGGCTTCTGATTTTTCATCCCTAATATGATTTACTGTTTGTACCTCAGAGTAAACACGGGAATGTCTCTGAAATGTTTTTTTTTACTCTGGAAGCTAGGTAGGTAGACTTAATGAACCTGGGGATGATGTTCAGCATATTCAGCTCTGTTGATTTAGTTGTGTGTTTTTTTGCTTGTTTGCTTGACTTTTTTGTTTGTTTGTTTTGCAATAGAAATTAGAAAGGGAACATCTATGATAGTCTTGATATATTTGAAGTCCAGAATCCAAATTTGTGTGCATCTTTTTCCTGATAAGTGGCGCTAATAGCTTCCTTCGGTTATAGTATTTAGTGTATAGCTGATGAATCACAAATGGAGACTACCTAGAAACTTAAATGGCACAGCACTTTGGGGTGAGGTACTTTGCTGTCTGCACAAGTTCTTTAAAACTTTGAGTGGCACATACAGGGTGACAGTGTAGTTCACTCAGGATTTGTCAGGAGCTTTTGGTTCAAAATCTCATTGAATTCAAACCTGTGAATATGCTGAACTACAGGAGCTTCCGGCATCGGACCACAAGGTGGTGGTGTATGCTGAAGAACCACATTTGCTTTTGAACATAGATCATCTGACCAGCTAACCTGACAGTTAGTTTCGAAAAAGCTTGCTGGACAAATAATTCAAGAATTCTTGCATTATAACAGCTTTAATACAGTTTGCTTACATTATCTTTGAATAGAGTTAGTTTTAGCAATAGTACTTGGTAGTGACTCTTGCTGTGGAGTTGTTCCTAACTGCTGCAGGTACCCGTGGTAAGTAGTGCCTGTATGTGTGCTAGACTCAAGGGCTCTGGAGTGGTCCATGTGAGTTACCTCTACCTGTCAAGAGTTGTCCCCACCACCTCTCCCAGAAGAAATATTAACCCAGCTTCAGATTACATGAAAAACTGTGTCAGTGGGTTGGGTATTAGAACTCTCTAGCTAATTATTTACTCACAGTTTGTGGTTTGCTCAGGCATTGCTTGTGTAGGTTTCCTCCACTATCTGATTTGCTTAATGAAGTGGCAAGCAAGAAATCTGTAACCGATTCTATTTGGAACATTCAAACTAAGGCAGCTTTGCTGCTTTCGGTGACTATATATATATGTACTTGGTTAAGCCATGAGAATGGAAGCAATTTCCACTCCAGACTGTTCTCCTGCTGTTATGCCAGCATAAGAATTCAAGTTGAAAGTTGAAGCAGACTGGGAACTCATCTGGCAAAATATAAGCTTCAACTAAAGAAGCCTTTTTTTGTTGTAATGCTACTTAAATATATGTCAAACTATATCCTAATTTGGTGCTAAGGAGTGCCAGAATTTCTAGCCACTCTTTGTATTGCAAAATAACCCAGCTTTCAAATGCCAGAAATGCTTTATTTCAAGGAAGCCTTTGTACTTCAGGTTTCTCTGTGAACTTCAGTGCTTTTCAGAAGAGCTAGATGCAACTGGATTGCCAAGGTCCTGTCCAGCCATACTCAGAAACAATTTCTGCAGCTCTCATGAAAGTGTTACTGTCTGAGCATCTAAGTCAACCCTCATTAGGATAAGTACCTGATAGAATGATCCCTGCTGGAAAGTGCTTTTCTGCTCATTTTTTACACAGTGCTTATTCCCTCTTATACAGCTTCTTTCTTTCTTTCTTTGATCTTTGAAGGTAGTGTTACCTTGTAGGCTTTTTCTTTGGATGAAGCTGGCTAAGGTTCAATTTGTGTGGATTGAGCAGCTGTTTAGCGATAGTATGACAAGGTTTTTTCCTTGTTTAACAGCTTTGGCAGAAAAACTTGTATTTGAATTTTGTGGGATTGTAGATGGGGCTCTAAAGGGCCTCTGTCTGTAACTGCTTTGATTACGAGCAAGTCTGAAACAGAATGATGCTGGTGAGAGGTGATAGCGCGGAAAGTAAACAGGTACAGAAATAGTGTCAGATTGGGTCACTGGCAAACACCTTCAAAGTGACTATGTATTATAAACATCCTACTGCTCTTAGAGCAGCAGTGAAACCTAATTAATGAATGGAGGAAATCTGAGGTAGGATAATGATTTTTGCAAGGGCATAAGAATTAATGGAGTTGGAATCAGAACAGTAGGCTGAAAGCTCCCAACTCTGTTTTGAGCCTCAACTAAATCTTTTAATAGCTTAAAAGATTGCTTGCTCTTTTGTCTGCTTGCTTCTGTTCCCTGCTTCTACTTGTAAAAGTTGTCATCTTCCATGATATCTAAACTTTGTGGAAATAATGAAGTCAGACTGAGATGTTCTATAGTTAGGGAGTAAGTAATTATATTTTTGAGGAACAAAGCTGGGGAGTTCTCTTATATTTTACAAGGTAAGTCAATTCAGTGGATTTCTCAGTTTAAGAAAACATCTGAAGGCTCTAAACTTGCAATATAAGGCATTGTAGTTACTACAACTTTACATAACTTTAAGTATCTCCTTTCAGATCTTTTTAGAAAACTGCCAGTGATTAAATAGGATAGCAGTAAGAGGTGGCACAGACAAAACACAGATGCTGTGTAAAGCTGAATGGCTGACTGCAGAAAATGTAGTAGTGTAACAAGGACTGGATAACATACACAACATGCTGCATAAATCAAGATGGTGGTTTCTTTTGCATCTTGATTTCTGTTCAAACTAATGTGTGACATACAAAGATATCTCCAAATTACATTTGTGGTTTCCTGTAGGAGGGTAGACTGAGAGGAGGGAGAAGACTGCTTTCCCCAAGAGCAATTTTTTGGTACTAGTTTTACTTGTAAATCAAAACATGCAAGATGAAATGGGTCTAGGGAGGTTGATCTGTTCCTAGGATTATTTCATGGAGTGATTGTACCTGGAAAGATTAACGTCTTTCACAGATGAAACTTGGCTCTACCATGTATTAAATGTTTAAGTTGAGTCTTAAATCTAGGAATGTTCAGACTTCGAACTTAAACTGACAGTGTGTTAATGACTTAAGTGAACTACTTCCTTCCAGGTTCATGGTCATTAACTTGATTAGAGTCCTTAAAACGTTGATATTTGTAACAAGTTCATTGTTTCATATCTTGCTTTCAGGAGACAACTATCACACATCCAATCTCAGTGCTGTACTAAAGTGGCATGTACATTTTTAGGAAAAAAAAAGAGGATAGACCTTGCACAAGACGACACTTTAATTTTTAATATGATTGTTGCTTTGACCACTGCACACAAAGCAAAGGTTTTCCTACATGGTTCTAATGTAGTAAGCCGTCGAAGTGGCAGCTGACCTGTAGAAGTATCAGAAGTGCATAACTAATCTTTACAGGCTAGTCAGCTGCATGTAGCTTGATAGGTCTCTCTTCAGGGGCTCAGTTGTGAAGAGTTAGCAGCAGATTACAGTTAGTTCATTATACCAGTAAAACAAACAAACAAAAAAAATCCACCAGAACTGGCTTTCTAGTCTTGACATTACTATGTGCAACCAACTTGTGAATTGAATTAGAAAAAGTAGTGGAACTAATTACAAACAACAGAGGATAAGAAGGTACAGCGGTGTTGGCAGAGAACTGAGACTAATTCAACTGTTTAGAAGCCTAGATCATGGCTATGCTGTTGATATACACGGAGAAAAGCATGTAGGAAGGAATATTAACCTTGGCCTGCTTCAATTTTAATGAAGAAGAGACTACAATTAGTGTGTTGACCTCCACGTGGTTAAGACTTGTGAAGATATGACCTCAATAGTTAAATCATCTGCCTTGGCTTTAGCAGGTTTCTTTAAGTTGAACATTTAATAAAATTCCTACTTTCCTTCTAAAGACAAGTCAGAAGTATGTGTAGGTATGAAATGTCAGTAGTAATGAAGGAATAACCCACATAATATCACTTGGTGATTAAATTTCAAGTAACAGATAGTATATTTATAAATGCAATTTGTACCTTATCATTATGTGTAGCAGACCCACAAATGATAGCAGGTTGAGTTGAAAACATTCACTTAGCATTAAAATTGGTTCATCTGAATTTCTTCCAATAATGCACTGTTAATGAGGTGTTAAATTATCACCTTGGGAACCCAGGGACCAGTCAAAACTAATTTGAGCAAAGTGAAAACTTTTTTTTTTGTTGCTGCCCCTGAGAATCTCAAGCTGAGCTGGGGAACTGTTGGAAAAACAAATACTCTGGGGGTCATAAAGGGAATTTCCTGCTTCTCCCCAGGAGACTGACAGTTTTAAACATCACTCTATGTATTTGCACTTCCAGCTGGGGATCTTTTAAATCCAACTTGTTACTGCACCCCTACCTCCCTCCTACAGAGCATGGCAAGCTTCCAGAAAAATTGCTTTAACCTGGTCTGGGCGAGAGAAATCTTCCAGTCATTGTACTTTGAAAACTGTTTACAGATGCCAACAGAGCTGTACCCTTTGTTTGGCATTGGAATGCCAGAATTCTGGAGTTGCTCTTCTTCTGGACTTTAATCAGCACAGTGGAGTTTATGCAAGTGCTTGTGCCACTTTGTAATTGTACACCTGCTTTGTTCTTGTAACATTCTTGCCCTGGCTATTTCTATTCAGGTGTGAGTTATCATCCCAGATCTACATAGCCTAAACACCGATCTGTCAGAGTAGAAATACAATTTAAGAATGTGACTTCACTGAAGTATTTGTTTTCCTTCTTTGCTTATTTTACATTTAATTTAGATGTGCGGATTACTTTGTACTTTCAATAAGTACACTTGAGCACCTGAAGCACTAAGCGCTTGAAGTGCCATCTTTCTACAGCATCTTTCTAGTGGGCTGCTCATACCCAGAAAGGAAAAAAACACTGAGTAGCAACTAACTAGCATAGGTTGTTAACAGCTTTTTTTCTAAGATGTTCAGAAGTCAATGTTCAAGTAAAGCATTTGAACAGAAGTAAGAGCAGGTAAGGTGATGTGAATTCTGTCCTTTGGTCAACATGAAAGTGAGTACATGATTCCTAACATGATTCATAATGTACTAGAGCAGAAATTTTGGAAACGGCTGGATGGCTCATCGCACCACTGCTTCCTGACACCAGGCTGGGCAATAGAAGCAATTTTTACATTGATACTGACACTAGCATGACAATAGTGTCTGTAATTTAAAGGAACATGGCAGAATTTCATTCTGTGAAATACATATAATGTAATTGTTTCTACATTCTTTGGAAACAAGCAACAGTTTTTAATTAAACACCTCTTGGTGGACTGTGAGCGGGTGTATGAGCCTACCAAGGTCTCAGACCAATGTCTTTGACTATTTTAGGGAATTCTGATATAAAATGTGATGGCACCAGATCAATGCATGCCATCCATTTCATATATGTACAGTTAATTTGACACAATATAACACACACATTTTAACTTTTAGTGATGTGAAGATGTTTCCTTATGTCCCAAAATTAACATCTTTTCTTAGATAGGACTGAATTTATCTTTGAAGGGAATATCTGTCTGAAAAATATGCATGCTAATTAACTTTTGAAAGCGTGTAACCAGTGGAAAGAACTGAGACAACTTGAATGAAATAAGAGATGTACCTGGCTGTGCAAATGGGGGAAGGATTACAGTAGATGCATATTTTTTACAAAGCTGTCTTTTTTCCTCTCATAATTAAAAGACTTTTTCAATTTCAATATATATTGATTGTTTACTTTTTGCTATGCTTGCATATTTACTATGCCGCTTTTAAAGCTTTGAAGTGGGGCTACTGTTCTTATGACAGGTATTCAGCTGGGGGTGGCAGTCTCTCTGGTTCTGTCAGGTATCTTATGTTTTCATGATATCTTAAAATTACTATGAGCAGTTAATAATGTTAGCTAAAGCTAGGTGACCACATCTTTTCAATGTCCTGACTCTCATATTTGCGGCATGGACTGACTGAAAAGTGTGATGAGGCTAAGTCCTTCATGATCTTCTCCTGTAATACACAGGCAAACAGCATTTCTTTTCTTCCTTGCATTGTGATTTAAAATCTAAAAGAACAGTTAGCTTTGATACTGACTTCCATTGTAGGAAAACCTTTGGCTTGAAACAGATGGTAAATATAGTTCACACTCGTCATTTCTGTGTTGTAAAGCTACTGAACTGTTTCCATGGAAGTAGTTTATAAACATCCCTTTTATAACATGCTTTGCTGAAGCCTGCACATTCTTTAGCTTGTAAAGAAATGTGGTGTTTCTGTGTGTGCCTGATGTTCCTGCTCTGTGACTTCTCATTCTGTCATGAAGGTCGGCCAGCTGATTTGCATTGTGTAAAGGTATGAATGTTTCCTTCTCTCATCTCTACTGGCTTTCTATCTTTTTATTGAGATTTTAAGAGCCAAGATGTACTTTTCAAGTTCTGATGCCCAAGAAATAATAATAATAACAATGAAGCTTTAAAATAACTTTTTTTTTTTTTTTTTTTTTGGTAGAATGCCATTAACTTGGCAAATCAAATTCTGTTGCAGCCATGTTATTTTTTTCATGTTTCTGACTTCTGCAGTGGAAATGCCATGATGAGTTCGAAAGAATAGTGTGATGGCCCACATTTTTTTGCTCTCGCTCTCTCATCTTAGCAAGTCACAAGAATTAATGACAAGCAGGGTATTTATAGCTCTCTGTGCATTGACTCTGAATATGTTTTCACGATTATACCTTTGGGATAATAGTGCATGTGCTAATTTGTAAGTAGTATTAACACAAATCCTCCGAATCCTTTCAGCCATTAATATGAAGACTTGGATAATACAAGTACTCAGGCAACACAAACTTAAGTTTTTCTTCTCTGGAGTGGTAGTTCTGTTTTGGTGTTTGAAATTGATTCAGTTGAAAAATTTTAGCCTTTATATTTGACTTCAAAATGAAGATGACTGTTATCAGAATGTAATGATTTTCGGCTATGTGACAATAATGCAGATCCAGTGAACAAGGTGTAATGAAACATGGAATGAATTAAACATAAAAATAAACAGTCATGAAAAATTATTACCCTGATTTGTTATACTTTGCAAAATGCTTTTCTATTTCTCTCCTATGCAAAAAAAAATTAACTGGTAGTGTGCTATTGCTCTTTCTTTCTCTCACAGGATAGTTATTTGGTCCTATCTATATAGCTGTTTAGCTGTAATATTCTAGTGAGAACTTGAATTTCTTTCAGCAGAAAAGATGTGATGTCTTGTAGGGGTTTAAGATACTGAATGCTCCTTGCTGAATCCCTTCATCAAACTAGTCTCCCACTACCGCATGTTCTACAGGTCTTTGAACATATCAAAGGAGATGAGGCTAATCAGATGTGATTGTGAGTTGTTGGTCTCATGAGGAGCTGTGTAGTCCTTTAAATCTGAAATATTTTTATGTTCAATCTTGCCCTGGATATGCACACATGTGTCTTTGTGTGCTCACTTGCGCACACACACTTTTTTGTGACAAAATAGTGTTGATGGATAACGTCTGATCAGCTCTATCAAACCAAGCAATATCTTGAATACCTCTTTAAGTGGAAAGGGTCATTTGTGTCTCTGACTGCCTTTCACAGCAGGCATTGATTTTCTTTGGCTGTGGATGAGGTCCTCTTTGATCAAAGACATCAAATTCTACTTTTGCCCAGGTGGATTTCCTGTAAAGAGTAGCACTGAACACATGAACAGCAGAGCGTTATTTGTGTTGTTGCAGAAGCTTTAAAGTAGAGATAGTCACTGTTTTTGCAGCGCTTGACTTAGACCTGGTAGACTGAAAAATAAATGAAAAAGCTCTTCCTCACCTGAACTTAAATCTAATAAGGAGTTTGGTAACAACCACCTTGTTGGCAGGAAGTCAGTTTCTGAGACTTTAAAAGGCAAGTGTTTTTATATACAATATATTTTGAATGTGCAGAGAAACTCAAGTGCTGTATTATTCTTTTCCATCTCTTGAGCCTGAATTCTTAGAATCCAAGACAAGTTTGTGGCATTATGTTTTGGAATTAAGTTTTTTTTTTTTTTTTTTTTTTTTTTAACATGGTTAACTCATACAGATTACTTATGCAATATGGATCAACTGTTTGGTAGCTTTTGTAACATTAAAAGTGGTGGGTTGCTCACAGTGTACAATGGGAGCATTTTGGATTGCATGCTCCCTTACATAAGATAAAAGCTTGTGTAAACGTAAATGAGAACTGTGATTTGCTTTTTAAATAGCCTAGCTTATTTAGTTTGGGGATTTATTTTTCTATATACAATGCTAGCTGATTTGTTACTCAAATTTCTGCAAAGTAATGCTTTTTGCCTTCTGACAATTCTTATGTGTTAGGCTTAGATAAAACTCAGATGTGCCAAGTCTGTTTCACTGTAGTCACTGAATATTCTGTTGAACTCAAAGGGTTTTGACTGCTCAGGCATTTCCACATTTTGACAGAAGAATCAATTCAGCAGAACTTCTTGGAGGCATGCCTAAGAGAAGGCATGTTCTGCTGAATAATCCCTCTCTTCTCAGTAGGTACCCCCTGTGCAGACTGCAAAGACTACCTGAGGTTAGCAAATTGCTTCCTGTCTGGGTTTATAATGGCTCAATATCTCTGCTGCATGTCATTGTCTTATTTATACAGAGGTAAAGGGCAAGTTTTAAACTTAAGCTGCAGAGTTTTAATTTTGATTTTTAAATCTTGTGGTGGTTACTATGCTCCCAACTCATTAGTTCTTAATATCTCGTCGAAGGGCTGCTGTGTGTGAGTAAACATGTGCATTTTGCTGAATTGCTCACATCTAGAGCGGACTTCAGCAGCAAACTCTGGAGGACTGTATGATCTCTTGTAGGACAAAAATGGATTAAATAAAAATCCCTGAAGTCAGAAGGCCAATAATCTCTTCAGCAGCAACACTTAGGACTGCATTACAGGCAATCTGGTGGACCGTATGCAAGGGTGGAGCAGTGTATGCACTTGCATAATAAATGCCTTGTATGTCTCAAAGGCCAGACTTGCACAGGAATCATCCTGGTATTATGACAGCTGAAAAGTTTATATATTAAATTGCAAATGGTACTGTCTTTCAGCTGTACTCAAGAGTCATGTGTAAAGGAGTATTTTAAATCAGAGAGATTTGAAATGATACACAGACTAATTTCAGGGATGATTTATTAAGGTATCATGCTGCTGAAAATAACCTGGATGGTTTGCTAGTTTCTGAATCCAAGATATTGCATACTAAATGAAGCATTAAACCTGGACTCCCCATGGTTGTACTGAACTCCATTTAGTTGAACACTGGTGGTAAGTGGGGCTAGTCCCATCTTTTAATTCCCTTTCAACAGATTTTTTTTTTGTGTTACCATCCTAGATGTGAAACTACATTAGTACTTTTATTCTATTTTGATAATATATGCAACTCCTAGAAATGGACATGTTTAAACTTGCAGCTCACCTTTAGTTTCCCAGGCTTGATAGTTATTCTGGCTTTCCAAGATGAACAAAATGTTCTGCTATTGCAAAAAGAGGAAACCACTTCATTAAATATGTACTGCTGAAAGAAAGGGAAGCTGAAAGTCAAAATTTGGTTTGGAAGCAAACTCAGAAAAAAATATTTGGAGTGTTCAAATAATTGTTGCATTTAAATTGGCAGTTTGAAGCTCTGGAGGCTATTTAATATCTATTGAAATTCATCCAATTTTTTTGCATCGCTTGTATCATTTGCTTACACTGTATGTGATTAACTTATTTAACTGCACTTCAAGATCCAGCTTTTTGAGTTACTGCAGTACTGTGGGGATGTATTTCCGGATGACAGGTATGTCAGTCTCATAGTGCTTTGGTCTAAAAGAAGTTGGAAACTTTCAGTTCTCTTTTTGCTTTTTGTAGTAGCTCACCTTAAATTCTGTGTGCTTTACAACCCTCCCTTATTTTTTCTTTTGCAAGACCAAATGCTACTCTTGCTTTTGAGATGCAATAATGCAGACCCAGAAGAGGTACATGCCAGAATAAGGAAGATATAACAGTGATTTGGTTTGGTTAGTGTCATCTGTCTCCTGAAGCTAAGTACTTTCCCTGTAAAAATTGTGATGGAAAAGGGCTATGTGAACAGCTTTTAAAGCAGAGATAGAATGCTGCTTTAGTTTAAAATGCCGATTGTCAAGGCCCTTATGAGAGATTTGTGCTGTGTTTTTAACAAATGGTCTCACTTCTGTGAATCTAGTGAATCCTGGAGTTGCACAGTAGGAGTCTGACAGACTGTAAGTTGCATTAAACAGCTTCAGGTTTTTATTGAAAACATTGTCCTCAGTTCAAAGGGAAGGTAATTGTTCTGTCCTGGAATGATAGCAGCCCCTCCTTTGCTGACAGCAGGCCATCTGGTTGCAATAAGTTATATGGTCCTGGCAAGGCTTTTTGGCAGCTTTTTAGTAGCTGCAGTTGACTGAAAGCTTCACAACCAGATAGGTAGAAAGTAAGAAATATCTCATTTATGACAATGATGTCCTTCTCTGTCCTTGGTCACCAAGTACTAGATCTTTGCCTCTTTTCGTATGTTAGATATAGTTCTAGACAAAACTCAGAAACAAAATACTGTGTGGCATTTTTCAGCAGGTAACTTTGGCTGCAGATTAGCTCCTCTAATTTGTTGATGGAGATCTTAATGGTCACTACGGTTTGTGTATTTCAGGTGTAATTGGCAGCATTTGTGGTATTTACCACCCAAAGGCTACTACTGTACTTTTATCCAGTAGTTAAAGTGCATGTTTTTAAGAGGTGTGGGAGTTTTGTGTGGTTTTTATTCTTTTTGTCTTCTCCTGGCATGGTAGTGCTTAAAACTGTTGGTTGCTGTAGCAAGGAGGTAGGTTCCTTTTCAGAAAATTTGCCAAGTAGTCAGTTTGCATCCATAGTAAAACATCAAGTGTACAAAGTAGTTAGCTAACTAATTGCTCTTCCTGGCAGCTACTTCTTTCTCTTGCTGTCCCAGCCAAAGTGTAACTACTTTTTCTAATCTGCCTTTCAGGCTTGGGTTTGTGCCCTGCCAAAACAAATTGTCTAAGCAAGTGATGTTTGTTAAACAGAAATGACTCCAAGGGTTTTGGAACAGGGAGGCAATTTTTGTTCTCATAATATCTAAATTATAGCTCCCCTCTAAAGTAGGGTTAAATGCTTGCAAGTGGGAAATATTGAATGTGAGACTTGGACTTAGTGTCTGATTTGCTGAGCATGTTCTTTGAATTTCCCTGTCAGATTTTCTTTTATCCCAGAATGTGGTTCTACATTCTCTTGCCATACATAACTGTTTTTGCTTTAGAAATTTTATCCATGTACTATTTGTATTTACTTTTTCTTTAAGTGCAGTTCCAGTTGGTTTTCCTTGGTGAAAAAGGTCTGTTGCTATACTTTGTGAAGCAAGGTGCTCTGATGTATCATTAGTTAACTGTTCAAAGCATTTTAGAGTTTCCCATTTGGGCAAAGGTAGCAGAAATATCATTCATTGCTGGTTCTTACTTTCTTCTCATTTCTATTTTTAGAGCTGGAGTCCTTGCTGTTATATTTGTAGTGGGGCATGAATAACATTTAGCTTAGCTTTAAACGTTAAGAAAAAACACTTTGAACCTTGCTTAGCTATGCTTGTTATTTTTATGGCTAGGCAGTTTGGACATTCATGTGGGGACTGCCTACAGGTTAAAATAACTCTGAAGCTATATTGAGTTGTTACTAAAATTCAGCAGAACATTTTATGTTTAATGAGAAAAGTAATCTGGCAAGTTTGACTCGCTCTTTGTCTGCCAGGGTATATAGGAAGCGGATGTGTTACTATGTGAGGGTTTGGCAGCTTGGGCCTTCACATTTTGTGGGCAAAATATCTCAGCAGCTTCAAGCCATTTAGGCCAGATGCCTCATATTTCTTATATGCAGCATATTAATGAGCAAAAGATGCAAAGTGCTCATGTGCTGGTCTGCCAGAATGGTAGACTTGAAATTTTATTCTCTTTTGGGCAACAAATACAAGAAAGAGCTGAATTCATGTGGGTCGTGTCTGCCTTCTATATTTAATAAATGTTGAGTTTAGTTAACTTTAGGCATTATCGGTGATATAAAAGGGAATAGGTATAGGAGCTTTTGAAAGCGAAAAGCTAGAGTGATGCCTCGTACAGCAAGAATGTTCTTGAGGCACTTTGTATTTTGACACAAAGTATCATAAACCTGTAGAGCTTCAATAACAACTTTTTAGCTCTTTAGAACTGCATGGCATTCAGGTGATTTGCATAACGTAATGCACAATAAAACTGAAATAAAAAATTTCAGTAACCCTTAGATTACTTTAACAGTAACTTAAACTGAATGTCACCCATCTCAACACTAGCTAAGCAGAAAATCTATGACAGCCTTAAGTGCTGTGCAGTATAGTATAAAGGAAGAGGAGGTGGAAGTGAACTGGACAAATCACTCTGCAGAGGGGAATTGTGAAGACTGGTTACTTACATTGTGTAACTTTATTTCATCAACTAGTAGATGCTGACAAAGGGAAATTAGTACACTTCATGTTCAGGGGTACAGATACATCTTCAAATGGTTTTAGGATAATCCTGCCAGCATCAAGGAATCATGCAACTTTACCTGCAGGGAACTGTGTAAATATTGTTCTTATTTATATATTTATATTTAAATACTTATTTATATACTTGACAAGTTTCAGTATGCAAAATCTTCTTGGCCCTTCTTGTTTCTGGATGAAACTGAGCATATTATGTGTTTCCCATTGCTCCTTCCTTGAATAGGGACTCTTAAGTAGTTTAGATTTGCTTTTAACCACTGAGATGACTAGTTAAGTATGTGGAGAAATGAGTAAGTACTCATGACAGTGAGAGACAGTCCTTAAATTCTGAATTGCCCAGCTGATAAGTATGATACCACATGGTAGATCAGTAAAAGGTGTTACAGCTGGACTTACACCCTTGTGTTACCTTCATAACCCCAGAGCTCTGGGGTTATGACACCACTGCTCTTAGACACAGAGCCTAGGCAAAAAGGTAACATTTATAGTCTTACTTTAATGCTTAATAAATAAATTCTAGGTTTCATCATTTGCAGACATCTCTGATTAATGGAACTTACACTTTTTATGTATTTGTGACTATTACTAAAAGTTGTAAGAGGTGGATTTTAGGAGCCAACATTGGCAGAGCATGAGGCATGATGATCTCCTATGTCTTTTTTTTTTTTTTTTTTTTTGTTTTTTTTTTGTTTTTTTTTTTTTTTGGGGATTTACGT
>JAWLRI010000215.1:1734466-1756886 GCA_034781795.1 Crypturellus tataupa
CATAGAATGCCTAAGGTTGGAAGGGACCTCTAGAGGTCATCTAGTCCAACCCCCCTGCACACACAGGGTCACCTAGATACCACTAATACTACTGTATTGGTTTAGCCTCTGTCTCTTTGAAGACAGAGTCTTCAGACTCCTGTAAGAGGGATTTGTCTGTAGGAAGCCTCTCTTCTGTAGTTTGGCAAACAATGTCTCAGTTTAGATCAGTTGTTTTTAATACTACTTTTACTTAACTGATTAAAATGTTTGTTCATATGGGTCTCAGTTGCACCTGAATCTTTCTTCCAAGTGTCTCAGCTTACATCATGAATGGGCTGCTGTCAGAGGCAAGAACAGGTGCCCAAATTATTGTAACGCTGTTGTGGCTGTACATGAGTGAGCAATCATTTGGAGCTGATTTTATTACCATGCTGTTTGGTAACATCTGTGTGTCACTGTACCTCCGAAAACTTTAGACAAGAGCTAGGACCCTGTTGTGCTTACTGCTGTATGGAGATAACGTCTGCTGGAAAGAATATGCAGTTTAAGTGGGGCACAGATCAAGGGAACACAAAGCCATGAGACTACCCTACTTAATAAAAATACTGTCTTGATGCTTATAAAGAATTAAACAAAAAACTACCATTGTGATATTTTGAGAGTATGTACGGTGTGATCAGTCAAATATTTTTATAGTCATCAACATGAAGCTTTTTATAGAATAATATTGGAGTGTATACTGCTTTGAATAACTAGTAAGATTTTTTCGGCAAAAAAAATCTCTTTACACACTCAACTGAAGTTCTTTTAAATCCTCTTTAAGGCTGTGTGTTTAAAATTGTTGTTATTTGACAGATCATATCTTTCCAGTAGCATCAAGAAAGAGGCTTGATCTCTTAGTGTTGCAAGTTTCATCTCTTAATGATGTAGTTTGTGGTGGGGATGGCTGGCTTGGAGTTCTCTACAGCTGGTGGTTGCAAAGAAAATCAGAAGGTGCAAATATAAGAATATTCCTCTGGGCTTTGGAATAAGCCAAAGACTTCAGTCTCACCAGTGTATATATAAACTTGGTGAGTACACAATACATGCACCCAGCTGTTTTTTGGCATGCTTTTAAACTCCACTGGAGCTGTTCAGCTTGATAGTGCGTGCAATGACAGACACTTAGCACTAGAATAAATTTCATTTCTTACAGACATTTCAATGCCAAGAATATCAACCATAACTTTTTATTTTTCCATTTCCCATTCAGGAATTTCTTGGTTTCACCATTGCCAATTTTTTGTTAGGTTTAACTGTTTTGTTCTCTAATTTAAAACACCAAGACTTTTTTTTTTTTTTTTTTTTTTTTTTTTTCCCACCCCACCTCGCCCATGCTGGCTCAATACTCGGTACTTTCATGAAATACAGGCAAGTCCTCTGCACGCATTCTCGTTGAAAAGCCACAGGCACAGGTGAACATTAGGTGGGACTGGTTGAGCACCAAGCCATTCACCCCATCTCCCAGAACAGTTGTTGCTAATACTCCTGCTGCCATATGGCCAAGAAACATGGACTTCAGATTCCCTAGTTTGTGCTTTCCGGTGTGCTGACTTTTAAACGAGACCACAGGTAGGTCTTGTAGTGCTTTCGGCAAGAAACATATAGGTGAGGTGCTTAGGGACATGGTTTAGCGGAAGTGATGGTAACATGTTTATATTTGGACTTGATCATCTTAAAAGTCTTTTCCAACCATAAAGATTCTGTGATTTATCTTCTGCACAGGGAACTCGTGGAAGGTGGGTCTGTGTCAGAAGGATAAGTCGCTTGCCTTAGCTGTCTCCCCCCAGCTGGCAGATCCTCAGTGCTGGAGTTCTGCAGGGGTCCATTACCATGCGGAGATGCAGACCCTTCCCGCCAACCAGCTCAGGCACAAGCTGCACAACCCGAGTGTGGCTCCCAGCTCCCTTCAGGGAGCAGTGGCCTCTAGTGGAAGCAGCTCTGTCTCTCTAGTGATCCGGGGCTGTTGCTCTAAAGCACAGTTCATGTTTTCGCGTTTGTTTTAAACCTGAGGCAACCAGGAGAGCTGATGTAAAAATCTCATGAGCTGCTTCACCCTTTTGAGCAGTTCGCCTGAAAACTATTGAACTATTAAACATAGTAATATGCATTTGTAGCACTGAATCAAGAGCTGACTGTAATTCCTTTTTTTTTCTTTAAAAAATCTCATTGTTTTGACAGATTCTCTTGGCATTTACCTATGTGAACTGATGCTTTAGAATGTGAAACTGTGCAAATATAGTGTGTTGACCTTTGCATCTTAATAAGCTTCTGTAATTCTAGGTGGCATTATATAATGGCATAGAAATACTTCTTTTTCAAGATCTATAATGAAAACCTACAGATGGTATCTGAACTAAAGCATGTAAAATTCTTTTTGCAAATATTGGTGGCAGCACAGTATTCACAAAAGCAAATTTTAGAGGAAGCAGATGGGGTACATGTAGAGACATTTTGTCCTTAGAACTTAAACAATAAAATATGAGAAGTATTCTAAATGGTGTGAAATCTGTTCATAATATAAAATAAGATTTTCACCCCCAGGCCTTTTTATTATATTTTATATTATGTTCGCTCAGTGTAAGCCACTGGAATAAATAGTTTAAACCACCCTGTTGTTTCTGAGCTTTTGTAAATCACATTTTTTCAGTCTGAAAAACATGTGAGTAGATTGCTGTAGGAAGCAACCTTTGCATTAGCGTGTGACTGAGGGCATTCTTTGGCAAGACTGTCTATGCGAATCAGTCTCGAGTCCTCTTTCTGTCTTGACATTTGACTTCAAGTTCTGAGCCTTCTGGCAGGTAATGTTACTAGCATCTTAAAGTCAACTCTGTCAGATATTACCATCCTCCGCCCTCAGACATCTATTACAAGATTTTAGCAATATCACTTCCTCTCCTTTTATGAGACTTTTCTTTAAATGGTAGAAGTGTTGGCAGTTAATATTAAAATGGAATTGTGCTCAATGTTCCAGATTTTTCTGCCTAGTTCAGAATCTCCTTTCTATGGTCCTCAAATGGAAGCTATCTTGTGGCAAATATGACCCTTACTTCCAGTCAGATATTCTTATTATCGTTCAAAAAGTTATATTCAACTTGTGTTTTTTTTTAAGGAGAAGCGTGAAAGAGAATTTTCTGTATCCCATATGAAAAACCCTTAGGTTTGTGACAGTGAAACTTTGTAGTGTCTTTAACCTTACTTAACGGACTTGGGTCATGTGTTTATAACAATGAACTATTTACAAGTATAATATCTAAAGAACAATTTGACTTTCTGTGTTAATGTTAAAAAAAAATCTTCATAAGCCCATAGGAGCATAAACCTTCAACTTAACGTATGAAAGCTTAATGGAAAAATCTGTTAAATTATCAGAAAAATACTGGATTCCTAGTTGAGATTTGGAAAATGCTTCTTTCTGAAACGGAGAATGCTAAATTCTGGCTTTCAGTGAAATGGCCAACCAAAGGATGAAAGCATAGGAAGAATAAACAGAAGGGAAGAGTAAACTTTTACAAAAAAAAAAAAAAAAAAGAATGTTTTAATGTGGAAAAAATCACAAACTTTGAATATATTACAGCATCACTCTGACTTGAGAAACAAACTTGTAGAGTAATATATTTTTAACCAAGTTTTCATCACCATCTCACTTTGACTTAGTCACTTCCAAATGTCCAAAGCTACCAGCTTTTGAAATTATCACTTGTTTTCTGTTTGACCCATTATTAACAACACAGAATGTCCCTATCTGCACTAATAAAACAGTGTTTTATCTTCACTGTCAATGATGCTCTCAAAAAAAGAAGAAGGAAAAAAAAAAGCTTAAAACGCATAGCCCAGTTCATGTTCTTTTTGTATAGGATGTGTTTGGCCACCTTATTTTCTGTTTGGAAGTTTGGATGTGACAACATGTTCTTTGTGGTTTATAAGTGCTTGTGATTTTCATGGTTTCAGTGATGTTTGTAGATTCTAATACTTTCTCAACTTTCACTAATGTGCATGTCTGGTAAGACCTTAAGTGGTTGTGTGGTTTAAGAATTCGCATATATTTGACTGTGTCATTTGGGAGTGGTAATGGATGCTACAAGATATATCCTTTCAAATACTTTATTTCACTCAAGGGTAGAGAGGCACTGCTGATAACAGCAATGGTTAGTGAACACTACAGCTAAGGTTATAAAGTGCTTTTAAATATTGTTCCCTGAGGAAGTGGGTTGAAATCTGCTGCCTCTGTATTTTACATTTGCATATACCAGTTAGTACTACCTGCTAGCTAATGTCATTCCCATAAGTATTCTTATTTTGCTGAGTACCTTCTTTTAGTGAGCTTAATTTTTTGCCGAGAAAGACCAGAAAAAAAAGTATTCACATATGAATAGTTCTGTCATCTTGAGGAAAGTGTTGTACAAGGGAGGAAAAAAGTTTGACTAAATTCACCAGATCATGGCTATTTGGAGAGCAGAGGGTAAGAAGTCTGCCCAGCTGAACAGTTTGCCTTTTTGGATAGCCCCTCTGGCAAAGTGCATCTGCTGAGGGTGTGCTTACATAACAAATATAGGGGCATTTTTGTCAGAGTAAACTTACTTCCTTGACTGAAATAACCTATATGAAGGGAAACATCTGTCTCATATTTTGGATGGCACACCTGTTAGCAGGTTGTATGATGCTTCTCATGTCCAACACCTCTGCACTGCCAGCAGTTTGTAAGGTGTGACTAGCCTGAAAAAACAAATGTAGGAGGGGGTAAAAAAAAGGCAGTAATGGAGTGTTTCCATCTCAGACATGCCTATGGGTATATTTGGATTAACTTCTAGTTGTTGTCTTGCTGCAGATTTAGAAGATGCCTTTAGTATATGGCAGCCAATCTTTTTAATTATACCTACTTCTTGTTAGTTGCATACAGAGCCTCATGTGCTCTTATCAGAACACATCTTTACAGATTCTTACAGATTTCTTATCCCCGCTAGTGCATGTTTAAATTATTTTGTTAGCCACATAATAACTGGAACTGATGACCTGATTCCATTGTATTAGAGCTCAAACTGTTATTGAGAGACTGTGTTCTTGGAGCAGTATATGTGTCACGTGCGTGAAATAGAAACCTGTTCATGTCAAAAGTTTCCTTTTCATCTAAATCTTCAGTTTGATCATGAAAAATAAAGATAGGAATTTCAATTGCTGTGTAGGAGAGAGGCATAAAATTGCTTAGTTTGGCCTTATTCATTATATAGGAAACAAACTTTTAAATTAAGACCTCGAGATAAACAGTTCTAATGTATAATACAGCTGTGACATTAGTTACAGAACAGTATGTAACGACTTCACAATAGATACTTAATGAGAAGTATTTTCCATCAAAGTGGTATTTGCTTGCCAATAGATATTGTATTGCAGCTTGAGCTTATATGATTTCACTGCTCAAGATCCATTTTTAAAGATGTATTCTGCAATGTTCCTTTGAAATCTTCATCTGAATTGATCCAAGTTTTAAAAATCTAGTTTCCTTTATGTTGCACCAAACGTCTTTGTTTTACATTAAGGTGACAGTGATTCATCGTGTGAAGTGGAGAAAATTCAGCCTGTCCTTTGCCTCGCTGAAGTTGTTTTGTCCCTCTGGAGTTCACTGTCAGTCAATAGTCTGTTTGCATAGGGTGCAACATGCCTTTTATTTCCCAAAAAGCCTTGCTGATGAACTGTCGTGTTGTTTAGAAGTACAGATTGGCGATCGCTCTCCAGTTATTACACTGAGGTCACAAGAGGGAGAAAAACAAATGTGCCCTAGTTGGACTAAATTTTCGTTTGAATTCAGGACTGTCCATGACTACTTATTCATTAATCCTGATAGATAGTGGAAACATTCCAACTATTAGATCTTTTGCGGCAGTCCTTTTCACAAATTCTAGGGCTGTTTTGTCTTATTTATGGAAATATTCTTTAGTGTGGAATAG
The DNA here is from genome assembly GCA_034781795.1 of Crypturellus tataupa. Taxonomy (NCBI): domain Eukaryota; kingdom Metazoa; phylum Chordata; class Aves; order Tinamiformes; family Tinamidae; genus Crypturellus; species Crypturellus tataupa. The sequence goes on from JAWLRI010000215.1 coordinate 1,740,433, forward strand.
GGAATTTAGATCGCAGCTTTAAGAAGTATCTGGGTTTTTGCTTGTTGTTTTGTTTTCTGTTTTTCATTCTGGACATATAAATCTTATTAATTCCTGTGCAATTTCTAATAAACTACCTTTTGCCAAGCAAGGACTCCCTAAGAGTGCTTGTAGCATTTGGACTAGGTACTCTCTACTAAATGAACGTGGGCTTCTCTTTGTGCTTCACTTAGCAAACCATCCATTGCAATATGAGTTTGGATTTGATGCAATGGAATGTGAACCCTCTTTTTATCCTTATCATAATTAAGGTAAGCAGCAAATTATTTTCTACTTGGACACGTAAATGTCTTGTAGATAGTGTTTTTCCTACAACTTCGTCCAGTTTTAACAATATGACCTCTTAAACAAAGACCATCACAAGTGATGAAGTGTCATTCTTTTTGCATAGGAATCTGTCCTGGCTGAGATACTAATTTGTTTTCCACCAGGGTTACGGTGGTTATATACCTCATGTGTCTTTATAATCTAATTTAGATTTTTAGGTGTTTAGGGTGGGAGGACTGCTGCTTTATGCCCAAATATTCTGTGTTAAGGTATATAGTGGAACATTTGTTGGTATGGAGGAGGGCAATGTCAGTTTAAAGAGACTGCCTTCTCTTCTAGGACTAGTGTATGCTTATGTTGAGCAAAACCATGTTCCTTTCCTGTCAGTTATGAACTTTAGCCTTCCAGAGACATTTATTCTGTCTTTCCTCCATTCTTGTTTGATTTTCTGCTGAATCCATGGAAGTATAGCTCCGAGCTGAGCTGTAAAGGGAATATTTCTCTCTCTTTTAGATGACACGTAACCTCTATTTCTGATACAATAGCAGCATGTTCTTTAGGGGATAGGTGTGGGCTTTAGATTAAATGATATCCAGATTGCTGCGAACAAAGAGTGTTTTAGTATATTGCAAAAGCAATCTTCATATGACTGCAAAAACTTGTGAAAGAACACAATTAGTTCTCTAATTGCAGTGCACGTCTGTCAGTAGCCAGTTTAAGCTCTTTACAGGGCCTGTAAGGACTTCCAATCAGATGTTCTGATAAGGGCCTTCTAGTTTTCTAGCCTTTTGAAGAATTGAATTCCAGTAATCCTCTCTTTCTTTCCTCTTTTCCTCCCCTCCCTGAAGGTCATCACATTCCAGTTTCATGGATTAAAGGATGTTCCCAGAACTGTTGCACAACTCCTGTGAGAGCAATTGGCAGGGTGGTGTCTGAGCAGGGCATCTCTGAGTGGTCTTAAAATGAAGCACATATTGCCAAGAATGCCAGCTGCTGGAGCACTGTTTCAGTCCTTGGTCTGTCTGGGCAGACAGTTGAGCAGGCTTGGACAGAGCTCTAAGCTTAGCAATATGTCTGAGCTGAGAAGAAGTCTTGGGGTACTGTGTGAATGCTCAAACACTTCTGGGCTACCAGGGGATGCGCTGGCATCTAGATATTTACTTCTCAGAATGCTACTTGTTTCATTTTTCTGATCACAACACTGACGGCTAAAATTGTAGTGGCAGTTAATAGTCTGCATATCAGTGGAGCGGAACCAGTAAATGTTGATAGATCTCCCAACTGGGTGTGTGCTTTTTTTGCATAATCATGTAAGCCCTCTTCAAAGCGCATGTGACATCACTCTTCAAATGCAGGATTTTATATCGGAGTAGGAGATGAAGTATGTTCAAGCGCTGAGGAGAGCAGTTGTACAGAAATGAAAATGGAGGACAAGTAATTCCTGCCTGATTCTGGTTTAATTTCTGAATGCTTAGCCTCACCACAACTACAGTTCTTTTCAGAAGGTGTAAGAGACGTGTGGGTAGTGAGAAGACATGGAATATGTTTTCAAGTTCTTGGTAATTCTGTTGTAGCTATGACTACAAATTCTTGAAGCAATCTTTCCATTCTGTTGATAGATGGCCCTGGAGCAGAGTTAAAGCACACTAGCTTCTGAGTCTGCAATTCTAAAGCATATGACTCTTTCCCCAGTCTGTCTGTTGCTTATGCTTTATAGGTGATTATATCCCTGCAGAGAACTGAGAGGCTTCTCTATGGAATTAGTTCATGTTTCAAAGCACTTTTCCATTTATAAGAATATATTTCAAATTGTAAACTCTTAATAGAAAAGAGTTTGGGGAAGATTATGAAGCAGTTGCCAACTGCAAGTTAAGGTTGCTGTTTAGATTTTTATCCTGAAAGGCTTCCAGCAATTTGGAAAGGATGTGAGCATATAGACAGGAAAAAAAAAATCTTCGAGTATTAGAGTCCCCTCTGCTGTTTGTTCCACTTCTGATGCCCTGTTCAACTCTATGTTGAGGTTTGGGAGGAGCTGCATTCGCAGTCATGGCAGAGAGATGGTCTAAGCTGTGCCTGCTTATGTTACTGGACAGCTTTCATGGTAGTGAAACTTCATGCTCATTTTGAGGGGTTTGTAAATCACCCACTCAATGTCCAATGACTCAAAAGCTGTGCATTTATGCATAGGGATTAGACTGCTTTGTCAGAGGTTATCATAGTAGCTTTTTCTTTGTGCCTGTAGTTTGCTCTTTCAAGCTGTCCATGGGCATTTGGATTTTTGCCTGTCTGAATGTTATAAATGCAAGTAATTGCTTCGGCCCACTCTGCAGTCTTGGAGTAGACCTGCTTTTCTTTTTTTCTTTTTTACCTCCCTACCCACCCTGCCACCGCTGCTTTTTTCTTCTATGTAGGCTCATTTTGCAGTTTGGGACACTTAAAATAACTGAATAGGTTTTTTTGAAAGCAGAGAAGAAAGCTGGACTTCAGCTAGGGAATCTGATTTCATGTGAGCTAATTACAAAATGAGTTTCATAAGCATGAGAAGCTTGTGCTTTTTTTCCCCTCTGAAGTCTTACTGCTTTTGAGGGGAAGAAAAATTAAGCTTCTGCAGTAAGTCTGGAGAGGAGCTGGAAATTAAGAAATTATTGTTAATGGAGGCAGGGGGGAGGGAAGTCTTAAGTGGCAGTGAGGGCAATTACAAATACTTGCTCCTTCCCACTAATGACACTAAGTTTTGCAAGCTTAACAGGTTTCATCCTTTTTTTTTTTCCCCATATATTTCAATTGCATGCTTGTGGGTGGAATGTCTGATACACTTGGCTAGAAGAACTATATAGGTTCTTACAGAAAATTGCATTTGTTCTGGCCTAGAGCATACTTATGTGGGTGTTTCTTTGAGACCTAGTGTTCCCTTTGGTTAATCATGGCATCTACAACTTTAAAAGAAGGTAGTTAATATCTAGCAGTTAAGTTCCCTGTGCAGGATAGAGCATCACTGCTTTGTGTTTAATGCTTTGGCATATGAATTCTTTATCTAGTGAAGGCAGTGTTTGGATTATCAGTTAACCAAAAATACACTGTATGGACCAGAGACATGAAATTAATATAGGATAAACAACACTAAATATTACCTGTCATAGTTTTATCAGTGGCATAGTGCTTATTCTCTTAAGCTCATTAAAGTATCCGCTTATCAAATATCCATAATTATTACCTGCTTAAGTAAGAAGACATCAATTTTTTTTCTGATCAGAACAGAAATATAGTATACTGTGTAACGTTAAAATTAAGCTAAGCTGTAGATAGGTATCTCTGTGTGCATCTGAACACCTGATATGTTTAGTTATGCTGGCTATGTGATGTCCTGTGTTGTACTAGTTTTACTATGCCTACAAAAGATTCAATACAGAAGTGGCTCAACGTATAGAAAATTGGCTGCTGCTGTTTGTGTGAAGCAAGATGAATTATCAACAGTAATCTGTTTAAATTAAACCAGCTCAGTTTAACTTAAAAAGCTTAGGGAGCAGCCTCATAATCAGTTCAGCAAGCAGACTGAAGGAGGAAAGCAGTAACTTCCATCAATATAGACAAGCTAGGTGATGTATCCTGGGCAGCCTCAGCTGATTCGTTGCTTTTCACTGATTATGTGAAAGGTAAGCAAACTCTTCTTCCACCTGCAGTTCCACCACTGAGTTTTAGCTATTGAGAACTATTTTATTTAAAAGCAGATAGCTATGTTGTTTTCCAAGTTAGATCTTGGTACAAGTTAAATTGATGATAAAACTAGGAAATGGTTGCACTTGAAAATTATATCTGTCTTAGGCCATTCAGTTCACATTTCATTCACACTTCATTTTACAGTTAACATTACCATGAGCACAAGTGGTGCACTCATTCTATAGTCTAGCTAGGGGTCTTGTGCTGCATTTATGCTTGATGTATAACTATGTGTTCACTATCTTTACCTTTGTTTTCTTTCTAGGGAAAGTCTGTGTGCAGCAGCTGGCAGAGAACACAAGGTACTTCAGAAGAAGACTGAAAGAGATGGGCTTTATCATCTATGGAAATGAAGATTCCCCTGTTGTGCCTCTTATGCTGTACATGCCAGCAAAAATTGGGTATGTTGGACAGGAAGATATCTCATTTTTTCAAAACTGGGATGCTTCAACAAGTGTTTTGTGAATATAAGAGAAGTTTGGCTTGCCTTTTACTTCTGTGGATGTTACTGAGACTTATAAAACATGGTAACTTTATATAAGTGGTCAAGAGAGAATCGGGCTTGTAGCTTAAGGCATTGGCAAAGCACTTCAGACAAGTAATTTTACCACCACATTGCATGTTTTAAAAGCTTTTTCATTTCATTCATCTGTAAAGTGCATATATGCACTAGAGAAGCTGAAATTCAATGGAAATTACTCTTTCACATAAGAATGTTACTAGAGGATTTTTTTCAAGCAGCCCTTAGATCAGAAGCAGCCAACACTTTTCCCACTGAAGTCTGAAAAATAAAAAAAAAAAAAGAAAAAAAGAAGAGGAGGAGGGGGGAAAGCTAGGAGGAGAACAAATTATTGATGAATCTTAAATTTGTTATATGGTCTGGGTTTTAATAACTCCAGTACTGTTATTGCAAATATTGCAAATACTAGTAGAACTATATCAGACAGCATTATAAATGCTTTTGGAGTGCTATATGAATAATTAAGACTAAAATTTTGTAAGTAAGATAAGTATACTTATGGAAAAAAGTATACTTCATATTAAACAAAAGCCTGATTCTGAGGACAGCTTAGATTTGTTAGCTGCTTTTCAGTGTTGATATATAGCGCGATGCTCAACTGATACATTCAAGCTTGGAATGTGTTTTTTAGGCATTCATAATATCATCAAGAAGTAACTTTATTTTTAGCAGTTCAGAACATCATCAGTCTTCCTCTAACTCTGCTTAGCTTCCTGTGTCTCCACAGTGTCCTTTAATTAAGTTGGTGAAAACAAACTTTGAAACTGCAGAAGTGTCTGCTTTGGGGGTGGGCAGCAGCAGGGTATTCCTTGCAGAGTCAAACTTCTGAGCTTAAGTCCGTGTTTCCTATCAGAAAGTTTTTCAAGCTTAAGTTACTAGTCCATTTAGAGACAACCTGCTAAAATACTAGTATATGCCACATGTAATCTTTCAGCTTTGTTAGAACTTAATACAGTGCAATCTTTCTAGGAAGACCACCTCAGGATTGAACAAAAAAAGGCTTTTGTGAACAGTCATTCTGCCTCTAAACCAGCAGCAGACTGAGTTGCAGTCTTACAGGCCGCTTCCTGAAAGGCCCGTGTGAATTAACATGCCCATACCTTCGTGCTGTTGCTGCATTGCCCTTGGTACCTGTGTGACCTTGTTCCTTGCTCTCTCTGGCAGCGCATTTGGGCGCGAGATGCTGAAGCGGAACATTGGTGTAGTGGTTGTGGGATTCCCTGCAACCCCAATCATCGAGTCCAGAGCCCGATTCTGTTTGTCTGCAGCTCATACCAAAGAGATACTTGATACAGTAAGTATCTCGTCTTCTCCCCTTCTTGCTTGCGCCTTCTCTAAACAGAGATAAGAGTTGTCTATTTTTTGTTCTATGTTTGGTGCACAAACTAACTGAACTGGCTGTTCAAAGCCTTGTATAGCAAAACTGGCAATGACTCCAGATCTCCTTCCTTACCCTGATGATGGAGGATGGCTGTCTACAGTAAATCCCGGGGACTTTCTGTTCTCATTTTAAAGGATCAAACAAAGAGCAGTCTCATTTCTTTGAGACAATTTTTCTTACCTCTTAAAAGACTGTCTTCCACACTTGGGCTTTTAGAACTGAGTCTTTGGGAAAGAAAATAATTCTGTCCCTTCTGATCCCTGATGCACAAGTATTGTATAAAATATATCTATAAAATATATCTATAAATAAAAATTATTCTTAAGTCACTGCAGACTTCAGTATGAGACCTACCTATTAGCATTTTTATTCCAAACATTGCTATTCGAGTTCTCACTTTTGGATTCAGAACATACTTTCCTAAACTATTTTGACCTGTGATCCTAAGTGGAATTCTGGTATCTACAGTTCCTGATTCCTGCCTACAATAAGTCTGTTCCCGGGGGAATGACAGTCCCTTGAAGGAGACCTGCCTTACAATTAGGAGATGCTACCTTAAAAATTAAATATGGAGTTCTACTTTTTGAGAAATGAAATTGACAGAGGATAGTATGATCTTCTGGTTACCACATTTTAGAGCAATAACTACGTTTATTTTTGTGTCATCTTTGATTAGACATGTATAGCCCATCCTAGGCTGTATCCAAGTTCTCCATCGTGCTTTTTCATACTTTGCTGTTCTACAAGTCAGAGTGTAAGCTACATTGAGTCACAATGTATTTCAGGAGAGCATGCTTTGGCCTGTTGAGAACTGCCGGGAGGAATCCCCAGGACTGTGTTCTTGGAAAGAAGGGGAATTCAGGAAGCTGGTAGTTTTTTCAAGGATTTACCTCTGCCAAGCTCAAGTGGTTCATCCTGATATGCAGGAACTAGAGCAAAGGTGGTGCATGGATTTCTGGATGATCCAGTTGCTCATGATGTAACTTAGACATAAAAAAGGAAGCACACAAGAAATTGAAGCAAGGGTGTGTGACCTAGAAGGAATATAAAAACATTATCTGAGCACTCAGAGTTGGGGTTAGGAAAGCCAAAGCCTATCAGTTAGACTCAATCTGGTGAGGGAAGGGAAAGGCTACAAGGACTGCAAAGGAAGACTAGGGAAGTTGTGGACCTGCTTCTGAATGGGACATAGTAACAGGAGACATGGATAAGGCCAAGGTATTCAATGCCTTTATCAGTAAGGGCTGAGGCAATAAAACTTGTCTTTGGGACAAGTTTGGGAAACCCAGGTCCCAGAGATCAATAGGAAAATTTGAAACAATGAAGGCTTATCTTCAGTGGAGGAGGATCAAATTAGGGAATATTTAAACAGCATGGACATATACAAGTTCTGTCAAAACTATTCGGTTTTGACTGAATCATAGATTTTTCTTAGAGCATGTTAATAGAAATGAGTGCTTGCCTCAAAGGAGGAATGCAGTAACTTCTAGATAGATATGGTGAAATGAGTAAGGAAGAGGGGAGAAAAGAGAAAGTAATCTCTCACATTGTATTGCTGCAAAAGGAGAAAGTTCTGTACAGCCACGAGTTAAACTGTGCAAACCTGATGTGCTCTAACATTACATGAGCAACCACAGAGTCTTGCTGTCAGCTGGATTCTTTCTCCTCTCTTAGCTAAGGTCTTTACTAAAACAGGCTGGTTTCATGGAGTGTTTATAAAGTACTGTTTGTTCTCTTCCAAACCCAATCTGTAACTTTTATTGCTCTGCTTAAAAATGTTCTTTTCCTGTCAAGCTATTTACAAGTCAACCTCCCAGAAAACGTTTCAAGTTTTGTGCGTTTGCTTTAACACTAAAGGCTCACTTCTATAGCAATTCTGTGAATGCTAAATGCTCTAAATCAAGAGAAATGCTCATTTAGTGTTTTAGGGTGTGTCTAAGGAAAATAAATCCAGAACAAAATTATTAATTTCAAAATGAATGGACATATCGTGATTTACCTTGGCACATGTAGTCTTTTTTCCAAATTAGCATAATCTACTTTGAAGTTCAAAACAAGTACATGTGTTGGACCCAGAGCATTACCAGGCAAATTTGATAAGGAGCAGATTGTTGTGTAGGCAACTTGTGTTTTCTTTTGATGCACTGCATGGGGATTGGTGTCAAACAACCAATAATTAAGTCTGCCATCAGAACCGATGCCTCTGAATTATGACAACAGTAGCTAGGAGGAAGAGAAAAAAAAGGAACAAATAAAACTGGAGAGAGAAAAGAGCCTCAAAAAGTCGGTGCTATAGGGAGCTGTCTAGGGTGTCTATATGTGCATGGATGCTAGCAAGTGACCTTACTCTGGCATTCTTCTGTATGTACTACATCCAGGTTTGGAGCATGGGGGAAGAGAAACCCAAGTTGTAAATGGTGATATTTGTAATGCTTCCTTGTTCTTATTAAATAAACCCACATGATGGGGAGCAGTTCTCAGTTACAATTTTCACTGTTTTATGTAAATAAAACTTCCTTGCCTGAAAATATTTGGCTCAGGATCAGAGTGAAGTCCCTCATAACCTGCAACCCTGTGGGCTGGTGCTTTCTTTTCGGTGTTGAAAAATACATTACTCTCTCCTGAAGTCAGAGTTCACCAATGCAGTTTCCTTTGTAGTCTTTGCTAGTCACATGGTCCTTTTTGTTTTAAATTAATAAAATCCTAAATCTGAGTTCAAGTATAACAGTTAACAGTCTCTTTCAACACAAATTCAACCTTAAATTGTTTCCATATGGAGTCTTTACCTAAAGCTCTGGTAAAGCATGCCCACGTTTTTTTTTTTCTGTTTTTACTGAAGTCCAACTTCTGGACTTGTCATTCCCCCATGTTTTAGAGTGCAGAGATTCTTGCTGCCAGATATAACAAGCATGAGAGGCCATTGTTTAAAGAAACAAAACTTGAACTATCCATCCAGGAAGGAAAAGCATGTAGGGATATTAACCCCTCTCTACCAACTATTCTCAAGAGACAGGCAGTTGACCCAGAACCTACTAGAATTGCTGCATTAATGTTGAGTTAATGGCATTCTGAAGAAAGGCTGAGTATATCTCTCTGAACAAACTTTAAATTCTAAGGAGTGCAGAATGCCAGCCTAGCCTTTGGATTCAACAAACGACATTGGACTTGGAAGTAATCTTCTGATGTCATCTCTTTGTCACTTGCCATATATAAGGTAATTAGCATCTCCTACTATTTGCAAGTTGGTCTGTAGTGACTGGCTTTTCTGGACCTTGCTGCAGAAGTGTTCTGCAAAGAAACTGAAGCTTAGCGTTTGATTTTCCATGAACTGTATTGTAAAACAATCTCTGGTCAAAGCGAATGCAAAGTGTAACTGTCTGAGCAGGGATTTTCCCATGTCTTGTACAGACTAGCAGGTGGTTGATCACTGCTAACTTCACGTCGCTTACCTTTGGGACAGAATTGTGAAGAACTTTGCACTTCACTGGAGGTATTCTGGGCTATCAGTCCTCTTAAGTGCTGCCTTTGTAGCAGCTTTAGCCAGTGAAACTTGTTTTCTAGGGATTAAAAGCATGGAATCCTACTGGAGAACTTCTTTGCTCATTCCTTGGATATGTTGGCAAAAATCTCCCATGCAACTTTTTTTATGATAGGTGGTAAAATTCTGTTCAGCTACGTAAGATAGCAGTCTGTGGGCATGCAAAAGGAAAATGTGCTGTTAATTTTCTTGCATCTATTTCCTCTGCTGATACACTATGGTCTCTTTCTTAGGCTTTAAAAGAAATCAGTGAAGTTGGGGACCTTTTGCAACTGAAATATTCCCGTCACCGGTTGGTACCTCTCTTGGACCGGCCATTTGATGAGACTACATATGAAGAAACAGAAGACTGAACTCCTTCCTTGTGCCTTGGTAGGAGGAGCACACCCCATGGGACACGATGTGGCACGCAAGCCACAGAGTCCATAAACAACACACTTATGACTGCTTAGCATACAAGACATTTCCTCACAATACTGAAGTGGCCACATCAGCTCCAAACGGCATTTTGTAAATAGGGAGAGGAAACAAAAGCTTTGATTCCTGTCTTCAGGGTCTGGCCCTAGAGGTGCTTGGCTTTATTTTTTTCTTACTGTTTCTTCTATTTATTTGTCACAATGAATTCACAGCAACCCTAGTTGGCTCTGGGTGATCAGCTCAGACTTTGTATGCGCCATTAGCCTTCCCAATGCTGGCTGAGATGTTGTGAGCATGTGTGATGCTGGCATGGCAGCATTCCCAGTGTCACTACTAGGTGTCTGACCTTCCCAGTAAGGAGCAAGCTGACCTGTCTGATCATTCAGGAATTCCTAGAGAAACTGTTGTTTGCTAACTTTACCATATTTAACAAGATGGATAATCAACCAAAGTATTTTTCTTTTGCAGTTACTTGTGTTTAAAACTTCAAGTTAGCCTTTTTTTAAATAAATGTGTTGTTGACAAGTCACTGACAGGACCATTGTTCCCAAACATTATTTAGTTTTGTAAACCACAAACAGAAATCTTCTGGGACTCTAGCCTCTTTCCCTCCCCAGTATGGATACTAGATTGCCCCCTGCTTTTAACAGTAACTGTCCTCTTGATACAGGGTAAGTGATTGAGAGATTTTTTTTTTTATATAGGTTAAGTTTTGTCTTCCTGCTGACATACTTCTGATTTGTTTGTAAGTGGGTTTTGTGAGTTTTGTTTTCTCATCTACAGATGAATTTATCTTTTACTTTAAAACTGTCACAAAACCACAAACAAGCATATCTGGTAACTGATAGGATATTCTTGAAATCAAATAAACCATAGCAAGCCTTGTGCTTCCCGGTAAGATCAGAACCTCTCAAAAATCAGGAGTATGCAATGGATAGCTACTAGGAAAACACTTATTTCATGCAGATCTGTGAAAGAGTGATTGCTACTCTTTACCACATTATTTCACTGTTTCTTGTCATATTTGAGATGTTTTTCATTGGCCTCGCTGTGCAAGGCTTTTGTGCAAACAGTATAGACAGCCTGGGTCTTGTATCAAACCTATTTTTTTTAGGTAACCATAAAATCTCTCATCCGGTAGCTGCATGTCTAGATAGGCCTTTCCTGAAAAGAAAATGTGCTCACAATTGCATCGAATTTGAGATCTTCTGTCTCTTGCATTTCTACTGCTGTGAGATCCAATTTCATGTTCACTGAGCAGTTTGGAATCTCTGTTTTTAAGTTTCCCAATGTTGTATTCTGATAAGAGTATAAAAAGGCACCTTAAACACCTTTGTTTTAGCACACCTTACAGATGATCTGCTGGTTAGTCGTTGCACCCTGAATTCTTTCAGTGAACAGAATGCAGGCTTGAAGAGGAACCAAAAAGTTTGCAGAAAGAGATGGTTACAGTGTTGCTGGTTTCTGTATGTTTACCTGGGCACTGTAGATTTCCTGCAAAGACAGCAATATTTCAGCATTGTGAAACATCAATTTTTTGGCAATTTAATTAGACATACTTTTTCAGGTGACAGTGGAGTGTTAAAACAAAGTCTTCATCTTAAAGCTAAAGCAGAGTGCAGCTCAAAGCAATGTGTCTGGTGCTGCAAAAATATATATTTTTAAAGTTCCATTATGTTCACTCTGCAGCTAACAGAGATGGAGCTCTTCAGTCACTTTAAGCCACACAGTTCTGCAATACATCTTGTGAATTAAAGCTGAACTGTCTTACATTTTATAGAATATCTATCTATATATGTTTGTAACTCTTGTTCTGTTCTAGTCTAAGTGAAATTCAAAGCACTGTATCCAATTTTACCATCACATATCAGAAATTTAATTAGATGAGAAAAAATATATTTGGCTGTTTTAAAATTAGGTCAGGATAACTTTTAAATTTAGTCCACTGGTTTTGATTTGTTAGTCTTCTGGCCCAACAGCAGCATCTAAGAAGTGTATAAACTGCGTTTACAGCCTTGCTAGGTATGGAGCCACCTCATTTGTTCAGTCATAGGATAAACTGCACGTGGGTGAGCTCACCTTGGCCGTGTGACCCCTCTCAGCCGCCCTCTGCCCACGACAACTTCTGGCATTCCAGCAGGCGCATGGAGGAGCTGGAGAGCTGGCAAAGGGAGCCCATGCGGGGGTGTCAGCGTGGCTCCGTGCGGAGCTCTCTTGAAACTTGTGTCTGCTTTGCGGCCAGTCAGTCTGAGAACTGGGGCAAGCAAAGTTTGGGGTGGGTTATCTTTGTTCTGCAAGTCAAGAGCATCATTTTATTACTGGAATTTAGTCCTAAGGCAGCTTGTCTTTAGAGGGGAGGAAAGAAAAAGGCTGGATATATATAAGTAATTCAGTTAGCTGGTGTTAAAAAAAATCAAAAATATCAGTGTTTTAAAAATGATTGGTATCTGATGGGATTTTTTTATTGCATTTGTTTGCAGGGACTATTCATGCAAAAAAATCTACCATTTATGTGCAGTATCTTTCTGCACATAACTTTGAATTGTGAATTTCAGAAATCACTCGGGCAGTTAGTAGCATTTGGAAACTGCTTGGTTACATTTCAGCCCTGCCACATTCATTTTGGGAAGCAGTTTCCCCCACCCTCTCTCCCACTTCCCCTTTCAGTGGATGCCTCTTATTCGGGGGAGCCTGTTTTGCCAAACTCCAGTACCTGTTGAAACTGCATCTGAAAATGTGGCAAGTTATAGGTCTGAAAATTAGCACTTTAAGTTAGTAATTCACTGAGCATGGAAGCCCAGAAATTTTTTTCATATTTGCTGAAAAACTTGGTTTCCACAGCTAAAGGAGTGTAGTGCATTTGCTGTGGTGTACGAAGCAAGCCTCGAGTGTGAGTGGTGGCAAAGGTGTGTGAAAGGGACTCCTGATTTTGACAGTTCTAAACTGCCAATAAATCTGTCTGTTTTTAGTCCTAGCAGTAGAAGAAAATGGAAGAAACAGTTTTCAGAGATTATAAAGGAAGAGAAGCTGCTTAAGAAACAGACCAGTCCCTGCCAACTTTTCTGAGAATTTCTAATTGAAAATGACTCCTGGTATTTCATAGGAGACACAAAATTGAAAAGAAAATGAAGGCTGTTCTTGAACAAAGGGTTTTGCATTGTACTGAATCCTGTCCAAACTTATTCCTAAACATAAAGCAGTTGCCTTCCCGATACTTCTGAAGAAAGATTAGCAAGAAGGTTTTTGCCTGTGCTGAGTTGAAGAAATTTTTAACCGTTCTAGTGTTAGACTGGTGACCACGTCTTTTGATCTTGAGAAAATAGAAAAGCTCCTATTACTGAGTATCAGTGAAGAGTGAGAAATCTGCTTTTTTTAAGAACGTGCCCTCCTTAAGTAGGAGACATTCACGTTAACTAGCTTGATCCATAATTTCTCTGTATTCCTTTGTCAGGACAGAAACAAAGTTTGAGGGTTTTTTTTTTGTTTTGTTTTGTTTTTTGTTTGTTTGTTTTTGTTACACGAGACACAAACTTTTGTATAGAATCTGTGTATATGGTATATTTAACACTTTTGTTTAGTTCCTATATTTTTCATTCCCTAGGGAACTGTTCTGGTTCCAGGGTTACAGAGTAGTGTGCTTCTGCTTTAGGCAAAGACTGAGGAGTAAACGGACCAAAAGCTTCAGAGCAATGAAGTCATTCAGTGAAGGAATTGTTTCATTTATGATCCTCTTGCTGTTTCCTCAGAGTACAAAGTGGTGCAGGAAAGGGGAGTGTTCCAGTGAAATTAGTGATCCAGCCCTGTGCTGTGTGGATGAAGGAAATCTAGCTTCCTGATACAGCAGAGATGGAGAAAAGGGGCAGTCTGTCATCAGTTATTTTCAGATGCGTAGGCATCTTTCATGTGCACTGGAACAAGGATCCTTATAATAGGAATACAACTTTTATGTGCTCAAAGGGACACTTCTATAAAACTTTTCCACATGAAGTAGACAAATACTTCTCTTTCTGTACAATTTTTTTTTTTTTTTACGTCTTTGAAAAAGTTTTTAACTTACAGATGTTTTCTCATCTAGAAGCCATATTATCCATTCACGCAGGTTGGAAAGGTTGGAGGAAAGCCATGAGCTGCCCATTTCATTCAAGAGAACATCTTGCAGTGTTGTACTTGCAGTGCTATGCATAAGCTCCCTTCTTCCATCACATAAAATAAAACTTGTGGAGATTTAGTCCAATATTAGTCTAAATTACCCCAATTTTTACTCAACCTGTGATGGAGCTGAACATGCAGGTGCCTGTGCAGGCTGGAACTTCTCTATGGAGACCTGAGCTATCTGTTCTAGTATGAGTGAAGCACTGGGCTACCTGAAAGTGCCTAATATGACCCTCATTGGGTAAACTGCTGACTCCAGCACCTGGGAGGTGTTGGGTCACTGTTAGGGAAGAAGCACCAGACATATGACCTATATAACTTGTACATAGATATGGGGGGGTTGGAAAGGAGAAAAAAAAAAAAAAAAATGCAACGAACCCTCAGAAGTCATTGTAATGGCTTGTATTCCTGTAAGCATTGCCCGTCTTGCAAATTGTTTTCCTGTTTGAAGATTTAGATGTGAACCTAAAGCATACCCATGAAGTGTTTGTGTGAGTATCAAGCTTCATCTTTCACTAGAGACAAGTGTTTAGTGCAAAGATTGGAGCTGTTCTGTTTACATCCCCAAGCGGGGCTGGGTGAAGGAGGAGAGATGACTGTACTGTGGTGTGTGTTGAAGGCCTTAAACTGTGACTCGTGGTATGAAGAATGGAAATTAAACCAACCCTGAAGAATGCAGTGGAGTTTAACTCTCAGATACTCTGTACTCTCAGTCAAGCAATGTGTACTGCTGTTTCCTTGGGAGGGAGGGAGACGTCCAGCTCATGTTGTGCTTGACCCTCCTGCCAGCTGTTTAAAGAGCAGAAGAGGCAAGTGGCTGTGAACGCCAGAAACAGTGCAGCTCTCTGCACCCCTGCGCAGCAGGGACGGTTACCTGCCCCGAGGCTGCTGAGAGCCGGAGAACTGTGCAGAGGGAGCGCGGCAGCGGTGCCAGCTGCAAGCTGACTTCCTCAACAGCAGATGAGCAGGTCTCGCTTGAATGGCCAAGGATTGGTGCAGCTCCAAAAATACCCTTGCACCAAGCCATCGGAATACTGCAATGCTTTTTTTTTATTTTTTTGCCAAATCCATCCTGTTCAAACAGTATTTCTGCTACCCCCTAATGGTATATTAAGTTAAATGCAGCCTTAACTTGAAAGTGGTTTGAGAGAGGTCAGAGGTAACGTTGGAGCCTGAGGCTTTAGGCTAGCAGCCCCGAAGCCAATGGTGGCCCACATTTCCACAGGCTCTGGGCAGAATTATCACCAAGTCACAGCACTTAGTCTTAAATTGCACTGTGTTCCTATGCCTCTGTGTTGCTATAATGTACATATATATTGGATTTTTTTTGTAGATAAAACATTTTAGATAAAATTTTTAAATGGGCTTCCCCCAGAAAAATATTTTATGCCAGATGTCTAATTTTTTTTACACTCAGAATTAACATGAAGTTTGGCTGCTCTGTGGGCAGGGAAAAGATAAAGATGGTACATTGGCTTTAAAGAGGTAACAATGCATGTTAAAATAAAAAGGAAGAAAAAACTGCTTGGAAAAAGAAAATCCTTTCAAATATATTCTATGTTCTGCATAAATAAAGGAATAAAAAAGAGCTATGGCTATAGTATGATTTTTCTTAATGTTAAAGGAGTTTGAGCCCTATTACTGCATCCAAAAGAATGCCCCACCATGGAGTTTCACTGGGAGGGCTGGATAAAACCGCAACCCGCTTCAGAACTCAGGTAGATCAGTGAGGTATCAAATCTGTGTTCCCTTGCATGGGAACATGCTGTGTCTTACCAGCCCCTGCTCTGCGGGACAGCACCAACCCTCAGGTTAGCAATGGAGAAAACAAGGGGAGAGGAGAGAGGGCAGGGGCTCTGTGTGGGCCCCTAACGCTGCTCTTTGCAGGAGGCGGCTGCAGCGCTGTCCGCGTGGGTCCCACCAGCACTCCGGCTGCTGGGCTGCTACCGCCTGTCCTGCTGCTAAGGACAGGTTTTAAAAAGTTTCTTGATCCATCTCGCATGGGGTTCTTGACCTCACATCTGTCTTGCAGTCTGTGGCTTGCTTTAAATATCCCCTTCCATTCCTCTAAGCCCTAGGTGTGTGTAAACCAGATGTTGGTAAAAGAGATTCAAGTACTGCATGAATCTGCTCACGTGCAGGCGTAGGGTTGTGCCAGCACTGCTGTAGCCATCTCAGACTGCCGTTTCCATGTAGGGCACCCCTTCTCCCCCTCTCTGACAAAGCTGGCTTTCCTCTGCCAAACTCTGCCTTTTGCTGTTTTTACCTACTTTGAGACCTGATGAGCCCCTGTAAAGATCCCGGGAACGATGCTTACTGCACTGCCAGCAACTTCCTACACGAGGTTTCCGAGGGGCGGAAGAGCAGCCGCGCGCAGCCCGGCGAGCGCCGACTGCCCTGGGGGGAGCGCTCGGGGCTGCCGC
>JAWLRI010000215.1:1758148-1795531 GCA_034781795.1 Crypturellus tataupa
TCTGCAGCACCGTGGCGCAGCGCGGGGCCCCCCCGGCTGCGGGGCAGCGCCGGTCCCGCTCCGCAGGGCAGGGGGCTCTGCGGCTCCGGCCGCTGCGAGCCTGGCACTGCGCGCGCCCGCGCGGCGCTCAGGCAGACGTGTTGCCTCCAGGGGGCAATCTCCCTCGTAGGAAAGCGGAGTCCGTGCATAACTGACCTACGGTAAAATTAGCAAGGTCTGTGGCTTGCTAGGAACTCAAAAACTCCACTACAAAAATAAGACGTGACGGACTTCAGCCACCATCCATCCTTCACGCCGAGATGCGCCTGGGGCAGATTCCAGAGTGGTCATGCTGCATTTTCACCCGAGCAGCCTACGCAGGCTCCAGGATTGCCCTGTACGCTGCCACGGTGCTTTCCAGCAAAGGTGTGGAGTTCCCCGGGCCCTGCCTCTCTTCTGAGAGCCGGATCCTACCTAACTCGGATCCTACAGGAGGTCAGGGCCTGTACAGCGGGGACCAGGGAAGGGAAAGCATCAGCAGGCAGCAACAAATGGGAACCTGATGAGGATGGAGGTGAGGCAAATGGGGAACAAAAGCAAACATGGGAATCAAAGAAGGAAGGGGCTTGACTAAGTGAGACAGAAACAGGAGAATGGTTAAGGCAAGCTGCTGCTTTCTTGGAACTGTTCTCTAGGGGGAGAAATGGTGTTTCAGCAGAGATATGCTTTTAAAGTACCACTTGTAAGAATGCTACTGATGGAAAGTAAGTTAAAGGAATAACTTTGAAAAATGACATGAGAGTGATTAGGTCGGGGCAAGAGGAACTCAGCTCTGGCTGGCAATACTCTGTGAAAAGCGGTAGTTTTGGTCCATCAGGCTGATCAAGCCGGCAGCAAATGTGCTGGAGATGGGCTTGTGGGGAGCAGGGCCGGTACCTCTCCGGTCGCTGCTGTCAAAATTCAGGAGTGATGCTGACAGCTCCTGTCGAGCTCGCAAGCGCCGTTTCAGAGCAGGACAGCGGGAGCGTCTCCAGGGTGTTGAGCGCATCTGCAGCACCGAAAACCCGTCCGCCAAGCAAGAGAGGCTGCATTAAGGCTAAGGACCTCCAGTTAACTTTGGTAATGGTTTCTGCTGGAGTGCTCCCCTGTGACTGATGCTGATTTGCATGAAAATGCCCATAGGAGCTGAGGTCTAATCATTTGATTAGATTAGACCTTGTAAAGTCTAACTGAAAAAAAAATCCAGAACAGGCCACAAGCAAAGAAAAGTGAAAATGGCATGGGCAGGATGCTGCATCTCTCTGTGTCAGGCCCATGTTTATCTGATGTCTGAAACGGGGCAGGAAGTGAGGAGTGCACGAGGAGTGCTCTTGTCAGTGCGGCTCTGTAAATGGTTGTGAATGGGGAGCATTGAGCGACTGGGAAAACACTCGTACAGCACTAGCACAGCGGGGCCTTGCCCTGGGACCTCTGCTGCTTGCAGAAATACAAGCAGAAAGGAAGTTTGTAGGCAAAGGTTTGAGAGTGGAGGTTAGCACGAGGAAAAAGATGAAGGGTTGATTTGCCTTGAGGTCTATTCATATTTGTGTCTTCTGTGCCCAGCATCTGCCAGGGTACTGGCTGCGCGGTTCACACAGCAGGGAGCAAGTTGTAGCTGTTGTAACCTATCCACCAACGTGCAGTGGCAGCGTTTTGGGAGGAAATCTTCTATTTCTCATGCACGTGGAGGAGAATTTGGGGTAGCCATGCCCTGTTTGAACTAAAGCAGGCAGCACAAGCAAAGGAGCAGTTAAAAAAAAAGAAAGAAAAAAAAAAAGAAAGAAAGAAAGTAGCCAGAGTGATTTTTGGGTCATATGCACAGATGGTTCATGTTGCAAAGCTGATAGGTCCTGTCTCTATGGCAGCAGTGTGACCGCATCTGGAGTATTGGTTACATTATGGGTAATGCCATACAGATGTGGGTAGAATGAAGGAGGGCTGGAGAAGAAATATAGAAATGAAGGAGTGCAGTAGATAGGCAATTAAAATGATTAAACAATTACACAAAATTGACTTATTTTAATTTAATGAAGTTATTTAAAACAAACATTTTCTTCTGTTTAAAATTAAAAGAGAAATTTTGATAATCGTACTGAGTCTGAGAGTTGCACTACTGTATTAAAACAATTTAGATGAAATTAAAAACATTAAGCACATTCCTCAAATTTCTGACTTAGAAGGTCTTATAATAGAGGAAGGATGGAGGGAAAACATGATTTATCTTTGGGCAATAGCTTTATCAGTGTGTTGTGGAGTTGTGTACTCCAGTAAGGATCTGTTACTTCCAGCCTTTCCAAAGGGATCAAATACCTGTATTTATATTTGTGCCACTGTCCGTACTATACAGAAAAGCTTTGCCATGGTTCCTGTGGGCCCAGCAAAAGCAACAGGTACAGAGAGATTATTTTGTATTTCTTCAGTCTGCTTGACTAGGGGCTAAAAAGGCAGAAAAACAGTTTTCTTTGTGAGCTATGACGAATGAGAATCTACTGAGAGAAGATTTTACCAGTTCTCAGATATCGTGGCTGCGTTTTGAAAGGTGTGTAGGCTCCAAAGAAGCAGACAGATGTTAGGAGGTTTCTTAGATGGGGTTTTGCACATTAGGAGCATCACTCTCCTTGAATTACCCTAGCAGGGTACCTGGTCCCAGCGCTGTCCCAAGCAAATGGCCCATCAGATTTGGGTAACTGAATACTTAGGAAAACTAGTCTGTGGAGACAAGGGACAGCTCATCACATTGTTTAATTCTTTGTTTATTTATCAAGTCAGGGGGTTAAATGCAAAATATGTTTTGATAAAGTCACTGGATTCCAAAATATTGGCTTTGAGTGTTGTTAATAGCAGCATGGATTCTTTCTGACTGATACAGATCAGTTACAGCGCTCTTCCGGTAAACAAGAAATAACGGATGTTCTGACCCGCGAGAAATGTAAACAGTAAAACTGGTTAAATGTATATCAGCTGATATAGCTGCTTAAGTAACTGGGCATAGATACGGGGTAATAGGGATGACAGTGATGCTGCGCTTGGTGGCAGCGAGCTGCGGAACGAGCAGCGCTTCATCCAAGTCCAAGCCGCCAAGTCCAGCTCTGTTGGGGTTATGAGGCGCCGTGAGCAGCCTTAGCAGCGGGGAAGTGCGCTGAGAGACCAGGCAAAGAGCGATAGCGGGGTCTTCCTGCTGCCCACGCGCGTCTCGGACTGCACGGTGATTCAAGTCCATGTTGGCACTTGCTGTTGGAGTTCCCCTTGGCCTGAGGCTTCACGGAAAAGCAAATCTGGCTTCTCCAACAAGAGATAACGGAGAGCAATGAAAGAAATAACTAAACCTGGCTGGAAATCAGTGGGCGTGTACAGCACCTGGTGTGCTTGGGTCCTGGCCTGTGGGAAATAAGGAAATAACAACAACACTTACCATTTACTGGTCACATCAGTCAGTGTAAATAGCAGTATGAAGTTTCAAAACCAGTGGTCTGAAGTGTCCAGCTTGCTATGTAGAAATCACAGCTACCTGTGGTGGCTAAAGCTGTGTGCCCTGTGTGTAGGTTGCCAGGTGGCCTGGGTTCAGGGGCCTGAGTGCTGGAGAGTTAAATGCGCCTCACTGAAATGACACCCATGTTGAGGTAAGCAAGCGGGGAGTGAAGCAAGTCCAAGGCGGGTAGAGTCAAAGGAGCTGAAAGGAAATGTCAGCTGGGCCCGAGGGAGAGTTTTGTGGTGGGGGATTGCCAGGAGGCTGCAACTGGGGGTGGCCCTATCACTTGGGGGCCCCAGCAGAGCTTGGCCCTTGCATGGGGAGTCCTGGTAGCACTCAGGCGATGGCTGGAGGGAGCCCAGGGGTGACAGGTACGTGCAGCCCCCAGTCCTCTCTGTCTTGTCTTTCCTGAGGAGTTCCCTTCCCAAGGAGCTGGCTCTTCCCGCAAGGGCCCAGCCGGGGCTCCCTCCGAGGGGCTGCTGCAGGCTGTGTCAGTAGCAGAGTCATTCTGCCGACGGATGTGCTTTTTACCTTTTCATTTCTTCAGCAATTAAGCGTTCTTGTCTCTGGCTTTGTCCTTGGCGGAGGTCGGATTTGCGGGTACAAAACGTTAACTGAAGCATCCTTCCGCTCTGAAAGGGGCTCTTTGTGCGCAGGGAGGTACTTTACCCTTTGTAGCAAATTTCCTTTTGAGAAGTGCCAAATTATCTTAGTCAACGCAGTTGAAACCCCTCCGGCCCTGGGGCTGAGTCAGGAGCAGGAACAATGGGGAGCAGAGCAGGGGAAGCTGCTGAACAAGGGGCTTCTTCCCTTTTCACTGCACAAATAGGTCTGCTGGGTTTCTATTGTGAGAATCAAAGGGGTTCCTGTAAAAGGCACATGTAAGGGAAAGAGATGAGGCATAAATCACTCCACAGGGTATTGCTTGCCTCCCTGGCTTCCTAATGGGAGAAGAAGCCGTTGTCAATAAGCAAGGTGCCCTTAGGAAGGATGCTCAGCTCTGTTTCACTTGTGGTCAGCAGTGACCAAGAGCTTCCCTCTGTGCTGTCCTCCCAGCAACTGAAACCCCAGTGAGTGCAAGGCAGGACAACCATCCCCTTCCATGTGACACAGGCTGGGAGACTCGCGTGCCCCTCGCTGTTGCTCCTTCGCACCAGGAGCTGGGCGGTGCAGGGCCTGCCCTGCTCTTCTCGGCCTCTTGGGCATGAGGAGTAAAGAAGAGGAATCTCATGTTCCCTCTTGTATGAAGGAGTATGCTTTCACTGGGAACAGCTCCCAAACACACCCAGCTGCTTCCCTCATAAGGAAGCTTCAGAACCATCTCAGCTACAGTCCTGACAGCGAGGTGGACTGTGCTTCTCACTCCTTCAAAGCAGGTTTTGATGTCCTGCCGACATCATGATGTGCCTAGGATATTGACTGCAACAGTGTTTGTATGTGAGAATGTTACTGTTTGACAGAGCCCAGTAAAATCATAAGGAGTCTTTTCCTCCTTTTCTCCTCCTTTCTCCTTTTTTTTTTTTTTAATTTTAATAGAACATTTTTGCCTCATTGGGTTATTGGATACTTTTATGTAGACAGCTGTAAAAATCAACTTGCACAGTATGTTTCAGAGCTGCTCATTTTTGTGTGTTCCACACAAAACTGTTGTGGGCAGAATCTCTTTGGTTTTGTCTAAGAAGCTGCTTGTCACTTAAGACATGAAGAGCCCAAAAAAGCTGGTGTCTCCATGCCTCAGAGTTGCAGGTGGCTCTTGGAGTGAGGGGCGGCAACACTCCTTGTGCTTGGAGATTTTATTTGATCTCCAGCAGAAGGATAAAGCTTCAAAGGGAACAAAATGCAGTAAATTTCCTCTTGATTACTGTTGCCTTCTGCTGTCGGGCAGCGCTGCTGGCAGGGTGTGAGGCCCGGGGCCGGCTGCCGAGAGCCGGGGAGCAGCAGTGCGTGCAGGGCCAAGGAGGCGAGCTGGGAAGCAGGGGGTTGTCTCCGCACGGATTAGAAGGGGCTGGCTGGCACGGTGTGCCGAGCCTTATCTGGGGAACAGGACTTAAGGTGGGAGGCGAGTCTGGGAACGCATCGCAAGCGGCAGGAGCCAAGGCACGTTGCCTTTGTCACGTACGAGGCAGCGGGGAGCGTGGCACGTGTCGGAGCTACCTGTTTCCCCGATGTTGCCCTCCCAACACCTCCGCTGGGCTCTAGCAGCGGCAGGCTGTCCTCAAATCCCCACTGAGGTGGCTTGAACTCGGGAGCCAATAAGCCAGCAGTGACTCCTGACACTGCTCAGCTGCTGGTGACGGAGCGCACAGCGTGAAGAACAAGTATTTGGGGGACAGGCCAGGGGTGTCCTACGAGCAGAGGGTCAGCAGCTCTTCGTTGCCCTGAAGTAACACGACCAAGGGCTCTTCCCCTCTGCTTCTGTGGCTGTCAGCGCTGCTGCTACCTCCATGTCCCCTCCTAGCCTTCTCCCGAGCGCTGTGGTGCCCTCCTCCCCTTGGTCTGCAGTGGCTCCCGCTGCCCTTGGCCAGAAACGCGGGGGACCCCAGGTGTGCTGCTTTGTGTGATGTCTCCAGCGAGACCAGACTGCACAGATGTCTTCAGATCTGCCTCCCACCCCCGCGTGCTCCCGGAGGCCCTGTGGGTGTACTGCAGGGTTAGGCTGGCTCAAAAATCAAAGCTTCCCTTGGGAGAACAGCTCATTCTTCTCCCCTGGGCAGCGTTAGTGGGGGGTCTCCTGCACAGCTGCCAAGGGGTGTCGGGGGCACACGGAGGTGGCGGGCAGTGGGGGCTGAGCAGCCTCCTGTCAGCATCAGCCAGGGGCTCCGGAGGGGTTCAGCTTCTCCAGCACTTGGGCTCAGCCCTTTGCTACTGAGCCCAGCCTGGGGACCCCTGTGCTTCTCCTTCTGGGCTTTGGGGGTTCTGGCATTGGGAAAGCATCTGGCTGAGGAAAGAGAGCTGAGATAGATAGAAATCCAGGCACCAGCCTCCTCCCCAGCCAGAAGCTTGTGGGAAGTATAATATCCATTATGTGTGTGATTGGGAGGAAAATGTGTGAAGGGTTGCTGAAATGTACCATTTGTTTTTAATCATTAAGGCCTGAAGGAGAAGCAAGACTTAGCTCTAGCCCCTCGAGCTGTCACTCTCCTGGGGTTACAGCTAAGGTGCCACTGGGAAATTATGCCAAAATGTGAAGGAGACATCAGCAGGGACTAAGGTACTGGGGAAGCAGGGCTCTCCTCCTAGATCTGCCTTAGCTTACCTCTGTGTTTGGGCTCATATCTGCACCCCTGCAAACCTCACATCCCTACCTGGTGAGAAAAAATATATATATTTTTTGCAAAGCTATTTATTCAGTAGAAACTATCCTGGAACAGTTCATGAACAAAAGAGTTACAAACAGCACAGGCTAGAGCCAGGGAGGAAGGTTTCCTTATTCCGGCAGCCCTTTCACAACGCCCTGACAGGCAGGAGTCATTAAATCCCACCGCCTGCCTGGAGAGCAGACTTGGCAGCACAAGACAGCTGCTCATGAGCCTGTCCTGAACATACCAGGGATCGTCACATGGGAGCATTCGGCATGGGGACTATGTCCATGACAAGGCTTCAAAGTGACCCTGGGAGCTGTTTTGGACTGTCATGGAGGTGACAGCCACAAGGGCATGGGGAGGATAAACCTCAACCTGCTGGTCTTTTCCATCTGGTTGTCATCAAAGCCTTCAGCAGCTGTGGCAAGAGTATCCCTGGAAGGCCTTTCCCTAAAGTGTGGCAGCTTAAATGCGGAGGTGACAGTCTTAGGAGTGGGGCTCTTGCAAGGGCATCACCCTGCTGATGCCAGCTCATCTGCCAGGCTCTTGGAAAGGCCCTGGGGAAGGGATGCGGAGAGAAGATGAGCTTGCCCAGCTCCACCAGACATTGCTAGGGAGCTGCAGACAAAATGCTTAGGGGACAAGGGGTGGATTTCACTGAAATGTCCCTAGTCTTGCTTTTTTGGGAAGCAGAGATTCAAGCATTCCTGCTTGGATCTCTTTCCTTGGAGTTGCTCTGGGACCAACTTGGGTGCCCCTGTTTTGTCCTTTGTTGACACAATCCCGTCTGGATTCGCCTCCATTTGGTTTCTCTGGCAAGAATCAGACCCCATGCACAGAAAAGGCAGCTCGTCCTTTGCCTGGCCCTGTGCTTTGCTCTCTCCCAGGGCAGCTGGTGCCGTGCTTGGGTGAGGGGAGCGGGTCTGCCTCGATGTCCTTCCTCCTCTGCATTCCCTGTCCTTGACACTGCCTCCAGCAGGCCCAGGAGGCCAGTTATAACCTGGTCCTTCTTATTTCTCTCTTTGGGAAAAAGAAATCCCAATGGCTTCACAGGAACGACGACAAGTTGTTTGGAAGGGGGAGGGAGGGCTGGAGGGAATAGGGGCACTTGCTTTGATATATGTTTTTTTTTTTTTTTTTCCTTTTGCAGTTTTGCCTGAGCTGCGATAGTAGAGGAAGCAGCAGCTGGAGCAGTTGGAGGGTTACGGTGTGCAGAGGAACAAATGTGTATCATTAGCTGGAACAAGTTAATGGTTACTAAAGCACATGGGGTTTAGAGCTGGAACAAGTTAACAGCAACTCAGTCAGATGCATTAAGAGCTTATGTGCATTACAGCACAGCTATGTTAACAGAAACCATGTGCCCCACTGGAGACGGTGCCAGAGAGCGCGGGAGGGCACGGCTCTGCGCCCGCCGCGGGCGGCTGCGGGGACGGACCGCGCACAGCCTCGCGGTGTGGGCAAGGACCGGGCTGCTTCTCTGGCGCATGCCTGTGCTGTGCAGTAGCCGCCTTCCCTTCTTCTCAGCTGTGGCTCTTCAGTAGGTTAGGCTGAGAGGCAGAGCAGTCCATCGTAGGCATGCGCCGTGAGCAAAAACCCAGCGAGGGCAGCGTTTGGGAGGGCCTTCCTGGAAGGTGTCTTTTATGATCATGATGTGGGAGGCCCTGGATGCCCCGCCAGCCTGGCCCTAGCCTCTCTGAGAGACATTGAGCAAGTCATTTCATTTGTAAAAAATAAATAAATTTTACACTGTTTATCTTGGTGTAAAGGTTTATGGTGGAGAGAGAAGTATCTGGTTGTGACATTGAGGGCAGTAGCAATGCATGGAAAGAGCTGAAGAGCCACCAGACTTTCTCTTGTCCTCTTCATATCACAGGTGCTGTGGGAAGCTGGCTGAGGACAGCAAGAGCAGGTTACCCATCCGGGTGCGTGCGGGAGCGCCTGTGGCCAAGGGCGCTGGGGCTGAGGCCAGGCTGCCCACGGGGTGGGCAGCAAGGCGCGCTGACGGCCCCAGGCCAGCCAGCCCAACTTCAGTATTGCAGAGACGCTGTGTCCCTCCTCCTTTCCCAGCCCTGCACCCTGTTGGTGTTGCTCCATGCTGCCGTGCCCGCTGCAGCAGGGGTGCTTGTGTCTCCGAAGCAATGTAGCTGTAGACAGTGAAAAGTGTTTGTAAAGCTGTTACCTTTGTGAAAGTGAATGTGAAACATGAGGAATCCTTTGATGTTGACACCTGCAGCTCCCTTTTCAAGACAAGTAGAATAAAACTATTCAGAAAAGAGGATGACTCCATATGATCTGAAGTGCTTTGATAATGGCGTGAAGATAGTAATCACCGTGTAATAATTATCTCCCCAGCTCACAGATCATTGCCAGCTCCCACTGATCTATCATAAACAGGATCATTGCACTTTCAGAATATAAAGGAACCTGTTAATGTCTTTACTTAAAAAGAGAAAAAAAACAAACTTGTGTGTAAGTTGATGCATAGCTGACCCCGTGAGTAAAGCAGAAGCCCAGCAATTGGGAGATCTTGGTCCTGCTTTTTATTGTGACCAAATCTATTTGAGAAGGTGGCTTTTTGCATTGAAAGGGATGTGGTAGGATTAGGAACAGGTCCTGGTCATAAGGGACTTTCATGACTTCTCTCTCTGTCAAGAGAGAGAGACCTGTGTGGTTCCTCCTGCTCAGAAGGCCAGGTAGGCCCTGGAGTTAATCCAACTGGTCTGATTTGGTCTGATTTGCTCTTTTAAGCTTTGCACCAGGGGAATGGATGGACAAATAGTGACTGTGTTGGCACCTTTGGTGCTGCGGCAGGTTGTAGTGGAAGTCACCTTTACCTTGCCCATAGGGATGGGGCTAACAGTGCTGCCAGTGCTGGACCCTCACTGAAGCCCCTTTCGCTAACAGGAGCATAACCAAGGACAGAAGAAGTGGTGGGCACTGGAGGGGTCTCCAGGCATAATTTGCCTCTACCAGAGTTTTCAGAGCTCCTCTTTCAAAATCATAAGTGGTAGCTCCTATTAAGCCTGATGTATGTCAGAAGACGTTGCTTCTGAATGTTGAGATTGTAGCTAGGGAGGTGTGTCAGTGACAAACACGGTATGGCAGCACTGCTTTTCCAATTTTCTCTTATGCATCTACCCCGTTCTTGATATCTCTAGGAGCACATTATGTCACAGTTATGGAAAATCTGCCAAGCAGGTGATGAGCTGATTGGTAGTGGTGGTCATGTGCATAATCTGAATTCAGCTGCTTTTCCATCTGCCCGAAGGACTGCGCTGGTGGGTAGGTTATTGGGCATGAGAATCGAACCATGGCCCTCTGGAGGTTAGAGCGGTCTCAGCTGGCTGGGCTAAAAAAGCCATTTCTTTTGGCTGTGTCTGTCATAGGGTCATCAACCTGATCTCACACTTTGGGAGGGGGACAGTGAGGAGCACACCAAATTTGCTCCTGTTGATTATCCTGCTGTCAAATGCTGCATTTTTCCTTTCTTTTAAAGCAACTGTACGTTGTTATTTATTAACACAGGAATAACCTTCCCATTTCCCCACTACCAAAGAAAACTGTTCTGAACCTTTCTACAAACGACCTAACCGAAGCCAGGGCCTCCTCCAGCCGGGCTGGGTTTCCTTCTGAAGCAAACAACCAACACCCCCATACGCCAGTAGCTTTGTAACAAAACCCTGCTCTGGAACTGGTCTTGCTTGGTTTCAGATCAAAGATAATTTTCTTTTGAAAGTTTGCTCTACATCTTTGTAGTTTTCCTAGGTGGATACATAGGTGGAAAAAAATGTTTTCTGTTTTGTACTTGGCTAATTCATAAGTGGGTAGATTTGCTACAAAACACAAGGCATTTTGAAATATTAGAGAGAGCTTGGGGGAAGAGTAGAAAGACATATAGATTTAGCTGAAGGTACAAAATGTAAATAGGTCTTCTGGTTGGGTTCTTGCTTCAGAACAATGAGGTAGAACTGTTCAAAGGAAATATGACAACATGAGCAGTAGTAATTAAGCAACAAAAAACACATTCCTTATAATTATATCCCACAGTGCTACACCAGCTGATGGCAGATACGGCATTTTCTTCACTGCAGTGTTAACGAGCCCAAAGTACAACCCGAATGTTGCCTCTGATCTGACTCCTGCATGCACAACCCCCTTTGGCTCAAGCTAAATGAGTTTATGTTCTTGCTAATTGGCTCAAGGTAGGGTTTGGGTGGAAGCTGCTTCCTCTGAGCCTGTTGCACAGGTTCCAGCATTGCTCCACTCTCAAGGGGAGTTAGCACGAGTATATGCAGCTTAGGTTTAACCCCATAGTGAAGAACAACTCTACTAAGTAATGAATGTAGATAGAAGTAGTGTTGCCAGGATTTTTATATAAAGAGCATGGCAATGTTTAGTGTATAGGATGATACTGAAAAACATGCTGGAGCAACAAATATCTTTGTTTTATGTGGCAACAAAGAAGTTGTGTTCTTGATTGCCATCAGACAACACAGCATACAGGGATGATTTATTGGTATTTCCAGGCTTTGAATTGCTGTGGGATCTGATATCTCTAGTCATTTTTACATAAGAGTTACAGCTTTCTCCTTTTTTAATGCAAGTTTGGTTTAGAATCTTAAACAAGTTTATAGCCAAGTTGCAGATTTTAAGACCAGAAGAATCATTGGACTCTTCAATATTCCCAATAGCATAGATGCTTATACATATATGCTGAGCCCAGTAACTTGCATTTGACAGTCTCCATAGGAGATATTGCCACTTTCCATGTTAGCTTGTTCCTGCAGCCGATCACCTACTGTGTTAAAAACATGATTCCCATTTCTCAGTTGAATTTGTTGGGCTTTGACTCACAAATATTGGATTCCATTATGTGCTTCTGTTCTGGATTAAGGAGTCTCTGGTGCCTGCTAGTTATTTGCTTAAAGAACCAGGAAATCAAGTCATTGCTTTATCTTTTCAACATGAAAAACAGATTGGATTCTACAAGTCTCTCACTGTCAAAGTTTTTCTATGACTTGTAAGGCATTTGCAGCTGCTCTCTTCATTGTCTTCAGATGTCCAAATGACTTTAATAGAAGTATATGGGCTAGAAATGGAAAACATCAGCACTTCATCTTTAGCAAAAAGGCATGTACTCTCCCTCCCCTTTCCCATATTCTGTGTTGTCCTTGTTGTGTACAAATCAGGCACAATGCTGGGGTGAATTGCTATTCAGCCTTTTCTGCTTCCTAATTTGCTGAGTTTGTGCCCAGAAATGTTAGGCAGTCCTACATACAGTAAAGCCTGGGACTATCCAGAGGAGGGCTCGGGAGTGGTAGAAAGGCAAGTGGAAAGGCAGGTGTGATCAGAGCATTTGGTTTTTATTGCCTTCAGTTTAAGCAGAGCTTTTGCAAGTGGAAACTAAAGTTCTTTCCAGAGTGCTGTAGGGTCGGGTTCCAGACCCATAAAAGCTTTGCTCCAAGCCAGTTAGGATATTGCTGTGCTCATCAAGTGTATGCAAAGGAACTGGAGCTAGGCTGGTGGAATTACCTGCTCAGCTTTTTCTTTTGCTTGATGCGGGCTGGTTGCAGAAAAAGGCTAGGGAAGCAGCCATGAGATATTGATGAATTCCAGACTCTATGCTTTCCGCTTCTGATGTTTGCTGGGTAAAGTACTTTCCCAGTGGTAGAATGATGTGAGTTGCTGTTAGGTTTGCAATGGTTTCTTGATGGTGAGGTTTGTTTTATTTGCAGTCTCTGTGTATACAGTTGAACTGTCTGTCTGGTCCAGTGGCTGGGAGCAGGCACTGGGACATACACTGAGATTGAGAGAGGTCTGCTGGACCAAAAGGCTTGGAGCCACTGGCCTCCAAAAATGCATCCTTTCTCCTGAGCAGCAGAGCAGGGAAATACCATTTTCATTCTGGATAGGCAAACTTTTCTTTTTTTCATTAGCCTTTGCACTAAAATAGGTTAGCTTTGGGCTTGATGTTTCTGTACAGCGCATGGTTCTGGCGCATGCAGTAACGGGCAGGGAGCTTCTCAGCTAAGTTCCTTGCTGATCTTCGGATAGCGATGCCATTTTGGCAGACAACAGCTGACAGCTGGCTGTGTAAGCAGATGTTGTGAAGGCTGGAAATCATTTGGTGATCCATCTGGACCATTGCCAAAGGTCCAGATTGCTGGAGACAGAGTTTGGGCTGTCAAGGATGAGCACCCTGAGGAATCCTTGTGCTTCCAGAGGACTTGTGTGCAGAGAGAGAGCACTGTTAGCCCTCTCAGCCAGTTCTTCTGCAACAGGCTTCATTTTCCTTGTGGGAACAGCACTTTAAATTTCTTGAGCTTGTTTAGGCATAAAATCTGAATTAGGCACCGAATGTAAGTTTGGAGACTTGAAGTCTGTTCCTGGCTCTGTCACTGTGACATCTTCGGGTGAATTCAGATCTCATTTCTCAGACTTCAGTATCCATGTATATAAAGTTGAAGTTGTCTGTGAAATGAGCTCACCCAGCCTTGTTAAGCTCATTGCAAATTATAAATGAATGCCAGTGTTGCAGAGCTATCAGCATTCCCTCTTACAGGGGTTGCATTTGGCACAGTCTGGAGTGCCACGTGCTACTGGGAGCAAACCTAGCACTAGCGACCAGTGTCCGGTGGCTAGTGCTAGCAAAGTGCATCTCTGGGCTGTGCAGGACATGGCCTCATTTGTGTCCTCTTGTGTGTGGAAAGCCAGCTGGTGCTAGAGGCCTTTAGGAGGGATGGTCCATAGCACTACGCTGTGAGCTGCTCAGTGCTAGGCAGGATGCTCACCTCTGGGATGGCATCCTGGGAGCCTCCACGGTCATGGAGGCTCCCAGGATGGCTCCCAGGAGGCTCATGCCAAGCCTGCATCCTGTAGCCACATCCCCATTCCCCAGTGCAATGTCACCTCCTCACTTGTCTCCTCACAGGAAAGTGGAGCTCCAGAAGCCACTAGCACCTACCATGGCCAGGCTGCTCAGGCTAACCTGCACTGGGGCTGGGAAGAGGCCAGCGCATAGCGCTGCCCAGTAAGTCTGAGTGTGATGGGGACCCTTCACCGAGCTCTGCCACCTCAGGTTGAATCCTTTCGTCCTCACTAGCCACTTGTTTTGCACCAATACAACTGCCCTGACCTCTTGCAGCTTGAGATGCACCGAAGGACAGGACACAGCAGGGCTCAGGGCACCTGGTGTGCAGCAGGTCTCCCCACAGGGTAAAAGTGGGCTCCCTGTCTTGTAGAGCTCGTCTGCTCTGTCCTCCTTGCTCCCTCCTTACCATACCCTCCTTGCTCCCAGCCAGAGAGCCCCTGGGCCTGAGAGGGAGGGCAGGGAGACCTAGCAATAGGGTGAAACAGAGAGATCAGAAGCAGAAGGGCTAACACAAAGCTGGGCATCTTTTCTACGTAGTTTTGGACAAGCCTTTCAGTAGGGCAAGTGAGCAGAAGGGGAAGGGGCATGCAGACGGGTCTATCTCTACCACCTTTCTGCTGCACAACAGTGCTGGAGGAAGCCACTCGCCCTTGCTAGGGAGAGAAGGCAGCTTCAAATTCTCCCTCTAGGCATTGCAACCTCCCTCTCCTCAAGGGCCCATCTGGTGAAGTCTGTCACAGACCTTCCTCGCGCCCAGCGCGGCGCTGGTCAGCGGCCAAGGGACCAGCAGTGTCCCTGCTGCTCTTTTCCCTTCCCTGGGGGAGGGGAGCGCGGGCAGCAGAGCTTTGATGTGCGGGCACAGGGCTAGCGGACAGGCCTGTGTGTGTGCTCATGAGAGCCTGGCCTAGCTCCAGCCGCCTTTGAAGTGCTCCAGTGATCAGGATGAAAGGGAGGGGACTCCTTCCCGAGCCATCTGGCTCTAATTGCAGGTAGAAATGCCTCTCTGCACCCCCCGTGGGGAGGGGCGCTCCACGCTCTCTTCCTTAATCCCACCGCTCTCGCCCGGGCTGGCGCGAGGGGCGAGCGTTGGAACAAAGCGGGTTTCTGCCGGGCAGGGAGCACCGGCAGCACTTGCAGAGATGCTGTGAATTCAGACACCTCCGCTCTGAGTGTCAAGCCCTAGGGTCCTGCAAACCTTCCCGGGACAGCCTTGCCTTGGCCCGGGCTGCGGCGGGGAGAGACTTTACCAGTTGTTCCCGTCTCCGGTTTCTCGGATGCACTGGAGCCTGCTGTCCCTTTGACTCGTGGCCTTTCATGCCAGCGCGCGCTGAGTGCAGAATGAGTAACGTGGGAACTTGGTGCGAGCTGCTCCACTTGGCAGGGATGGCCCAGCCACTTCCCTGCCGCCGGCACGGCCGCGCTGCGCCCCGGTCCGGGAAGCGTCGGTGGGACCCAGCGGGATGGTCTCCTACCTGCTGCCAGCTGTTTGCTCCCAGTGGGAGAGGTCTGGCGGAGCCAGGCTCCTGTCCTCACTGCGTCTTCCCTGTCCAGGTGTCCGCCTCGTCCGACCCTCACTCGGCTGGGGACGAGGAGCTGGTGCCATCGGGCAAGGTGCGGGGCCTGCGGCGGAGCGGGCAGGCTGGCCCGCGGCGGCACAGGCGCCGCTGGGCAGCTCAGCAGGCCGCCAGGAGCCCAGCGGAGCCCCAGCCTGGCGGCACTGGCCAGGAGGAGAGCCTGCCCTTCGTGCTGGACCTGCAGAGCCTGCCTGGGCTGGCCAACGTCGACCTGAGCGCCCAGAACCCAAACATCCAGGTGGGCAGCGGGCCTGGGCAGGCTGAGGGTGCTGTGTGCTGGCCACTGCTTGCACTCCCTTATTGCCTTATTTGATTCCCTAACAGGTGTGTTTGTGTGAGCAAGGGTCCATTTCCTAGACTGCATGTGACTGTAAATACCTCTTAGGTGCAAGTAGCTGGCACTGATAAATAAACTCCCTTCAGGAGTTTGTTCATGCGCTTTCTCCCTGCCATTCAGAGCCCCTCTCCATAGAGAAAGGGTGGGAGTCCCTAAGGAGACATCCTCTCCATTTCTGCATGTTGTATCTACTTGCTCACTCACTGCTGCTTCAGTGACTACCAGACACCTTTACCAACTCGCTGAGTTTGCTGCAATTGGTGCCTCTCACTCTGTTCCTCCTCAGTCCCTCCAAATGGGAGACAGGAGGTGAGACCCATCATGTCCGTTGCACTAGTCCCATAGACCAACGCAGCCCTCATCTCTCAGGCTAGGAGTCAGTGCACAGACTGGAAGGGTCCTCCCTGCTTTGGGGAATGTGCAGCAGCTGGGCAGTCAGCTGTGCCCCTGCTAACTGCACTGCTTGTGTCTTACTTTCCAGGTGACCATTGAAGTGGTGGATGATCCTCAGGCTGAGATGGAGATGGACTTGTTGAAGGAGACGAGCAATGACTGGTCCCTGACATCCTCTGAGTGGCTCTCCCACAAGGACCTCTTCTGGCCCCTCTTCTGGGAATACACTGACCCCGCTGAGGAGGAAGAGGAGGAGGAAGAGGAAGAAGAGGATGACAACCTCGATGTAAGAGACAGAGAGGAGGAAGAAGAGGAGGAGGAAGAGGAAGATTACATGTCAGAGTATGATGAGGAGGAGGAGTCCATGCTAAGCGGAGTGGGAGGTGACTGGGACCAGCAGTGGCCTGGGCAGAAGAACTGGATCTTTAAGGAAAAATATAATTACGGTGAGTCCCTTCAGCCCCACACAGTGAGCAGCCACCCTGCCCTCCCCTGCCCAGTCTGCGTGCAGCCCCCTGCATTGTTGGAAAGGCGCAGCACTCAGTGCCTCCAGGCAGAGGATCCAGAGGATCCAGGCAGAGACATATCCCTGCAGAGGATCAGAGTGTGCTGGTGGCCTCTGCTTAAGAAATAAGCAAGTAAATTGGTGAGCAAGCCCAGCATCTGCCTGACCCTGCAGACAGCCAGAAATTCCCATGTCACAGCAGGGATTCCCCCTTGCACATAATCGAACCAGAGTGCGGATTCTAGTAATGGCAAACTCAGACTTGAAACAAGGTGTAAATGTGGCAAGTGTCACTATCATTGAAGCAGCCTGGACATGTCCTGGAGAGATGAGCTGCAGAGCTTTGGGAGCTCAGTGCTACACAGGGGTGCAGACCCAGGAGAGTAGCAGCTTGTCAAGAACTGGGGCTTTCAGGAGTATCATGAGGCTGGTGGTAAAGCCTGGCAGCCAGAGCTCTGGGATTGCTTCCCTGGATTGCCAGTGAAGGCACTTCTGGTTCTTGATATCACTTGACAGGCTAACTTGGGGTCCATCCAGGTGCTCTGGGCAGCACTGGCCATGCTTGCCTCTAAAGGTCTTTTCAGGAACAAGGCAGGAGTTGAGATTGGCCCCAGGGATCCTGGGTGGCTTTGGGTTCTTCTCCTGTTAAGTCTTTGTACAAGATTCACTGCTCTCTGCCTGTCCCAGACTATGAAGATGAGGAGGAATGGAGCACTTGGTCCCCTTGCAGCATCACCTGCGGCAGTGGCAATCAGAAGAGGACCCGGTCCTGTGGCTACGCCTGTACAGCAACGGAGTCGAGGACCTGTGACCTGCCACACTGCCCTGGTTAGCCTCAGCCTTCATCTGCTGGGTGTCATCCAAGGCCCTGCACAGGGCTGGTGGTGTACATGTCATGGCAGAGCAGACTGGGATGGGGAGGGAGTGCTACGCAGGGCACAGGCTGCATCCATCCCAGGGAGATCTCCTGTTAACAGGGTAACAAGGGGATGCTTGTTGCAGAAATACACACATTGAGCTTTGTAATTATTGCCCTCTCCAAGATTCAAGCACCCAGTTCATCTTCTTTTGGCACTGCTCACTGTCCAAGAACTGCTTGAGTACTGTGATCCTGGTTAATGAGAATGGCCATTTGTTTCTGTAAAGAAGCCCTGCTGGGGCTTCATAGCACATGGTTCATAAAGCAAGGAGAGCTTGATGTCTGTTCCTGCAGCTTATTGTGAGCCAGCTCCATTTATAGGGCTTTGTTTACCTACAGATTTAGGCCCTTTTGGAGCCTTTTTGTCCTGTATGTCTTCTATTGGACCTTCCACACACAGGGGAGTGTCATCAAAAGCAGGAAAGAGGAAGGAAGTTGGAAGGGTAGCATCTGCTACCCTTATAGAGTAGAAAAAGACTCTGTCACTCCTCCTGATTTTCACCCTGGCCCTTTGCTTTGTCTTTTCTCTCTAAAGGAGCAGAGGGAGAAATGACCTTCCCCACAGAGGAGACTCCTTTAAAAAGTGACAATACCACCGAGCTGTTCAACTCAGGTCAGCCTTTGCTTCTTCCTCATACTGAAACCTGGGTGCTTTCTGTGCAATACCTTATGGGGACATGACTGGCTAGCTGGGAGCGCTCTGGCCAAGGGCTTCCAGAACTGGATCAGAATCTAGGTCCTTTCACCAACACATGCAGAGTCTGCTGTGTTGTAGGTAGTTGTGTTGGTAGACACAGTTACTCTCAGAGCCCTATTTTATGGTGTGCTGGTTTAAACCAGCTTGCTGTGTGCCCTCCTGAAGCTTACCTGTGGTGTTGATGCTGCCTGCCCACCTCCAGGAGTGGCCAATGGTGGGTGTCAGAAGCTCCTTCCTGGTCTGTCTCTGCCCTCAAGGATGCACGAGATGATGTTTCTGGTCAGCCTCCATCAGCACCTGCTCTACCAAGGAGCATGGTAGATTCTATCTAGTGGTTGGTAGTTTGCCTGACATTGCTGGCTAGATTACAAGCCAGCTAGATACAGAACTGGACTGGCTGATCCCGCCCTTACTATTTTTGATGTTTCCTCTCAGATTTAGACAGCTGTGAGAAGTGGCTGAACTGCAAGAGTGACTTCCTCACCAAGTACCTGAGCAAGGTGCTGACAGATCTACCCAGTTGTCCCTGCTCTTACCCACTGGAGGCGGTTTACAGTGCCGTGAACCTGCGAGACGAGCGGCAGGGGAAGAGTTTCCGCTGGCGGGACGCCAGCGGGCCCAAGGAGCGCCTGGACATCTACAAGCCCACGGCCCGCTTCTGCCTGCGCTCCATGCTCTCCTTGGACAGCACCACGCTCGCTGCTCAGCACTGCTGCTACGACGAGCACACCCGTCTCATCACCCGGGGCAAAGGGGCCGGGGTCCCCAACCTCATCAGCACTGAGTTCTCCCCGGAGCTGCACTACAAAGTGGACATGCTGCCTTGGATCCTCTGCAAGGGGGATTGGAGCCGCTACCATGCCGTGCGGCCTCCCAACAATGGGCAGCAGTGCGCTGACAACCCCGCTGAGGAGGAGTACCTCTCCCAGCTGCAGGAGGCCAAGGAATACTAGGCTCTTGCCATGCTCAGGGGAGCCATGGGGCAGCAGGTCTCCCACACAATCTCAGGGGAGCCCCTGGGAGCTGGTGGCTCCTAGAGCAGCCCAGGCCAGCAGGCTATAATGGCTGCAGACACTCCTCGTGTATCCCTTCCTTGGGAATGCAGCAGCCTAGCAAAGCCCAGCAGCAGCCTAGCAAAGCCCAGGGCCCTGCTCACAGGCACCTTCTTGGTGCCAGGCAGAGCAGGGAGGACTTCTCATCCATCTTGTCTTTTCAGAAGGGTTCATTGGTTCCTTTCTGATGTCCAAGGGTAGAGAAGTTTATTGCTGGGTGATCCCTGCCATGCCACCTGGGAAGAAGTTCTCACACCATCAGTTCCCTGGGGTACCTTATAACCTAGGAGTTCCCTGGGCTGCCCAGGAGGGAACTGGAGGGAATGGGAGCCAGTGAGGAGTGTAAAGTAAAAAGGGGACTCTTCCCATCTACACTTTTCTAAAGCATTCTCTGCAATTTTTCAGTGCAAGCTCCGAGCTGAGGCTCTGCAGGGTGAAATGGCCTCAATTTGTGTTGGTTTCACACTACATCTGAGGAGCTGGGTGGGTGCAGGAGGAGCTGGTTGGTCATGCTTGTACGCCTGGCCTGGATTCTAAAACATGGAAGGGGTTCTCAATGGGGCTGTTCCAGTAATACATAGAGTGTGGGCCTTTCCTCTTCTTGGCTTTTTGCATCCACAGTTGAGAAAGAATAGGCAGAGACCTGAGAGGGTTTCTTGGGCTCCTGAAAGTGGGCGAGACAAGAAGAAAGTTACTGCCTGTGCTCCCTTAGCAAGGTAAGCTTGCCACAGCAGTTTTGGCATGAAAGAAAAGAGTGTTTTGGCTAAAGGGAGCAGATGAGCTGCATCCCCTCTTGCTGCTTGGAGGTAGTCTGCCAAGACCGCCTCCCTCTTTCTTTGGGGTTGGTCAATTCCTCATGCTCCTCCTTGAGCCTCAAGTGCCCATCTGGCCATTCAGTGTGTGTTAGTCTTACAGCACAGCAACTCGCTCAGAGCCTGTGTCCTGTTTGAGTGAGACTGCCCAGGGCCTGGGTCCCAGTTTGGTCCTAGAGTTTCCATTCATCTTTACAAACCGACACTGAGTGGGAACCCCTGCATCTTTCACCAGACTGTCCGTGGTTGGGACGCACTCCACTTACTACAACTCATCATGGGAGATTCTAGGGAGCAGAGATTTGACCTCAAACTGATTCCTTTTAGTCAACAGGCCACCACCCTACAAAAGCATGTGGCAGCAGACAGCTGGGGGCCATTGTAATGCCCATAGTAGTTATTTTCTACTCTCATTAGACCTCAGGGGCCAGCTCCCCATGGAGATGGGAACAAACCACTCTCCACTGTGAGCATCAAATGTTGCCTTATTTCCAGTCTACTGTTCAGCACTCTGGCCCTTCTCCACAGTGTATTTGCCCAGACTCCCAACAAGAGGCAACCCAGAGAAAGCAAGTTGTACTCTCATACCATCATTCTTCCTCCTTGCCCCTTGGTTGAGATGCACCTGTGAGACTTGGGCTGCCTCAGCATCTGCTGTCCATCTCTGCACTTGGGACAATTTTCCTAGTGCAATGCCAGGTGCAGGGTGAGAATGACAGCTGCAGGAGCAAGGAAATGCATGAAATGATTTAATTCGTCCCTTACCCACAGCAAGAGAGCTTTCTAGATAGCCCCTGTTTTCCCAGCCTCTGTTTTCCCCATCTTCTGCCACATCTCGCTGAGAAGGGTCATTCTTCACTCATGTGCTTCCTTCTCCCTGCGGGCATTGTGCCCTGTGTAGCTGGGAGAGCCCTAGGGCAGTTGCAGCTCTCCCTGCAGAGCTGCATTGCTCCTGCTTTGACAGGAGGGTGAGCATGCAGAAGAGCTGATGTGTCACAGGAGAGTCAAGTCTGGCTGTGTCCAACTGACTGGTGGCTCCAACTGACGAAGAAGTGCATGTGGTAACAAAGATGGCATTAATTCTTGGAGTCTGCAGATCACGAATATGACATTCCACCGTCACCTTGGTGTTGCCTGTTTCTTCCAGCTTTTCGCAGGTCCTTGGCAATTCTCTCCCAGCACATTTTGGGAATGAGTTTCACAGCTCCCAAACTTCCCACAGAGAAACTAAGCTGAACATCATCTCTAGATATTGTGTAGCTAAACCTGACAGAAACCATTCATAACTTTCATTTAGCAAATCTGATACAGTAGAAGAAAGAGGAAGTCAATATAAGGAAGGCTGGAATAATTTCTAGATTACAGACTTTAACCAAGGTGATTGAATACTCTGTTTTTTTTTTTTTTTTTTTTTTTTTTTCCTGCAGAATGCTGTTCAATGCAATAGCATCTATCTAGATTCAAAAGATGGATTGTTCTGTGCTGTTTCTCTCTTCATTTGAACAGCTTTCTCCAGGGCCAGTAAATATCCAATCTGCGGGGAGTCTTTCTGGAACTGTCTTGTATCTGGTAATCCTTTTGCCTTTGTTATTTATAGAGTATTGCATCCTTGGTCATCAGTGCATAGGACTTTGCTGGTAAAACAAAAGTATTTATGAAATTATCTTGTTTAACTATTACACAGCTTACAGCCACAGACCCAAGTGATGGGTGCTATTAAAACATAAGCAGGCACGGTCCCTCTCCTGAAAAGCATGCAGTCTGAGATGAAAAGAACCAGGAAAAGGATGAGAAGGAAGATGCAACCAAATAAGCATGGATGGAGATCCAGATTCTAGTAAATATCAGTGACCATTACATGCTCTCTAGCCCAACTGGTCATTTGTTGACAGGACTGCTGTAAGGAGAGAGTTCACGAGGAAGTGATAATGAGGGGATGGAGTGACCAGGCCTGGTTCCCAGGGCTTGTCACTAGTGCAAGGGGCCTGGTGACAGATGAAGACATGGAGACATCTGTACAGAAAGCCGACAGATAGAGGGGCTGAGGCTATGGAAGGGTGAGCTTGTTATCTTTTGGCATCCAACAGGATATCGTCATATTTCCTCTCCCCTTTCAAATGTCATCAGGACCATCAAAGTACTGTCAGAGAAGCTTGTCTAGAATCAATACATACAGTTATTTAAAATAACTTTCCGTTAAACATGGATCCAATATTGGACCTGCAAATGGATGCAGGAACTCTGTAAATAGGCTCTCTGGAAAGACTTTCAGTAGGTCAGCCAATTTCTTTTGTTACATTGGCTAGTCATCTAATGAATATGTCAGCTGACATGTACCCCCCAAAATGAAACTGTAATTTCTGCAACAAATGCAGGTTCTGTCTAAGAGCAGGTAGAAAACTTTCTTGCCTTGAGTCCCTCACTAAAACCTAGTTGAGAGCCAAGTGGTTATTCTGCTTTGCTGTCTCTGCGGTTTGAAAGATATAGGTACAAACTGGAGCATGAGAAACAAGAAGCAGTGTTGTTCGTCACACAAGCACCTTATACAACAAGAGGCTTTGCAGAGCACCATAAGAAAAGTAGAGGTGAAGCATTTATTTTTATATTTCATCAAAGATTCTCTCCAGCCCACTGCTATTTAAGTCATGAATCTCTTAGTTTCCCTCCTTAAGTTTATTATTTTATATGTATAATATATATAAAATGTCTTTTATTCCTTCAAATTTCATAGAAAAGAATTCTTTATCTGATACTGCAATAAAGCACTTTATTTAATATATATGTGTTGCTGATCTCATTTGGTTGGGACTTCAGTGTAGGTTGCTAGAAAGCTGGGTTTTGTATGAGAAAGGTGATGCCACATTTAATTGCATACTTTGGGCCTCTGACTACAGCTGTATTGCAAGGACCCTCATGGATTTTGGTTCTTACCATTTGCATTTGATGGTGTCAGATGAGCTTCAATAGCAAAGATACATGCAGAAAATTCTGAATGCTGAAGATGACAATTTTCAGCTTACCGTGAAGGCTCAGAGGAATCTGACTCTCCTGGCTAGTGACATTTTGATGCTCCCATTCCTAGCCAGAAGAAAGCAGAGAAGGCTGCAAACCAGGACACTTGCAATTGCTTTTATAATCGTGATTCTAATCCTGAAGCCTTCAATTGTGAGAATGTGAGGAAGGTTCAGAACTAGTATTCTTTCCAAGCTTGGTACTAGCACATTAAAATAGCTGGTTCCTTCATATACAGTATTTATTGTTTGTGATGATGATTTAGTTTAAGAACAGAGGAAAATGATGCTGGTGGATAGGGACTGTACTGTTGAGCTGTATGTGTGTGCGTGCGTGTGTGTAAACAGAAGGCAGAGACTTTATCCCCCTGCTAGAAAATATATATTACAGGTATCTCCTATAAATAAACACTTTTGTTACCAGTGTGTCCGGTCTATGATACTTGGAAACTTCATCCCACAGGGCTCAGTGGCTGCAGCCCCATATATGAGAGTGTGTGTGAGTTCGGTCCAGAATAGCCACATCGGGTTTGAAGGAATTTGGGTACTTATCTTTAGGACTACCCTTTACCAGCCTTGGTTTCCCTGTGTTTCTGAAATATTCCAAGGTTTCACAGTCCAAACACAGAGGTGAAGATGGTGGTGTAGGTAGATCAGGTGCTAGAGGTCTCAAGATTGCAGAGCCCAGTTGGTGGAACTGCAGCATAAAAAAAAAGAGCAGGTGAAATACTATATTTCAGTGTTCTGCCCATGCCTTACTGCATGACTTTCAGCAAGCTACATCACTTTTCAATGTGCCTGTTAACTTACCTAATCTTTTTCCACCTCATAGTTTTCTCTGGTTAGTCTCTGAAATCTTTAGGATAAGGCATTTTCTATAGTGCCTTGAGTGCAGGCAAAATTGCAATGTGCTGATGAAGTAAAACTAAGCACAAGGAAAACAGGAACTGATGTCCTAGGAATGGGAGACAGTCTGCAAGAATTCCAGCTAAAATACGTTATCCTGAGCTCTCTGCCATGATCAAAAGTGTGATCACAGTGAAGGAAACTTCTCCTAAGAGCAGACTGTCAGGGTCAGTATTGAGAAGTAACTGAACCCAGCTTTTATTCCAGATACAGTGGTATCTGCGTGCGTGATGACCCTACGTGAGCTTACTGCTTTAAACAGGTGTTGAACACAAGTGTGGGTGAAAAAACAGCATCACTGCAGCTGGAAATCTGCTTTGACAAAATGTTTCCTGGCTACAGCCTCACTAGCCAAAGCTAATGATAGCAGTGGGATATGCAAAGCTTTCCAGGGATCACAACTTTTTGTTGCTGTTAATTTGTTGCATAAATTCTGACCATTTCCAAGTTCTTGCTGTTTCCAGCTGTTTTCCCTCCCTCTCTCTCTCTCTGTCCTTTTTCATTCTGCTGGCTGCACATCTGTCAAGGTTTATCTGCGAGTCCAACACGTGGCTCTGCTCCACAGCTTCCTGGCGCCGTTGCTGGCCCCGTCTGAGGAGGAGCAGACGGTTCCTCTCCGTGAAGGATGCTTTGTCACTCTGAGCCTTCCACTAGCTTTCTGCAACATCAAAAACATTGTTGCTTGGATCCTAGTCCAGAGGAGTGGGGAATGGGCTGAGCTCAGCTGTGCAGAAAAGCATCACAGAAAAAAAAAAAAAAAAAAAAAAGTAACTCCTGGTATGGCAGTCAAGAGTTACTACTGTGTATAATGGCCCTAATGCTTCATCCCCTGGGGACGAGGCCCCTGCTGTGCTGAATGCTGAGCCCTGCCCCAAAAGCTCTTGAGCTAGAAAAATGCTATAGGCAAAGGAGGGGGGGCAGGAAGAATTAATATCCTAATTTTGCAGATGTGGAAAGGAGGCACTAAGAACTGGAGAAACTATCCAAGGCCACACAGTAAGTTTCTAGCAAGCTAGAGCCTCAGTCTGTATTTTTGCCCTCTACTTTAAACTCTAGACTTCTTGATTAGATGATTTATCTTTCCTTATTTGCCAACAGGACAAAGAGTGAACTTCATGTGTCTCAGCTGTACCAGTTCTCTGACATCTGACTCATAGCTAAGTTAATTCATACACAGACAGAGCTGTGCCCGGCTTCTCTTAGGCGCGATGCTGTCAGCATGTGCGTGCCCCTGCTGACCTTCCATCTCTGCCCCAAATGAGTAGGGAGTAGGCAGCGCGGAGACCTTTTTACTGTGAATGACATTTCAAAGGGAGCCTTGCATGGTTAGCTGCCTGGGGACAGGGAGGGCGAGCGCAGCCCATATCTCAGGGAAGAATGTGGGATTTCATAGGAACGTGTTTATACCAGCAGGGATCCCACTAATTGTTTGTTTGTTTTCAGGGCTCCCACTCCAAGAATCTGCTTCTTGGAAAAGGCACAATAAAGCCCAGCTGGGCCCAGAGCAAGCCACTCCAGAAAGAGAAGATGATAAAACCAGAGGAGGTTGGCCTAAGCCCATGGAGTAGACCTGAACCACAAGGCTTGACCTTAAGTTATAAAAATGGTTGTGAGGGGCTGTGATCCTTGAGCTAAAACTGAAGTTTTGAAAAGGGAAAACGGAGAGGGAGAGGAGGGAGAGGGAGAGGAGGGAGAGGGAGAGGGAGAGGGAGAGGGAAAGGGAAAGGGAAAGGGAAAGGGAAAGGGAAAGGGAAAGGGAAAGGGAAAGGGAAAGGGAAAGGGAAAGAATTTCAGTCAGAAATCAAACTGTCACCTTCCTGGCCTGTGGAAAGCCTCCATTGTGTGCAACACAGGGCGCCCTCCCAGCAGGGCTTGTTGGGGGACAGAATGCCATAGAGCCGTCCAGGCCTCTGTGTAGGAGTAAGAATTACTTGAGCTGCAGCTCAAATTCTGGGCTAAGGGGTGCTCGTGACAGGCATGGGTGTCCTGAGCTGTGCTTTAGTCCTGCATGTTGAGGCTCCCTCCTCCCACCTCAGTGTTCCTGCTCCTGGCCATGCTGCCCTGTCTCAGCTCTCATCCCACTGCCACTGTCATGGAACATCAAGTCAAACTGCAGCCTTGGGGTGGCTGCCTAGGGATACTGAGGCAATGTCGAATGCACCCACGGGCAACAACTCAGCAAGCCCATCTCTGCAGATGAGGGACCCAGGCATTCATAGTTGAAGAAGGAACCTTCTTCTCATGGCCATGCCACCAACAGCTGCCCCTTGGAAGCACATGAGATGGACCCAGCTGGCTGACCATTCCCACTTTGTTCCAGGTCCATGAAAGCATTTCAGCTTTTCCTTTCTCACTGTATGGAAGCTCACAGGCCCCGGCTCACGGTGAGACACACCGCAGA
Organism: Crypturellus tataupa; assembly: GCA_034781795.1. Classification (NCBI taxonomy): domain Eukaryota; kingdom Metazoa; phylum Chordata; class Aves; order Tinamiformes; family Tinamidae; genus Crypturellus; species Crypturellus tataupa. Next base: position 1,784,419 of record JAWLRI010000215.1, read on the forward strand.
AAATGGGATTAGAAGGGACCTTGAGAAAACACACAGCCTATCTCCCATTATGGGGACATGAGCAAATCCTTCCTCACCCACATGTCTCTCCCTCTCCTCTGAGCTTAGAAATCTCCAGTGATGGAGGTGCTACATTATCTCTCAGCTTTACTGTTCTTGCAGGAAGAAATATTTTCTTAGCAGCTAACCTAAATCCTTCCTGCTTTATTTTAATACCATTATATCTTATCTGCAGAGGCCACAGAAAGCATACTATTTCCTTATTTGCTCCTATCTCTCACGTAGTTGCAGATTTGTATCATTGTGCTCCCTATTTCCCTCCTCCTTGCCCCTATTCTTCTCTTCTCTAGACTAAACAAATGCAGTGCTTTGGCTCTTGCCTTAGAAACACTGTTTCTAGACGTCTCATCATTTCCATTGCCCACCATTGAGCTTGCGCGAGGTATCTGAACCTTTCCTGAGCCCCAAACTGAAGCCAAAAGAGCTCATCGTAGACTTTCTTAATGATCTTTTCATGAGACCTGCCTAAAACACTCTCTCCAGACAGCCTTAGTTCTCTTCTACAATGTTTTAAATTTATATTCCTTTGAAAATTCACCCTAATCCAGCCAGCTTTGACATCTTTTACAAACATCTTGCACACGCATTACTGGTAGCTTCTGTCTCAATGTAAAACTGCCATTCAGTCAGGCCAAATACATTTTTTTTTTTCTGGATCATTTTTCCATTTAATCAAGAATATTTTCAATTTTATTTTTTTCCTAAGGATTTTACAGTCCTTTTGCTGCTCTGATTATGTTGGACTTTTATGTTATCAATTATGTTATTTTCTATACTGAAAAAAAAAAAAAAGATTTATTATGGATCTATTAGGCTTTCCCTAATTTGCTAATAAAAATATCATAGAAAATAGTGCCTAAAATCTTAATAAAGCCCAGGTGCCTTGCCAAAGAAAGAAATTAGATTGACTTAATATGAGTCACACTTGATATAATGGTGCTGTTTATTGCCTGATTATCTTGATATTTACAAATTAATTGATTGTATTTTCCTTTTTTCTTTTCCCCATGACATGACATTAGAATCTGTGATCTAATTCCCTTGGTCCTACTTCTTCTCCCTATCTCCCCTCTGTCTCCTTCTCTCCCATTTCTATTAAATTTTCAGATTGCTCCAGTTCTCCAGGCAAGTCTCTTTTAGTGTAAACTGCATCAAGCCCAGCCATGCTGCAAATATCCAACTACTCACAGGAAATTGTGTTTAACCAACCTGATAGCCTTCTAAGATGGGATAATGGGCTGGCTGAGGGGAGAGCCGTGGATGTTGTCTACCTTGTCTTCAGCAAGGCTTGCAACAGTCTCCCATAACATCCTTGTAAGTAAGCTCAGCAAGTGCGGGTTAGATGAGAGGACAGTGAGATGTACTGAGGACTACCTGGATGGCAGAGCTCAGAGGGTCATGATAAATGGGGCTGAGTGTAGTTGGAGGCCTGCAGCCAGTGCAGTCCCCCAGGAATAAGTACTGGACCCAGTGTTGCTCAACATGTTCATCAGTGACTTGGATGAGGAGGCAGAGGACACCCTCAGCAAGTCTGTATACCATACTAAACTGGTATGCAGCTGGAAAGCAGCTCTGTGGAGAAGGATGTTGGAGTCCTCGTTGACAACAAGTTATCCATGAGTCAGCAACATGCCCTGGTGGCCAAGAGGGCCAGTAGGATCCTGGCCTGCATTAGGAGGAACATTGCCAGTAGGTTGAGGGAGAGGATCTTGCCTCTCTACTCAGCTCTGGTGAGGCCGCACCTAGAGTGTTGCGTGCAGTTCTGGGCTCCCCAGGACAAGAAGGACATTGAGCTTCTAGAGGGGGGCCAGCAGAGAGCCACGAAGATGATTAAGGGACTCAAGCATCTATTGTGCGAGGATAGACTAAGCAAGCTGGGCCTATTTAGCCTAGAGAAGACTGAGAGGAGATCTGATCAATATGTGCAAGTACCTGAGCGGATTATGTAGGAAGTATGAGGCCGAGCTCTTCTCAGTGGTGGCCAGTGATAGGAGAAGGGGCAATGGGTATAAATTGAAACACAGGAAGTTTAATCTCCATGTGAGGAAGAACTTCTTTACTGTGAGGGTGATAGAGCCCTGGAACAGGCCGCCCAGAGAGGTTGTGGAGTCTCCTTTGGACACCAGATCTTCCAAACCCACCTGGATGCCACCCTGTGTCACGTGCTCTAGGTGTCCTGCTGGAGCAGGGGGTTTGGACTAGATGTTCTCTAGAGGTCCCTTCCAACCTCAACCATTCTGTGATATTTTAAACCTATCCTTATTTATATATTCTTACCCACTGCCTTGAAGTAGGGATGAACTGATGTTTCAAAGCACTTTTTATAGCTACCTAAGTTAGTGGGTTTCAGCCTCTGATTTGTGGCCCCTCCTTTCCCTTTGCAAGTTTTGCTTACATAAATAACTGTAAAATACATTAGAAAGGCAAAGTGAATGATATAAGTCCACCTAAACCAGCATTTAGTCTCTAACAGCAGTCAACAGCAGCTAAATAGGAAAGATAAGTTAAAAAAAAAGGGCAACCGTGTTGCTACTTACCTGAAATAATTCCCAACTGCCAGCATCTGCTAACCAACAGATTTATTGGGCCACACATGATAGTTATTCCATTTAATAGCCCTTGGTTTTTTTTGCCCCTGTGAATTTGTCCACTCCTATTCTGAATACACGTGAATTTTTTGTACACATAACACTCACAGTGAATTTGAGATTTCCTGAACAGCAAAGTGTGTTCAAAGAACCATCAGCTTGGCTTGTTGTGACCTTGGCTTTTTTCATTTGATGGCTGCTCCTCATTTGTCCATCTGCCTAACAACTGTGTTGCCATCTACCATAGAACCAGCTCTGACCTCTCGTCATTGTGAAAAAACTCCCTGATTACTCCAGTCTCTGTTTCTGGTTCTCCTTAACCTTCATTTCCTTTAATTCACAAGACTTTCGCTCTTATCCCTTGTCGGTTTAATTTCTTTAGGAGCCTTTGGACAGGAATATACATGAACCTGCTTTTCTTCCTCACCTAATATAGCCCCACCAAATAGCTGAGGGACTGCAAACTGTATTCGGATCTCCTGATGCTTCCAAGTAAAACAAAGATCTGGTGTTTCTCATTAGCATCTATATGGCTGCATCAGATGTCAGCTTTAGAGGAACAAGTGTGATGCTTTGCCGCAACCAGGCAAATGCTGCACCTGGAGTTTTATTCTCATGCAGCAACTTAAGGCTTGGATCACCTTCATTAAGTAAACAGCAGAAGTATGGCAAGACTTAACACCACTGCATCCAGTTAGAGCTGGTATATCCTGATACACTCAGCATCTCAGGCTACGTCCTAGTTCACAGTCCAGTGTTTAACACAGGCCTCACCGGTGGTTTGAGCCAATACACGCTGTTGTGAACAGCCGAAGAATGGATGCACATCCTGCTCTGCTGCTTTGGGGATGGCAATTCCCAGCTCAGGAGGCTGGTAGCCACCTGGGCCAGCAGCAGAATGACTTGGGGCAGGTGGTTTTGCTGGAAGCTGTAGCCACTCAGAGCTCTCAAACAGCCCAAGTCCACCCTGCTCTGTGCTTGAGGGCTGCTCGCAGAGGCCATAGCACATCCTATTAGAGTAGCAGCAGGATGCCCCAAGCAACCCCCTGTTTGTGATGAAAGGAAGGCAATTAAAATTCCACCTCAGCTGCCTTCCTGTCCCACTTCCTAACCTTGCAGCAGCAGGTGATTAGCAAGGCCTGTCTCCGCTGCCCTCTGCTCCGTGATGCCAGAGCCAGCCTCGCTGGGCCGGAGCGCTGCTGCCCCAGCGTGGCCGGCCCTGCTGCAGCTACGAAAAAAACAAGACTACGCTCTGATTCTGCAGTTGAGTTTGTTACAAATTAAGTCAGAATGGGTTCCTTTTCTCTACTTTAAAATGATTTTCATTTCCTTAAATCAAAGCTCATCTTGTTTGGGAATGGATCACCCAAGTCTGCTATTTGAGGTCTCCACATTTCTGTCTAGCATTTTCCAAACAGGAAACAGCACATGCGTACTGCAGGGTAGTACTGGAGTCCTTGCATCATGTCAGGCTCCTGCAGTATACCAGCTGCGTGCAGTAGTACATCTGCGCATAAGCATCCTGGCAAAATGCTTATGTCTCATTTTCTAGGAAAACGGGGGAAACATGGACATAGGGAAGTCCTGCCACAGTACAGATGTCTGGTGCTGCATACTTTTCAGCCAAAGGTCAGCAAATACACAATACAAAATTTAGTTTCATACCACACTGAACACACAAACTGAAACTTGGGAAATTCCATGTGAACACAAAACCTTTCCACTGGGAGGCTGGTTGAACATTGTAGAAGTTGTCACATCTGTCCTCAGTTGCCTGAAGAAGTTGTCCTCAGAAACATTCAAACTAGACATGGTCTGGGGCAACCTGCTGTCACCAACCTTACTTGAGCAGGGGAGTTAGTGAACTCCAACAGCAACTATTCTGTGATTCTGTAACTTTGTTAAGATGCGCTATACCATAAATAATCACTTTGGAATAATGATAGGAAGGGACTAGAAATATTTTCCCTTTTCTAATAAACATAGATACTTATATGACTTGCCTTTTAAAAGGGCACCGAAGTTCTTCCTCCTGCTCATCCAAGTCCTCTACCAATTGCTACAAGCTATTAAGAAGGCAAAACAAAATGGAGTTTTTAGTAATGTTACTTCTAGTTGGCTAGAGCTGCTCTGCAGATTACCCCATCCCAAACTAGCTGGAAGTGCAACAAATATCTCATCCCTCGAAGGCCAAATTGAGAACTTCAGTCCTCCTAGATGTTAGGCAAACAGACACTGTTTCCTGGAAGTTTGTCCCCTTCCCTCCTTCTCCCCTCCCACCCCAAGAAACTTAGGTCAACACAGAAGTTTCCACAACAGTACTAGCAGGAAAGAAGAGATTTTTTTTCCCTTCTTCCTCAGCAGCAGCAGAAGAGGAATCAGGAAGGAATAAACCTCCCTTGTTCTAGCTACCAGTCCTCTGAACTGATATAACAGATGTCGTAGCTTTTTTTTTAAGTTAGGTTTATTTAGGAATAGAAGTATGTACATGTAAGAATCCCCTGCAGCACAAGACATGCACAAAGCAATGAGGGACTGAAAGTGGCGCTGCTCAATGGCCTTCCTTGTCATCCGTCATCCCACTCTTCCCAGCAGAGGCCAAGATTAGAAAGGGACAGGTAAGAAATTCATCAGTCCTTGCAGCAGAGTCTTCAAGCAGGGCCTTCCCAGCAACCAATGTTAAAACAAGCGGGCGCCATAACCAAATGTCTGTTTTATGCCCTCAAAGTAGTAGCGCTGCCAGCCTTGCTTTGTTCTTTCCTCCTCACTGGCAGGAATGCCTTTGCCTTCCAAGCACACTTCTGTCTCACCACCTTTGTCAGTGAAATTCAAGGTAATTGTTGCAAAGTGCCCTACAGGAAGCAAAACAAATCTGTAAGCAAGTGGTACAGTACCAGTTGCCCCAAGGAGCTGCTTCACTCCTCTCACGCAACACTAGAACAGAAGGAAAAAAGCACGCACATAAACCCAAAATAACACTCCAGGATGCTCTCCAGAATCTCTATTATGAGATCTATTATTCTGCTATGACAGCAGGTCTTCCTTAGAAAGAGAGGGAGGAGAGAGCTCCCTTTTCACATGTCTCAAAGCAGATGCAGTAGAGCAACCTGCAACTTTACTATTCCTAATCCCTGGTCACTGCCCTAAGCAGTGGCTCATGGCTCTAACCCAGTCATTTGGGTTATGAAGATGAGGTTAGACTGGTGCAGCTCCCAGAATGCTGCATGTGTCTTCCACTCCCTCCCAATGCTAGCTGAAGGGCAGAACAGTAAAAGGGACTGGAATTATTTGCATACAGGTAAGGGATGCAATACTGTAGCCCACTTTTGGACTACTTACCCGCTGGCCAAGATTTAAATCTCCATTTCATAATAAGTTGCTTCTCAGGGACCTAGGAAAGAGAAAAAAAAATGTCTGAAGACTAGGATCTCTTCCAAATTTTACAATCTTTAATAGAAAAGAACTAAAATGGTGCTTGATCAGAAGTCCAAGTTAGGAAAAAGATAAGTCTCACGGATTCATGCTGCAGTGCACAACCCATGGAATAGAGGCACAAGGTCTGAATACCGTATATCATGTTCAGATATTACAAACTGCTATAAGGAACGCACTGAGAGTAATTCCAGACACAACACTGATGCAGTACCCCTGTTCAGAGAGCTTCAGTGGCATGAAGGCTTAAGTGGAAGAGCCACTGCTGCTGAGCTCCACCCCAAACTCCCACAATTTAAAAAAAAAAAAAAAAAAAAAAAAAAAACCGCACACTGGGAAAAAAAAAAAAGAAACACCAGAAACAGCAACAGGGCAGATGCAGGGCTAGAAGGCAGATTTTTCCCCTCCTAAGCTAACATCTTGTACACTAACTCATATTATCTTCCAGCAGTAATGAGATCTTCAGTAGATGCAGTGATTATATATGACTACCTAGCATCAGGGAGGGACTCGGGATTAGTGAATTGAAGAATTGCTACAAAACACATGCATCAAAACATAACACACTCCCTCCTGAGCAAGATAGAGCATCATGAGCCAGTACTTACTAGGTCAACAAACTCTCCTGTGACACTGCCATCCAGCAGCTGAAACTTCCCTCCTTTATCAGCCTCCAAGGTTGCTTTTGCATGGGTGAAAGCTTGGACCATCTGTGAAGAATTCAGGAAGAGGCCTGTATTATTTCACATTATCTGCTTGCAAACTTGTTGATTAATGCTTCCCACAAAAAGAACTTCTGGAAGAGTAGGACAGTCCATAATGTAAGGTCTTTATTGAAAAGAAAAACCCCATTGCAGAAAGAAGCAGCAAGGTTAAGAGTCCCTACAGCAGCATTTTGCTTGCCCCTAGTTCCTTTACCACACAGTAGTGCGCAGGAAGGAATATCTTAACCTTGAAAGGAACAAAGCCCCAAAAACTGTAAATTCCAGGAGAACTGCTCACACGCAGAAAGGGATGCAACTACAGATAAGTGCTGAGAACTGCGAGGAACTGGTTCCTGACTGGCATTAAACTCCTTTTCAACTCAGTGAAGATGTGCACGTGTGAGCTGCAACTGTTTTACAGACCAGCTTTCTTATTCCACTCTCATGCACAAGTGTGCCACAGAACACCTTGAAAAGCTTGACAGAAAGAGCCTTCTTTGCACAAAGAGCAGTTTGCAGAACAATCTTGGTCTTACCTCCTGAGTAACAAATACTCGGTAGAGCTCCTCAGGAGATGTTAAGAATGTGTCTTTCAAGCTGATCTTACACGTAGGAATCTTGACTCCCACGGATTTGGACTGCGACGTTGCTGTACTGCTGCTAGCAGCGGTCTAACAAAATAACAAACAGCAGTGAAGCACACATGCACTTTTCCCCCACCAAACCTAAACAGGCAGGCACACATCCAGGAGAGAAACAAAGATCTTTACACCATCCTGAAGTGCATGAAGCAGACTGAGCACTATGCTTCAATTAAGAAATACCACATTCGACAATGGAGACAGTCAGACTTGCACCACAGATTGCCAATATATACCCAAGATAAATATATATGAATATATATCATGTAAGCAGAAAAAAAGTTATTATTGGGACTTGCAACAACAACATGCTATGCATTTTTTCAGATATTCCCAAAACAAATTTTCACAGTTTTGTTTACCTTACGGTCCTCTGCTTTAGGTGCCACCTGAGGTTTTGTTTCCATATGCTCACCGTTCATCGTGGGCAAAATCATACCCTGGGTGAATTCTGCAAGGACAGGAGAACACTCACGAAACTAAAAGATCAAGCAAACCCTTCAGCTGATCTTTGAAACACCATGGAAAAGGGCCTTCCATTTTCCCCTCTGTTCTTGCTAGCACCCACATCTTTATTTTTTGAATAACAAAACAAACAAAAAACCCACAATTCTTTTGCCCTTACTACTCTCCACTGCCGACTACAGTAAAACCTGACAACACAAACAGTTGGAAATTTCCTTCCTATTCCCATCCTAGGTATATTTCTTGCTGTCTTGCACATGCTGCTGTCTACCAGCTTTATACTTTTTTCCATTTCACTCGCATATAAACAGCAATCACATACCCATTGTTTCTTTTTTTGCTGGTCTAAAGAAGCAAAGCTCTGTCTTTATTTCAGTTCGACTTTCTATTTTTTCAGATCACTGCAGTGCAGAAAAGAAGATGCTTCTGATTCCATCCTAAATTTATCTTTTCAGGACAACAGGGCTCTGCACAGAACTCCAGATTAGGTCTCACCAGGGCATTATACAGCAGCACAAGTATTTTTTCAATTTCACCAGAAGCTTTAAGGCTTCAACCTCAACCTCTTCCACCTCTCTCCTTGTCTTTCTTTTGTTAGCAGTTCTATCAGTTCTGCCTTTACCCTTTATAAAGCATTTTGGTCCTTCTCCTTCCTCTTCAGCTGTGCAAATCAGCAAAATTACATCCTATACCACCATTTTACTAAAATGCACACAACTGAATTTCCACCTCTTCTGACTTACCCCAACCCACAAGATCATTCAGCTCTTTCTAAATAACATCCTCATCTTCCACTAGGAAACAGCACCACTCCAAATACCACTAAAAAGCTTTAAGAAATCCAGTAGTAAAGAAGTTTGATACTGTAAAAGTAGTGAACAGTGATATTTGTACCAAGCAAAACTTGAATACATAACGTGTATGGTGCACAGCTGGTTAAGTAGATATGTTATTTATAAAATAATTGTTTCAGATGCTAAGACCATCCATTTAGTGACACCAAGACTTGTAGAGGGATGTAAAATTGTCGTCAGATTCTTCCTCAAATCCAAGTTAACACCAGAGCACCGTCTTATTAGTGTGGCAGAAGATAAAAGCCACAAAAGCCAGTAAACCAGAAAACTAGAGAGAAAACACCACCTTTGTAGAGGACAATCAAGCCAAAGGCCAAATTGTGCCACATGCAGTGATGGACACTCTGTGTTACTGTGGTGGCAAATACAAATACATGTTTCACTAGCGTAACTTCCTCTGTCGCTAGGCTTCAGTGCATGAGCGACATGCTCAGTTTTAAAATATACATTCAAAACCACTGCTTATTATTGGATTATCACTGAAGAGTGTTTTGTGGCTGTGCTAGAGGATCTAGAGACAGAAGTGCTTCTTGTCAAACACCTTTCAAAAAAGAAAAATAACTGCTGCCACTTAGAGATCGTCTTATTGAGATGGGGTAAGGAACTGCCACTGTCTCACCTTTTCTCCAAGTCTTTACTTAGCAATAACTCATAAAGACCCAAACCCACTTCTCCCTCTCAGTTACATACCTGTTTTGAGAGTACTGATGTAAGTTTTCATTGCATCTCTTATTTTTTTTGTACCTTCTTGCTTCATCAGGGTCTTCAAGTTAGTGTCAGGCTCATCTTTAGCAAGGCTGACAAGGATCTAAACCAAGAAGATAAGGACTTTTAACAGAAAGATTTTAAGAAAGACTATTTAAGAAAGTCACATTTAGCAAATTCTTTATCAATATCACAGTTAGACTTTGAACTAAATTTTCACAAGGAATTGTGCTTTTTTATAGTCTTTCAGTGTCATTTGTAGTCATTCAACTACTGCCAGCGCATTTTAAGTTTTACACCTAACCACACTCATTCACATTTTATAAGTCCCATATTAGAAAGGAATTTGTTTGATAACAACTTGGGTTTAAACAGTCCCTAACACCAGAAAGGCCTGGTTTTGCTTCTGCAACTGCTTTAAAAATATAACAGGGAAATATTAACACTATAAGAACTCTATAAGCAGTAGAGTCATTATTAGCTATTACCTTACCTCAACTTCATCAATGTCGTTTTCATCTGAGAGATTAGGAATCTCCACATATCCTTTATATTTCACTCCGGTCTTTGAGGTACCTGCAAACAACAATAATGTCTGGATCAGTGTTCCTTACTCTGGTTGTTCCAAAAGCAACCTTGTATTGTATTACAAGAAAAATACTTTTCTTTATTATTATTTCCTAGATGAGAGAGGTGTCCTTAATCCTATGCTCAAACCTGGCTGTGAAACAGGAAAAGAGAACATCACTCACCAGTCCATGCCAGCTTAATAGCCCACTCATAGAAGAAGATGAGTTTCCCTTTGCGGTTGTTAATGGAGGCTTCTCCGTCCAGCTTGCTCACTTCTGTCACCTCGCAGGCCCCTTCCTCGCCCTCCACCCTGACGGGCAGCAGTAGAGCTTTAAGACGCTCTGTGGACCAGTTGGAGGCATCACGCTCTGTCCTGCGGGAAGAGAGGAGTGCATGGGTGCACGAGAGCATCCGAACAGGTCCCGACACCGCTTATATGGGCACAACCCGGGCAGTCTCCAACCTCGCCCCGCACCTCCCAAGCGCCACGGGCAGAGAGAGCACCAGTGCAGCCATCTCGGTACCCCAAAGCCCCGCACAGGCCCGGAGAGCGGCCTGCTCTGCCTTCCCCCGCCGCACACACAACGGGGAAGGAAGGGCCTCCCCGGGCCCTCCTGGGCTGTCTGGCCCGCAGGCCCCGCCGCCCGCCCCGCCACTCACCAGTGCCAGTTGTTGACGTTGGTGGCGTCCGCCCGCTGCTCGACGATCCAGCGCGGGTCTCCCTCGCCCCACTTGGCCATCGGGACCGCTGTCCTCCCGCCGCTCCGCGCAACCCGTGGAAACTGCTAGAACCGCCGCGCCACCTCCCGGCTTCCGGCACCGGCACGGGCCCTTCCGGCGCCCTCCCCCGCCGGCCTTCTTGGTCGCACCCCGCGCCGCCCCCCTGCTCCGCCCGAGGCCGGTCCTGCGGCCGGTGCCTGCGGCCGCCCGCAATGCCGAGCACCCAGTGCCCGCAGGACCCCGCAGCTACCGCGCCGGGCCCCGCCTGTCGCCCCTCGCTGTGCGGCCATGCCGGGCGGAGCGCGCGTGCGCGAGGCATGCCGGGACTCGGAGTCCGCCGGTGCGGAGCCGCCGGGGCCGGATGTGTCGGGGAC